>CM010617.1:26596117-27182643 GCA_003430845.1 Xanthoceras sorbifolium
TATTGTCTTGAATTAGGCAGCAAAGCAAATTGCTAAGGCTGCGATTTGCAGCTTTGGTTTGGCCATCCATTTGTATGTGAAAAGCAATAGAGAAAGCAAGCTTGGTACCCAGTTTGGCCCATTACGTCTTCTAGAAATAACTCACAAATTTAACGTCTCTGTCTGAAACAATGGAACTCTGTCTGAAACAATGGAAAGAGGAAGTCCATGAAGTCGCACCACCTCTTTGAGAAAGATGGAAGCAATGTGAGACGCATCAAACATTTTCTTGCAAGGGATAAAATGAGACATTTTAGAGAACCGATCAACCACTACCATAATGGAATCGTTGGTGCGAAGTGTTCTAGACAATCCTAGCACAAAATCCATGCTAATGTCCTGCCAAGGCTTGTGTGGAGCACGAAGATGAGGCCAGAAAAACCGATCAGAAACGAGGGCAAATGTCTTGTTGAACCCGAAGTGCCCTGCTAGTCCGCCTCCATGCAACTCACGAATGCATATACCCATGAGGAATACAGGCATGAGACCTCCTTATCAAATAACCATCTTGGAGGACAAAATCTGAATTTTTTGGGTTGTTATCATCATGTAAAGAAGACTAAACCTTATCCAAATCAGGATCAGTAGCATACAGAGATTTCATGGCTTCAAAACCAGTGGTGTTGACATTGAAAACTGTGAGGATATGAGGTATCCGACTAAGAGTAATAGCTAGCTACCTTATTTTTATAACTAGCTTTATGTCGAGTGGAGAAGTGAAATTGCTGCAGTAAGTTCATGCTAGGATTTATGCTATAAAGCTTGTAATTGTAAATGGTTAAAGACAATAATAAGAATTATTCATATTATCATTCAAGTTTATAAAAGTTTTATATTCAGTAATACATTCGTATTGTGCAAGAACATCCTAAATTGCAAGATGTAATCTCATAATGAGTATATGATTGTCATATACATAGAGGATTCATTTTGAGACGTGCAATCTAAAGAGTCCGTAGAGAGCGAACAAAGCTGGGTACTTTGTTTGTGATTGATCTACTGCTGCGGTCCATTATGTAAAGTACGGTGGTCTTATCTTAGACCGCTCATGTAGTTGACATGAGAATGGAGGCACCTTATATGATGAGATCATATAGGACTGGGCCACGATTTATATGAATCTCTCACCAAGATCCGTTAGTAGATGAGATTCATATATAATCGATAAACGATAGCTATTTATAGGTGATCTTAATCCTGAGTGTCTTATCGACTCCTTCAAGTTAGATCGTGGCTTTTGATTTACCATTAGTGAGGTTGATGTAAATCTCGACCAATACCTCCGTATCTTGGAGTTGCGGTTTGGCTTGTGGCTGGGAAGGTTTGAACACAATAGTGGAATCCACTCCTTAATTGAAATAGATAAGTAATTCCCTTAAGAGTTGATTCGGGGCTTGAACGATTATGAGCGCTCTCCTTCTTCCGTGAGGAAGACAGGATTTAATAGTTCATTAGAGAATCAATGGTACTTAAAAGAAAAGATATTTTTAGAGGGGTATAAAGGACTTTATGACCCAGCTCTAGTTATGAATTATTTGTGGAGGATCACACTATAAGCAATTAGCTATATCAATGGACACTGAGACTTCAGATTGTATAAACACGTCTACAGTTCTGAGAGTGTAGCCTCGGGTTTTTAGTGGAATAACTCCGAGGTTAATAATCGTGAAATATTAATTAAAGAGTTTTAATTAATATTACTAAGTATTATTGGAGCTCAAAACTGTGGGTCCATTAGGTCCCCTTGCTAGCCCTTATGGTTGTTGGTAACGAGGGTCACGATAGATTAATTGGATGGTCCAATTAATAGTGTTACGAAAGTAATGCGATAAAAATAAAAGAGAATAATTAAATAATGTGATTATTTAATTAATTAAATATTTAATAAAATAATAGAAATTATTAATTATTAATTCTATTTATTAAATATGAGGTGATGTGATTAAATAATGATTAGGACAAAAGAATTAAAATAATTAAATTATTTTAATAGTCCAACAGGTCACAGGTTCAAGTCTTTAGGGAGACTAAAAATAAATAGGATTTAGAATCCTATTTTGACTTGGTCAAACTAAAACCTTAAAGAACTACTATATAAGTGTTATATAGTTAGGAAAAAACCAAATCTAACACACAAGTGAAAAAGAAAGAGAATTCGGCCACCAAAGAGAGAAGAAAAGAAAAAAAAAGTTTTTTCTGACTCTTCCCTATTTTGCAGGATTCGGCTAGCGTTCTTTTCACGTGACCTCCATCTCTTGCCGTGACGTGCCCATACACACATTGTCAGATCGCGGGTGATAGCTAGGAAGATCTGGTGGTAGATCGAGGAATCAGAAAAAAAAAAAATCAAGAAAAAGGTATGTAGTTTCTAAAGTCTTTTTCTGCGTATATACAAGAACTCGTTCCTGATTGAAAAAGGTTTTCAATATAAGAAAAATTTTTGAAATCCAATTCCGCATGTTATACGATAATCAAAATCTTTTCTAAAACTCCCTTCAGTTGAACTAACGAGCATGCCATGTATCTAATATTTTTTGTGAGTGAAGATGCTTAAATGAATCATGATCTGTGAACAAGATAAACTTTCGATGTATCAGATAAGAGCGCTAATGCTTTAAAGTCTAAACCAATGCATAAAATTATATGTCGTACGCAAAGTATTTTCGATAGAATTATTGAGCTTCTGACTAAAAAAAGTAATAGGATGACCCTCTTGGCTAAGAACTCCACTGATACCAACATGACATGCGTCACAATCCACTTCAAACAATTTTGAAAAGTTTGGCTGTTGCAATACATGAGCAGCTGACATCATTTTTTTTTTATATCTTCAAAGGCAATGGCCACTGCGGGTGTTCATACAAACATTTTTGCCTTGAGACACTCTGTTATAGATGCCATTATGGTGCTTAAATGGTGAATGAAATGCCTATAAAAAGTTGTCAAGCCATGAAAACTCTCGATGTCGAAGAAAGATTATGGTGTTGTCTAATCAACAATGGCCTTGACTTTGTTAGGATCTATGACAACCCTTTTCTGATAGACAATAAAACCAAGGAAATGGGCTTCGGTTTGGGCAAATGAGCACTTTTTTAGATTGATAAATAGTTTCTCTCGTTTAAGAGTCTCCAAAACTTGTCGAATATGCACTACATGATTTGCAATTGATTGAATAAAAATAATAATGTCATCAAAATGCATAACCACAAACTTACCTAAGAACGGTTTGAGGATTTATGTCATCATTCGCATGAATATGCTTGGGGCATTCATCAAACCACAAGGCATTACAAGCCACTCATATAACCCTTCATTTGTTTTGAAACCCATTTTCCACTCATCTCCCAGACAAAGACGAATTTGGTGGTATCCGCTTCGTAAGTCAAGTTTAGTAAAGATAGCAGCATCACCTAATTGGTCCAACATATCATCAAGTCTAGGGATGGGAAATCGATACTTTACTGTGATTTTGTTTATAGCTCGACTGTCGATGCACATTCGCCAACTACTATATTGTTTTGGCGTGAGAAGGGCTATAACGGCACAAGGAACCCCTTATCCAATAATTCTTGGACTTGTCGCTGTAACTCATGATGTTTGTCTGGACTCATGCGGTAGTGCAGCAAATTTGGAAGGGGCGATCCGGGCACAAGATCAATCGATTGTTGTATGTCGCGCATGAGTGGTAGATAGTTGGGCAAGTCATTACGAAACAACTCTTGAAATTTATGGAAGATGGAGCTAAGCACTGTTATAATTTTCTCATCTAGTTTATTAGTGATACACCCAATGAGGACAAAAAAAATAGTACCAGATTACACCTCTCGATAAGCTTATTGTAATGAAAGGACTTTGCTGGTTTGCTTGAACAAATTGTTTTCAGTTAGTGAACTGAAATCAGTAATTGGTAGCGGCTTCGAAGTCACTTTTCATTTCTAAAAATAGAATGAGTAGGAGTTTTCATAACCGTTATAAGTGACACGATGGTCGTATAGTCATTGTCTTCTAAGAAAGAGATTACATACGCTTATAGGAAGCACGTCGCACCAAACCTTGTCGAAATAATTCGGGCCCAATGAAAATTTAACAAGGCACCTATGTTGAACAGGAACAGTGTTAGTGTCATTAATCTAAATATTAGTATTGTAACATCCCTAATTTCAAATAAATATGAAAAGTATGGTTGATTTAATTTTGAGTATGTGAATTTGATATTTTTAGATATTTATGATTTGATGGACACATTGGGAAGGTTGGTGTACCATTGTAGAGCTGGCCCTATAAGGCTCGATCCAAATCCTTTGCACATGCATGCTTCCCTTAGATCTCGTGGGATGGCAACAGTGAACATTCGTTGCCGATACTGCGCAATGTGGTCGTCGGGGTCTATCGTTCCGTCGTACTGCTTCATACAGGGGAAGTTGAACTTTCTTGGCATCTCCACCAATGCTATTGCGTCGACGAAGGGAGAGTCGGCAAAGCTATTGGCCGCGCTTTTCTTTATAGGAGCGGGCATTCCCGGAATGCGTTGGATAAGTGCTTCCATCTCTGCGAACCTTCGCGCTAAGTCACGGTTAGCCAACGTTGGTTCAATATTTACCATGTTCGGGTTCGACGGTGCCAAATGCGAAGGACCAGATGGTGTTCTTTGTAGCGGGATAGTTGGTAGGGTTGAACCGACATTGCCATTGGGGGTAGAGATAGGTGACACCTCTTGTGTAGCTCTTGCCGTGTCATCTGATCGATGCCATCCTGTCCTGTTCGACCGGTGGTCTGCCGTATGTCGTGCGACAGTGTGCGCTCTGTCCGTGCTTGAATGTTAGGCTTCGTACCTGCAAGGATTGGATCGATGTTGCCTGTCGTGGTTCCATGCTCGTCTGGTCGTACCGGCGCGTAGTAGGTAGTGTGGGTGGCTTGATCGAATGGTACGGGTTGGGACGTTGAAGCATCTCCAAATGGTCGGACGATGGTGAGGGAATTGATCCTATTTTGCAACTCTTGGTTCTCCGCCAACACTCGTTGGTTCTCTTGTTTGAGCGCTTGGAGCCTTTGGGTATTCTCTTGCATTTGGGATATGAGGAGTTATACCCTAACCTCCATTGCATCGTGATGAAAATCGTCTGACGACATAGTTGGAGTTGCTGCGTTCTACCTTCACTCGTTCACAGATTGTTGTGCCCCACGGTGAGCGCCAAATTGTAGTCCTCAAAAATCGCTCGGGGACACGGGGCACTACAACCTGCAAAGATAGAACGCACGTGACCCGTAGGACGTCTGGGACACCGGGGTGGTGCGGCCAAAGTCACTCCAACGGTTAAGTTAGCGAGTGCTAATAAGTATGTAATGCTCGTAGATAGAGATGAATGAGTAATACTTCCTGTTATCTTGGCGATTGAGGTCTCCTTGGTCGAAAGAGATGTAAGATCGGTTGATCGAGGTACAATCGCAAGGTTTATCGGAGAAGATGAATGATGGCCGGAAGGTGTTGTTTTAGTATTGATAGCTTTAGGATCTCAGTTTCTCTGTCTTCCTCTTTGGAAGATTTATCATTCATTTTATGGGGGAATGATACTTCTGCTCGTTGAGGGATTTCATCATTACCCCTCATTGCTGTCCTCCACCAAGAAAGTATGTGGATGCTTCTTTTGATCTGGCCGTTACAAAGTATAATTATGGTTTTGTAGGACCTGCTTTAAAGTAGATTATGATTTGGTCTCCCTCAGAACAAAAGAGATTCTATGTCGTATGACATGCTGATTGGACTTCGACCTGAGATGAGTATGTTGCGTGACGTAGGAGCACTTCCAAGCGCGGACACTGAGTTATTTTCCCTTGATGCTACTTGGATGTGTGGGGCATGGAGTGCACGTCGTACTACATAGATGTCTCACATCGAGTGCATGTCGTACTATATGGATAACTCATATCGAACGTATGTCGTACTACATGGATGACTCATAGCGAGCGTATGTCGTACTACATGGATGTCTCACATCGAGCGTATGTCATACTACATGGATGTCATTCTACTTTTGGACTCTGGGGCTGGTCTTTGAGATATACTTTGGGCTCCTTGGCTGGATCCTCGCTTATGTTTTGGGCCTGACATTTTTTGGCTACTACAGTTTGCCCCCGAACGCCTTGGATTTGAAAAAGTCAAGAGGTTTGTGTCATTCGACATGTAGACAAGGATCTATATTGTAGATTTTAAAGGTGGTTCCATGATGTCGTACGATTGTCACCTTTGAAAGAAAGCTCTAGGGTTTCATGAGAAGATCACAATCCATGGGTTTGCCACTGTCGTACGACAATGTTGTGGTAAAGGCGGTGTGATTGGTCTTCCAACAACTCCTCGATAGTTGTGTCAACGTAATTGTGTTTTTATGGGAAACGCACAGGCCTAGTTAATGATGACGGTTATAGGGGTGCGTGTCCAATAAGGAGCTGACATGTCAGCTCATTCTTTCCCTTTTATTGTCGTCCTTTCCCTTTCTCTTCCATTTTCAATTTTTGCTTTCTCTCTCCTTTTCTTTCTCTCTTCAGAAACCAGTCGCCTGCGCAAGCTCTTTCCGGCGTTTGTTGCTCCTTTTTTGCCCTTTTCGTGTGTATTCCGGTGAAGCAGTGGTCACTTTTGCTTTATTGGTAAGTTTTCCCTGTCCTCGCTATGTTTTGACTTCCCATATTTGCATTTTTTGGTTTCTGGGTATTTTTTGTGTTTTTCGAATAGTTTTTGAGAAGAACTTTGAAAAAATGTTGTTTTTGATCGAAAAACACAACTTAGGCTTATATAGAATCTGTTTGTAGCGTCTGTGTCGCACGACAGTAGCCAAGACATATAGATCGCACGACCTTCTATAGGTATAAGCTTAACAGTCTTAGGAACTGGTATTAGGTCGTGCAGGATCTTTGGTTTAGGTTTTGACTACTAACTGTCGCTACTGTCATTCGACTTATAGGTTTTGATGTTGAGTCGAGGTGATGAGAGTCCTTCCAGTACCTCCGGGCGAGGATACGACGATACTATAGATCTGTCGTACGACTCATGGGGAGAGTCGGAGGCAGTAAGTGCTAGCGTGACAGTTGCGTCTTCGTCGTACGACCCTGTGACTGTCTCTAGTTATGAGGGTACGTCGCGCGTGATGGAAGACATACCTATTGGGATTCCCCTCGTCGAGCTACCAGGCGACGCGGTTGGTCCTTGGCCCATGGGGCCAAGTAAACCGCTGGGTTTACTCTTGGTTGACCCAGTCAGTGTGTTAAAGGAAGAAGATGTCATGCGCATCAGGTATAGCTATGGCATACCTGATGGTGTGACACTGAGGGCGCCTTACAAGGAGGAGAGACCCGATTGGGATATCCTAGGGTGGACATGCTTCTACGAGTTGCCTTTCTAGCGGGTTGGGTTTAGGTTACCAGTAGTCGGACTACTGAGGAAGGTAGTGGATCACTTCGAGCTTGCCCCAAGGCAACTTATGCTTAATAGTTGAAGGATCTTGCTGGAGCTAGACTTGTTGTGTACAAGGGAAGGCATAGTTTTTGAGTTGCCTGACCTATTCTACACATACTCGATGAGGGAGCACGACACAGAGAAGGGTCGCTACAATTTGAACTTTTGACCCAACAGAAAAAACCTTATCACGGAGCTGACGACAAATGACAGGTCGTGGAAGGATAGGTATTTCTTCGCGAGGGGTCTACTTGTCGAGTGGTCTGTAAGGGATACGGTTGTTCGTACGACTTGGTCCAAGGCTGATAGGTCATTAATTTCTGGACCGTTCCATCTGGTCCACCTGAAAATCATAAAAATAAACATTTACACCCCTTCCAATCACAAAAATTTATTTTTACATATTCAAAATTAATTATCCGAAATCCGGGATATTACAATTCTTCCCCTCTTAAGAAATTTCGTCCTCGAAATTTACCTCAATGAAACAGTTGCGGATACTGTTGTCGCATCGTTTCTTCGCTCTACCAGGTATCCTCTTCTACTTTATGATTCCTCCAGAGGACTTTCACCAGTGGAACTCTTTTATTTCTTAGCTCTTTAATCTCCCGATCAAGAATCTGTACTGGTTCCTCCTCATATGTTAGGTCTGGTCGGATTTCAATACTTTCGGTCGGAACTCTGTGGGAAGGATCAGATCTGTATCTCCTCAGCATAGAAACGTGGAACACATTATGAATCTTTTCTAATTCTGGAGGTAAAGCTAGTCTGTAGGCTACTGGTCCCACACGTTCAATGATTTCGTATGGCCCAATAAACCTAGGACTCAACTTACCTTTTCTGCCAAATCGAAGCACTTTCCTCCACGGAGATACTTTCAGAAACACTTTCTCACCGACTTCATATTCTATCTCTTTTCTTTTCAAATCTGCATATGATTTCTGTCGGTCAGAAACAACTTTCAATCTATCCTCGATAATCTTCACATTCTCCTCAGTTTGTTGAATCAAGTCTGGGCCTACTAACCTATCCTTTCCTAACTCTGTCCAGCATACTGGAGTCCTGCATTTCCTTCCATACAATGCCTCATACGGTGCCATAGCTATGCTCGACTGGTAACTGTTGTTGTAGGCGAATTCAATTAATGGGAGATGATCCGCCCAACTTCCTTCAAAGTCAATTACACAACTTCTGAGCATATCTTCAAGCACCTGTATTACCCTTTCTGATTGTCCGTCTGTCTGCGGATGGAAGGCTGTACTGAAACTCAGTCGAGTACCCAAGGCTTCTTGAAACTTTTTCCAAAATCTGGATGTAAACCTCGGATCTCTATATGATATTATGGATGCAGGCACTCCATGCAATCTGACTATCTCTCTGATGTACAATTCTGCTAATCGATCCAGGGAATAGTCAGTTCTGATAGGTAGAAAGTGTGCTGACTTCGTCAATCGGTCCACTATAACCCATACTGCATCGTGTTTACTCCGGGTGAGTGGCAATCCGGTGACAAAGTCCATTGTGATGCGGTCCCATTTCCATTCAGGTATTGCTATTGGCTGTAACAATCCTGATGGAACCTGGTATTCAGCTTTCACCTGTTGACAAGTCATGCATCTATTTACAAACTCCACCACATCTTTCTTCATACCAGACCACCAATACTGAAGTTTCAAGTCTCTGTACATCTTTATGCTACCTGGGTACATCGCATACGAACTACTGTGTGCCTCTGTCAGGATTATCTTTCTCAATTCTTCATCATCTGGAATACAAATCCTGTCTCTGAAACACATAATACTGTCAGTTCTGATTGAGAAGTCCGGATGCTTCCCTTCTGGGATCTGTTCACATATCATCTGGATTCTAGCATCCTGCTTCTGTTTATCTGCAATCTGCTGAATCAAACTGGGTCTGCATACTAATTCAGTTACCAATGCATTATCTGAATTTAGCTGTAATTGCACATTCATAGCCTTCAGAGCGAACAATGCTTTTTCTGCTCAGGGCATCTGCGACTACATTCGCCTTCCCTGGATAATAGTCGATTATACAGTCATAATCTTTAATCAACTCCATCCACCGTCTCTATCTCAGATTTAGCTCCTTCTGGGTAGGCAGATATTTCAGACTCTTGTGATCTGTGTAGATATAACATTTCTCACCATACAAGTAATGCCTCCAGATTTTCAAAGCGAAGACTATGGCTGCAAGTTCCATTGCCTTTAATCTGTCAAAAGCTGCCTGGCATCTGTCAGTCCACTCAAATCTGACATTCTTATGCAGTAGCTTGGTCAACGGACTTGCTATGGAGGAAAATCCCTTCACAAACCGTCGATAATAACCTGCCAAGCCTAGAAAACTTCTGACTTCTATAACATTTCTGGGAGGCTTCCATTCCACTATTGCTTCAATCTTTTTCGGATCTGCCTTAATACCTTCTGCTGACACAATGTGACCCAAAAATGCGATTTCAGGCAACCAGAACTCACATTTGCTCAATTTGCCATACAGTTGCTTCTCCCTCAGAATCTGCAGTACTACTCTGAGGTGCCTATCATGGTCCTCTGCCGTCTGTGAGTATACCTAGGATATCATCAATAAATACCACCACAAACTGATCCAAGTATGGTCGGAATACCCGGTTCATCAAGTCCATAAAGGCTGCAGGTGCATTAGTCAGCCCAAATGGCATCACTACAAATTCATAATGTCCATACCTGGTTCTGAATGCAGTTTTCGGAATATCTGAATCTTTTATCCTCAATTGATGATAACCTGATCTCAGATCTATCTTTGAGAAGACACAGGCTCCTCTCAACTGATCAAACAAATCATCAATTCTCGGCAACGGATACTTGTTCTTGACAGTAAGTTTATTTAGTTGCCTGTAATCGATGCATAGTCTCAATGACCCATCTTTTTTTTTTCAAGAACAGAACTGGAACTCCCCAGGGGGATACACTGGGCCTAATGAAGCCCTTATCCAGCAATTCCTGTAACTGTATCTTCAGTTCTTTTAGTTCTGCTGGAGCCATTCTGTAAGGAGCTATCGATACTGGAGACGTACCTGGTACCACATCTATCACAAACTCCACTTCTATCTGAGGTGGCAAACCAGGAAGCTCCTCTGGAAACACATCTGCAAAATCACACATAGTGGGTATATTCTGGATTTCAGCATTAACTTTTCTGGAATCAACCACCTGTGCCAAATATGATTCACACCCCTTTCTTATCAGTTTACAGGCTGCGGTGGCTGAAATGACATTGGAGAGAAAATCCCTCCTTTCACCCACTATTGTGATTTCTACACCATCTACTGTTCTGAGGGTCACTCGTTTCAATTCACAATCAATCACCACTTTATGCCGAGTTAACCAATCCATGCCTAATATCACATCAAACTCATAGAATGACAACTCCATCAGATCTCCTGGGAATTCACACTCCTGTATCCGAATAGGACAATTTCTATACACACGATTCACAACTACACTTTGACCTATCGGATTACTGACTAACACATCATATGCAGTTGGTTCAGTTTTCAAACTTCTTTGTTTCAACAAGGCGTCACATATATACGAATGAGTAGAACCTGGATCTATCAATGCAATAGCTGTAGTATCAAAAATAGAAACAATACCAGCTATCACGTCAGGTGCATCCTTGTCTTCCTGAGCTCTAACACCATAAACTCGTGCAGGAGCTCGACTATCGGGTCTTGCCACAGACTCTGACATTCCTCTGTGACTACCACCTTCAGGCACTGCCTGACTAGGCCTCCTACCTCTGGAAGTAGTAGGGGCTGGTCTCTCTGGCTGTTGAGCAGGGATAGATCTAACATGTGGACAATCCCTCAGAAAATGATCATGAGATCCACATCTCAGGCAGGCTCCTGTAAGCTTCCAGCATTCCCCAGGATGTCTTCTTTCACAATGTTCACACATAGCAGGGGCTGGTCCCCTCACAGCACTCCTAGGGGTACTGGCCACTGAAGTTACAGAGTGACCAGGCCTAGCTGTAGGTACAGGCCTCTGTGACTGCACTGGACCACTAGGCTGCGGTCCCTTAAATTTCTTACTCTAGGGGCTGATATGAGCTGGATGGCCTTACCCCTCTTCTTTGCTGCCCTCTGTCTCTTCTGGCATGCTCTTCCTTTTTAATTCTTTCTACATTCAAAGCTGCCGAGACAAGTCTGGTAAAATCTTCGAATTCAAAGGCAGCAACCTGTAACATTCCTCAATTAATCCACAGTCTAATTATATATTCAAAATCAATTACTTTGAAATTCAGAATGTTACACAACCTGCAGGCGGATATAGTCATTCAGTCCATCTTCAAACCTCCTACATTTATCCGCCTCTGTCGCCACCATCTCTTTCGCATATTTACTCAACCTGACGAATTCTCTTTCATATTCTATCACTGTCATCTGCCTTTGCTTCATGTTGGTAAATTCCCTCTTCAGATTATCCAAATAGATGCGACCAATATATTTTCTCTGGAATTCCTTCTGAAAGAAATCCCACGTTCTGTCGTCTGGTCGCACTGTTTGTATAATGGAGGTCCACCATTGATAGGCATCCTCCTGCAATAAGGATACTGCACACTCCAGTCTCTCTTCTGGTGTGCAGTGCATCTGCTCTAATATTCTGTTAGTCCTCTCAAACCAGTACTCTGCGGCAGATGCATCCTCATCCTTTCTGCCATGAAAATCCGTGGGTCTGTGTTTAGCCAGTCGCTCTATGGCTGATCTTCGTGGCGCTGCTCTAGCCACATTCTGAAAGAACTCAGCCATCTACTGCATAAATGCTGGCTGTACAGGATCCGCCACTCTCGGGCTTACAGATTCCCTAGATGCTCCACCAGCCACGCTGGCGGGACACTCAGGTCTATCACCACTTCCTTCCATTTCTTTTATCCTATATCAGACAGAAGAGAGGTCTGTAGATTAGAGTCACACATTCCTATGGGTAGCTTAATACAATGCATGCATATACAGACTCTTTGGTCCAGAAATGCCTAAACCGCGCTCTGATACCACTTAAATATGTAACACCCTACTGACCCGACCCGGCTGGACCGACCCAGGGAGCGCTACTCGGGTTTTCAAAACTTTCTCAATTCAATTTATAATTTCAAACCATTTAAAAATCATATCAATTTGTAATTCAAAAAGACTTTTCTAGTGAGCCCATCGAAATACACTTTTTACAAAAATTTCGGCAGAGTTTCCTTTGTTTTTCGAATTTCCCAAAACCTGTTTTTCCACAACTTAAATCAAATACAAATTCAATAACACTTCAAATCTCATTTTCAATCAATTGCGCACTCTGCCGTTTAGTGCGACTTTCAAACAATTTATAAAATAAAATACTTCAGAATTCAATATTTACAAACATTCTAAAAATGAAAAACAGAAATCATAAACCAATTTAATTACAAGACAGAATTTTACAAAACGTTTACAAATCTCTGTATATACATGCATATCAATCATAATACACATCAACATAAATATCTACCCCAGAAATGTAACTCTACTCCTCTGTCTGCAGGAAACTCCTCTTCAGTCTTTTGCCTCTTCAGTATCCCTGGTACCTACGCGTTAGAAACAAAACTAACGCGCTAAGCATATAGCTTAGTGGGTGTACACTAAACTCGAATATTAAAATCATAACATAACTTGCCATAAAATAAATATCACAATACAAATATAAGGAAAACATTACTCATTAAAAACATATGAACTCAAATTAGTAAACTCAACTAAATCAATACTTATACTCAATATCTTTCTCATTTCAATTACAAACAGTTTTATATATATACACTAAAATAACCATGTCAAATCGATTTCGAAAACACTTATAAACATATCACTTGTTTCAATTCAATTCTGACCCTCTAGAATATTTAACATAAGCCAGGACTGGAATATGGGTCGTCGGACCACAGTAACTGTCGATCGAACATAACTCCCACCCTAGGACGAATCCTAAGAGTGGTACGTATCTCCCTACTCTAGGACCGAGGGTACGGAACCTAGAGAGGTACATAACTCCCTATCCCAGGAACGAATCCTTAGGAAGGTACGTGTCTCCCTACCCCAGGACGAATCCGTGAGGAGGTACGTGTCTCCCTGCTCCTGGACAAATCCATGAGGAGGTACATAATAATCATCAATAGCGTATCAATATCGGTGCAGTACTGCTCACTGAACCCAGCTGGTATACCAACCTCCTATATCCATTTCTATGTCTAAGTATCCTAGGGCCGTCTCGATAAACTAGTTTTCAAATATTCACTATATTTACAAATCAACGAAAACATTCGATTTCAATAACATAGATTTTTCATGGGAAAATCAACAATATTTATGCAAGAGTCGAAAACAAGTAATTTCAGCGGAATCGTAATAATCAAGATACAATCAACAATAAGATCATTTCCATAAAATAATATAAACACATAAAAATTGAAAAATCTTCAAATTAATTGCAGATTCAACTAAAAATACTTAATACTTTTTGTAAAGGTTTCAAAAACGGTGGTACACCAACCTGGATACCGTTTTTCTTTCGACTATCGCGGTTCTAGATTTCTTTTCCTTTCCCTTTCTCTTTCTCCTATACTTTCCTTTTTTCTTTCCTTCCTCTTCTCTTCTTCTTCTTCTTCCTCTTCTTCTTCTTTCTTTTTCTTCTTCTTTCTTTCTTCCTCTTTCTCTCCTTTCTTCTTTTTCTCGGTCTCTGCCTCTCTCTTTTCTCTTCTCTGTTTTTGTGGCTTCTACGAGAAGCCAAAATTTTTTTTATATTATTTCGGTCGTCGCGACCTGTGGTCGCGGTACTCGCTGGAGCATTTCCACCGCCTTCATCGCGAGCACACCTCGCGGTACTATGGTCGCGCTGGTGGTCGCGTTGCTCACTGCCAGAATTTGACATTTTCATCGCGAGCAGTGCATCGCAATCTGTGGTCGCGGTGACTGGTCGCGATGCTCACTGCCAAGAATCACCATTTTTCATCGCGAGCAGGTCATCGCGATCTGTGGTCGTGGTGACCAGGTCGCGATACTCACTGCCTCGGTTTTCACTTTTCACGCATTATTTCTGGACCGTTACATTTACACCCCTTCCAATCATAAAAATTTATTTTTACATATTCAAAATTAATTATCCGAAATCCGGGATATTACATCTTCAGTCTCACGTTCATTTAAAGGAAGAGCTTGGCTTTTCCATTAAGAAGGTGAGGGAGCTAAAGTCGAGCAACCAGAGTCTAAAGCTCGACAATAAGAAGCTGAAAACCTCAAACTTGGAGGCCAAGAAGACAGCTTATGAGGCGTCCAGTCGTGCGGTTGAGGCGACTCTTGAACTAAACAAGCTGAAGTCGAGTGTCGACTTACTTGAAGCCAAGCTGAAGGCTAAGGAGGCGGACTATGACTCTCTGTACGACAAAGCGGAGGACAATGTTCTTAATGCGGTTATTAAGACCCGTGCGGACCTGATGAGGGAGTATAGGGATGGTCGTGTGACTGAGTAGAAGGTTGACAGGTGGATCGCCGACCATGAGGGGTTGACACACTCTGATGACGAAGAAGAAGCTGATGATCGAGCCAAAGCAAAACATGTTGACGATAAGGCTGGCGGTAAGGAGCCTGTCCTTCCTTCTCCAGAAGGTTCAACTGTCATGGCTTTGGCTGCTCAGCCTACTGGAGAACTTGATGACGTTGCCCCATAAGGGGTTGTAATGTTGTAACTTGTGGATTTTCAGTTTCTATGCCTATGTAGGCTTTTATATTTTGTCGAACTATATTTCTTTTTTTAATATATGACGCATTTCAATTTTTCATATAGTCGTACGACAAATGTTTGTAGAATAGTTGTGTTTTGGATTGAGGTTTACCTTGAATACAGGTCGTTCCTCGTGGGATTGTATGTATGTCATGCGACCACTATTTGTGATGTAGGGACTTTGAGTGCGGGTCGTGTGACCGTCAATTGTTAGTGACCTTAAGTGCAGGTCATGGTCCATGACCTTGAATGCAGGTCGTACGACCATCGATTATGTTTGCGACCTTGAGCGCAGGTCGTGGTCCTTGACCTTTAATGCAGGTCGTGCGACCATTGATTGTGTTTGCGACCTTAAGTGCAGGTCGTGGTCCTTGACCTTGAATGCAGGTCGTGCGACCAGCATTTATAGTGGAGTTGATCAGTGCTTGCTCTTATGATATTGACTTGCCCCAGTTGGAGTGTGGAGCTTTTTAGTTTCATACTTCAACTTTGGTTAATGTCGTCGTGCGATATTGCATCTTGAAAGCAGGTTGTGTGGTATGCATCAAAGAATATTTTTAGTGCTGAATTGTCCAGCGATGCTGACCTGTATAAAATAGTTAGGGTTGGTCATTGGTAAAACCAACGGCCCTCCGATGCCTAAGTGAGTTCCATGTCGTAGGATGATAAAATTGAAAAATATAAAGTTCAGACTTTAGAAATGATACTGTTTTAGATGGCATGCGTTCCAACTATTGCCGATCTCCATGCCATCTGTACATCGTAGTTTGTAGGCTCTATGTCCAACTACTTTGGTGATTTGGTATGGTCCCTCCCATGTAGGACCGAGTTTACCTACTCCTTTTTCCTTTGTGTTTTGGAAGACGCGACGAAGGACCCAATCTCCAATATTGAATGCTTTGAGACGAATGTTCCTGTTATAATGTCGAGCGACTCTTTGTTGGTATACGACCACTCTGATTGCGGCCTTGTCGCGACGCTCGTCGATTGTGTCGAGTACGTTTAGTAACTCTCTGTTGTTTGTCTCTTCGGTCGTGTACCGTATTCTGTAGGAAAGGTAATCAACCTCAGTTGCTATTACGGCCTCCGAGCCGTAGGTTAGGGAGAATGGTGTCTCCCATGTTGACGTTCTGACCGTCGTACGGTAGGACTATAACATGCCTTGCAACTCGTCGGCCCATTTCCCATTGTATTGGTCGAGTCGCTTCTTGAGGGTGAACATGATTATTTTGTTGGTGGATTCTGCTTGTCCGTTGGCTTGAGGATATCTTAGGCTCGAGTAGCTTAGTTTGATCTTCCACTGGTCGTAAAAGTCTTGAAAGTCGTATGATATGAATTGCGAGCCATTGTCAGTGAATATCTCTTTTGGGACTCCATAGCGGCATATGACATTCTTCCAAATGAAGCTTTTTACCTCGGAGTCTTTGATCCTCACATACGACTCGGCTTCGACCCATTTTGTGAAATAATCCGTTACGGCTAGCATGTAGACCTTTCCTCCGGTAGCAACTGGCATCTTTCCTACAATGTCCATTCTTTACTTTATGAAAGGCCATGGTGCTGAGATGGGGTGAAATCGCTCTGGGTACTGATGCGAATTGTGGGAGAAGCGTTGGCATAGGTCACATTGTTTGACGAGGTCGTGCGACTCGGATCGCATTGTCAGCCAATAGTATCCTGCTGTGATTGCCCTGTTGGCTAGGCTTCTCCCCGCTGAGTGGTTTCCACATTGCCCTTCGTATAAGTCCTTGAGTACCTGCTGAGCTTCGATTGGGTCGACGCATTTGAGGTAGGGCCCGAATAAGACCGCTTGTAAAGTTGACCTTCTATTATGGAAAATCTGGCAGCCTTTATCTTGATTCTTCGTGCTTCTATTTTGTCATGTGGGAAGGTGTCGCTCATTAGGTAGTCGTAGATCGGAGTGATCCAAGTTGGCTCGTCTGAAATTGGTTCGACTTCGAGCTTCGTTGGTTTTCATACAGCTGGCCATTGGGGAAAAACCATAGGGATGGTCCGCTTAACTGTGGTATCTAGTACGGAGTCAAGGTTGGCAAGTGTGTCGGCATGCGTATTTTCTGATCTTGGTACTGGTTCGATGTCGAATGACTCGAACGAGACTTGTAGTTCTTTCACCAAGGTTAAGAAAGCCGACATTTTCAAATCTCGGGCTTGGTAGGATCCGTGCAATTGTCTTACAATTAATTAGGAGTCACTACGTACCTTTACCCGTTCGACGCATATATCCTTTGCCAAGGTGAGTCCAGCTATAAGGGCCTCATACTCGGCTTCGTTGTTAGTGGTTTTGAACCTGCATCGGATGGATCGTTCGATGTCGTGTCCCTCGGGTGAGTTAAGTACTATCCCTAATCCGCTGCCCTTAGCGTTACTTGATCCGTCGACAGCCAAGGTCCATTCCTCTTTTGGCGTGTCGTACGACATGGTGCAAAGCTCTTTCTCCGCTTGTTGTAGAATCTCAGGTGTGAAGTCTGCTATGAAGTCTGCCAATGCCTGTGACTTGATAGTTGTACGTGGCTGATAGCTGATGTCATGCTCGCTTAACTCTACTGCCCATTTTACTAGTCGTCTGGAAAGTTCAGGCTTGTGTAGGACGTTCTTTAAGGGGAAGGTAGTGAGCACGCTGATGGTGTGGCATTGGAAGTATGACCTCAATTTTCTCGCGGCTGTAACTAATGCAAGGGCCAGTTTCTTAAGTTGAGTGTACCTTATTTCTGCGTCAAGTAAGGTCTTGCTGATGTAGTATACGGGGAGTTGTTTACTATCTTCTTCCCTTACTAGTACTGCGCTAACGGCCGTTTCGGACACAGCGAGGTAGAGTAGAAGTGTCTCTCCTTCCTTAGGTTTGGATAGGAGAGAAGGGTCTGCTAGGTATCGCTTTATGTTTTGGAATGCGTCCTCGCTTGTTTGGTTCCAATCAAATGATTTACTCTTCCTTAGAGTATCGAAGAAGGGCTTGCATTTTTCGGATGACTTTGAGATGAAACGATTGAGGGCCGCGAGTCGCCCAGTCAGTTTTTGCACGTCTTTGATGCTTTTGGGGGGACCTCAAATTCATGATGGATTGGATTTGATCTGGGTTGGCCTCGACGCCCCTCTTGGTCACCAAATAGCCGAGGAACTTTCCTGATGAAACTCCAAAGGAACACTTGGTTGGATTGAGCTTCATCTCATACTTGTCGATGATATCGAACGACTGTCGGAGGTGGTCGAGGTGTTGATTCGCTATTAATGATTTTACCAGCATGTCATCGATGTAGACCTCCATGGTCTGTCTGAGCATGCTTGCGAACATTTTGTTGACTAATCTTTGATAGGTTGCCCCAGCGTTTTTGAGGCCAAAGGGCATCACTTTGTAGCAAAAAATGCCGCGCTCAGTGATGAAAGAAGTTTTTTCCTGGTCGTCAGGATGCATGAGGATTTGGCTGTAGCCGGAGAATCCATCCATGAAGCTCAATAATTTATGCCCCGCAGTAACGTCTACCATCATGTCGATGTGTGGTAGAGAGAAGGAATCCTTCGGACAGGCTTTGTTGAGGTTTGTGAAGTCGATACAGACTCACCACTTCCCATTTTTCTTCTTCACCACCACTACGTTTGCTAGCCAGTCCGGGTAATTCACTTCTCTTACCGAGCCGCGGTCGATTAGCTTTTGGATCTCCTCGTTGATAACTTTATTGCGTTCGGGCGCGAACTTCCTTCACTTTTGCTTCACAGGCAGGTAATCTGGATCGACTTGCAGCCTATGCACTAAGACTTCTAAGTTAATGCCGGTCATGTCGGCGTACGACCATGCAAAGCTGTTGTGTCGGGCCGTCAAGAAGCTGATCAACTCTGTTCTAATATTTTGTGGAAGGCGGGATCCGATACTCACTTTGTGGTCAGGGAAGCTCGAATGTATGGATACTTCGTCGAGTTCCTCCATTTCTGGCCTGTCTTTGTTGATGGTGATGCTTGCGTTTTGTAATTGCTATAAGTCGGACGGCCTAGTTTTCAGAGTGTTCTGGTAGCAGTCACACGACGTCTTCTGCTGCCCTCGGATTTCATGGTCTCCCCACTTGGTAGGAAAACGGATAACCTGATGATAGGTCGAGGGGACAGCCTTCATCTCATGAATCCACGGGCGACCCATGATTATGTTGTACGATGACGGGCAGTCGAGTATGAGGAAGCGTATGTTCAGGTTGACTCCCTCCGCGTAGACGGGAAGGACGATTTCCCCTATGGTTTTCTTATGTTCTCCACTAAATCCCACCAAGATGGTTGAGCGGCGTACGATGTTGCACTCGTCAATGTGCAGCTCCTTTAGTGCGCCAAGGAAGAGTACATTTATTGAGCTCCCATTGTCTACTAGGATCCGCTTAATCAAACAATTGGCCACTGTTAATGAGATGACCAGCGCGTCGTGGTGGGGGTTGAGTAGGTCTGTGTGCTCATCGCTTCTAAAACTGATTGGGTAATTGTAAGTTGGGTCCGGCGTATTGGTTTATCGGACTTTCGTACGACCGGCTTGCCGTGAATAGCGCTTTGCTTCTGAGTAAGTTACTCTGTTTACCTCGGATCCGCCAGAGATGACGTTCATAGTTCTCTCGTGTTTGGGAGGTTCTGGTGGTGGAATTGAAGCGATGTCGCACGACCTGTCCTTGTTTAAAAAGGTCTACTTACCTTTGTCAGTCAGGAATTTTTTGAAGTGGCCCTTCTTGAGTAGCTCTGCCACTTTCAGTCGTAGTGCAACGCAGTACTCTGTGCGATAACCGTGGTCAACATGAAATTCGCACCACTTGGAGTTGTCCCTCTGGTCCGGAGGGCTGATCATCTTATCTGGCTACCTAACTGATCTACCTATTCCTTTGAGGACGACGATTACCTCTGCTGGTCTGATGCTCAAATTATATTCAGGCAATACGTTCTTTGGCCGGACGAACAGTCTTGGCAGTCTGTCGTCGCGTTGGCACTCATATCTTATTCGGCCGTCCCTTCGGGGTACCGTTGGGTATGGCTAGACACGACTGTCATTAATTTGCTGCTCGACCCTCCTACTCGTCCTGTCCTCCCTGTTGTTTGCTCTATTAGGTTTGTAGTTCACTTCGTCTTCTTCCCACTTTATCTGTGCCCATGCCTTAGCTAGTACGTCTTTCATCGTTTTGTAAGGGTACTTGGTGAGCTCCTTGTATAGGTCGGAATCATAGAGTAGACCATTGCGGAAAGCTGATATGGCTGTCGCCTGGTTGCAATGAGGGATGGAAACCTTTTCATTATTGAAGCGGCCTACAAAGTCACGTAGGCGTTCGCCTATTCTTTGGCTGATTGTGTAGAGGTCGTCGGATTGTTTTTCTAACTTCCGGCTACTAGCGAACTGCTCCACAAAGATGTCCGTGAGTTGGGCGAAAGAGTTTATGGACATATTGGGAAGGTTGGTGTACCATTGTAGAGCTGGCCCTACAAGGCTCGATCCAAATCCTTTGCACATGCATGCTTCCCTTAGATCTCGTGGGATGGCAGCAGTGAATATTCGTTGCCAATACTGCGCAATGTGGTCGTCGGGGTCTGTCGTTCCGACGTACTGCTTCATACCGGGGAAGCTGAACTTTCTTGGCATCTCCACTAATGCTATTGCGTCGACGAAGGGAGAATCGGCAAAGCTATTGGCCACGCTTTTCTTTATAGGAGCGGGCATTCCCGGAATGCGTTGGATGAGTGCTTCCATCTATGCGAACCTTCGCACTAAGTCACGGTTAGCTAACGTTGGTTCAATATTTAACATGTTCGGGTTCGACGGTGCCGAATGCGAAGGACCAGTTAGCATTCTTTGTAGCAGGATGGTTGGTAAGGTTGAACCGACATTGCCATTGGGGGTGGAGATATGTGGCATCTCTTGTGTAGCTCTTGCCGTGTCATCTGATCGATGCCTTCCTGTCATGTTCGACGGGTGGTCCGCCGTATGTTAGTGCAACAGTGTGCACTCCGTCCGTGGCTTGAATGTTAGGCTCCGTACCTGCAAGGATTGGATCGATGTTGTCTGTCGTGGTTCCATACTCGTCTGGTCGTACCGGCGCGTAGTAGGTAGTGTGGGTGGCTTGATTGAATGGCACGGGTTGGGACGTTGAAGTGTCTCCAAATGGTCGGACGATGGTGAGGGAATTGATCCTATTTTGCAACTCTTGGTTCTCCGCCAACACTCGTTGGTTCTCTTGTTCGAGCACTTGAAGCCTTTGGGTATTCTCTTGCATTTGGGATATGAGAAGTTGTACCCTAATCTCCATTACATCGTGATGAAAATCGTCTGACGACATAGTCGGAGTTGCTGCATTCTACCTTCGCTCGTTCAGAGATTGTCATGCCCCACAGTGGGCGCCAAATTGTAGTCCTCAAAAATCGCTCAGGGATACGGGGCACTACAACCTACAAAGATAGAACACACGTGACCAGCAGGACGTCTGGGACACCGGGGTGGTGCCGGCCAAAGTCACTCCGACGCTCAAGTTAGCGAGTGTTAATAAGTATATAATGCTCGTAGATGGAGATGAATAAGTAATACTTCCTGTTATCTTGGCGATTGAGGTCTCCTTGGTCGAAGGAGATGTAAGATCGTCTGATCGAGGTACAATCGCAAGGTTTATCGGAGAAGATGAACGATGGCCAAAAGGTGTTATTTTAGTATTGATAGCTTTAGGATCTCAGTTTCTCTATCCTCCTCTTTGGAAGATTTATCATTCACTTTATAGGGGAATAATGCTTCTGCTCGTTGAGGGATTTCATCATTACCCCTCCTTGCTGTCCTCCACCAAGAAAGTATGTGGATGCTTCTTTTGATCTGGCCGTTACCGAGTGTAATTATGGTTTTGTAGGACCTGCTTTAAAGTATATTATGATTTGGTCTCCCTCAGAACAAAAGAGATTCTATGTCGTACGACATGCTGATTGGACGTCGACCTGAGATGAGTATGTCGCGTGACGTATGAACACTTCCAAGCGCGGACACTGAGTTATTTCCCTTGATGCTACTTGGATGTGTGGGGCATAGAGTGCATGTCATACTACATGGATGTCTCACATCGAGTGCATGTCGTACTACATGGATGATAACTAGAATCATTGTGATTGTCCGAGATTGCCCCGCAACAACAATCACTGATAATAACGGCGCAGTACTGCTAAACTAACCCAGCTGGTATACCAACCTCCTATATCCATTTCTATGTCTAAGTATCCTAGGGCCGTTTCAATAAAACATTTTCAAATATTCACTGTAATTTACAAATCAACGGTCACTCAATAAATATACAATTCAAACAATATTCTTCAAATATACATAGGTTTTCATGGAAAATAAACAATATTCATACAAAAGTCTAAAACAAGTAATTTCAACAAAATCGTAATAATCGAAATACGATCTAAAATACAATCATTCCAAGAAAGACAATATAGACATATAATCACTAGGTTATTTAAATAAATTGCAGATTCAGACTAAAAATACTTCATATTGTTGTAAGAGTTTCGAAAACAGGTATACACCAACCTGGATACCGTTTTCCTCTCAACAATTGCGTTTCTAGGTTTTCTTTTTCCTTTCCCTTTCTCTTTCTCTTTTCCTTTTCTCTTCTTCTCTTTCTTTTCTTCTCTTCCTCTTCTTCTTCTTCTTCTTCTTCTTCTTCTTCTTCTTCTTCTTCTTCTTCTTCTTCTTTCTCTTTTTTCTTCTTCTCTTTCTTTTTCTCCCAGTCTCTCCCTCTCTATTCTTCTGTCTGACTTTTTTCATAAAGCTTCCTCAACAAGCTTATTATTTTTTTTATAATCTTTCGGTCATCGCCTTCACCGCCTTCATCGCGGTACCCTGGTCGCGCTGGTGGTCGCGTTGCTCACTGCCAGAATTTCACTTTTGCATCGCGAGCCAGTCAGCGCGATCTGTGGTCGCGTTGCTCACTGCTCGAAAATGTCATTTTTCGCCGCGAGCAGCTCATCGAGATCTGTGGTAGCGGTGAGGGGTCGCGGTACACACTGCCCCAGTTTTTCACTCCTTTTTCTTCATGCATCATTTCTGGACCGTTCCATCTCGTGCAGGAGCTTGACTATCAGGTCTTGCCACTGATTCTGACACTCCTCTATGGCTACCACCTTCAGGTACTACCTGACTGGGCCTCCTACCTCTGGAAGTAGTAGAGGCTGATCTCTCTGGTTGCTGCACTGGGATAGATCTAATCTGTGGGCAATCCCTCATAAAATGGTCACGGGATCCACATCTCAAACAGGCTCCTGTAAGCTTCCAGCATTCCCCAGGATGTCTTCTTCCACAATGGTCATACAGTGCAGGGGCTGGTCCCTTAACTACACTCCTAGGGGTACTGGCTACGAAAGTTGCAGACTGACCCGGCCTAGCTGTGGGTATGGGCCTCTGTGACTGCACTGGACCACTAGACTGCGATCCCTTAAACTTCTTACTCTGGGGCTGATATGAGCTGGATGGCCCTGCCCCTCTTCTTTGCTGCCCTCTGTCTCTTCTGGCCTGCTCTTCTTTCTTAATTCTTTCTACATTCAGAGCTGCCGAGACAAGTCTGGTAAAATCTTCGAATTCAAAGGCAGCAACCTGTAACATTCCTTAATTAATCAATATTCTATTCATATATTTACAATTCATTATGTAGAAATTAAGACTGTCACACAACCTGTAGGCGGATATAATCGTTCAATCCATCTTCAAACCTTCTGCATTTATCTGCCTCTGTAGCCACCATATCTCTCGCATATTTACTCAACCTGACGAATTCTCTTTCATATTATGTCACTGTCATCTGCCTTTACTTCAGGTTGATAAATTCCCTCTTCATATTGTCTAGATATATGCGACCGACATATTTTCTCCTGAACTTCTTCTGAAATAAATCCCCTGTTCTGTCCTCTGGTCGCACTGTCTGTATAATGGAGGTCCACCATTGGTATGCATCCTCCTGTAACAAAGATACTGCACACTCCAATCTTTCTTCAGGTGTACATTGCATCTGCTCTAATATTCTGTCTGTCCGTTCAAACCAGTATTCTGCTGCAGATGCATCCTCATCTTTTCTGCCATGGAAATCAGTCGGTCTGTATTTAGCCAGTCGTTCTATAGCTGATCTTCGTGGCGCTGCTCTGGCCACATTCTGAAAGAACTCAGCCATTTGCTGCATAAATACTGGCTGACCTTGAACTTCTGGTCCAGCCGCTCTAGGACTGACTGATTCTCTGGATGCTCCCCCAGCCACGCTAGCGGGACTCTCAGGTCTATCTCCACTTCCTTCCATTTCTTTTATCCTATATAAGACAGAAGAGAGGTCTGCAGATTAGAGTCACACATTTCTATAGGTATCCTTATTCAATGCATGCATATACAGACTCTTTTGGTCCATAAACGCCTAAACCGTGCTCTGATACCACTTAAATGTAACACACCCTGACCCAACCCGGCTGAAGCGACCCAGGCAGCGTTACCGGGTTTTCAAATACTTTCTTAATTCTTTTTATAAACTAAAAACCATATAAAACCATATAAAATCCTATAATTTTGTAATTTTAAAAAAAAATTTCTAGTAAGCCCATCAAACTCATTTTTTCAAAAATTTCAGCAGAGTTCCCTCTGTTTTTCTGATTTCCCAAAACCTTTTTCAAATCAATCTCAAATCAAATAAAATCCACAACAACACTTCAAATATCCTTTCAATCACATGCGCACTCTGCCGTTTAGTGCGACTTCCAAACAGTTTTAAAATAAAACAATTCATAATATACTATTTACAATCCTTTGAAATGAAAAACAGTTAATTACAAAATACAAATATATAACACCTTTACATATGTCTGTATATGCATGAGTATTAACTATAATATACAGGAATATATGTCTACCAAAATATGATGACTCTAGATCTCTGCCTGCAACTCTCTCTTCACTCTTTAGCCTCCTCAGTATCCCTGTGACCTACGCGCGATAAAAACCGACGCGCTAAGCATATAGCTTAGTGGGTGTACACTAAACTAAATATCAAAATCATAAAATAATTTCATAACAGAAATGTCACACTACTATCGTATAAAACATTACATTATTCAAATAAATCACTGAAATAAATTATAAGGAATCAGTGTAATAAAAGCATATAAATTCAATCAAAACTTCATACGAAATTCAGGTTTTAATTCTTTTTTAATCATTTCATTCAATGCATTTTCAATTTTGGTCCTTTGGTATACTTAATATAATTCAGGACTGGAATATGGGTCGTTCGACCTCTCAGTGGCTGTCAGTCGAACATAACTCCCAACCCTAGGACGAATCCTTAAGGTGGTACGTATCTCCCTACCCTAGGACCGAATGTTCGATATCCTAGAGAGGTACATATCTCCCTATCCTAGGAACGAATCCTTAGGAAGGTACGTGTCTCCCTACCCCAGGACGAATCCTTGGGGAGGTACATATATCAGTATCCATATCAATATCAATATCGGTGCAGTACTGCTAAATGAACCCAGTTGGTATACCAACCTCCTATATCCATATATATATCCAAGTACCCTAGGACCATTTCAATACACACATTTACAAAATCCAAATATATCATCAATAATCATATAAAAGAGACGCAAAATTATATTCAAACTTATTTCACAAATTAATATCGAATTGAATTTCCCCAAAATCGTTTAATCAATTTATCACAAACAATATATATTCAAAATCATCACATACAATATATTTAAATATATATATATATATATATATATATATATATATATATTCAAAATCAATTTATTACAATCAATATATATACCAAATCATTCTCAAAATCAATTTCAAACAACAAATCATAAACAATATATCACAAATAATTAAAAACAATATAATATAACGATTTCGAAAATTTCTGAAAAATCTGAAAAAATACGAAAACTAGTGTACACCGAACCTGGACAATTTCTGGACAATATTTCTTTCCTACTCTTCTTCTTCTTCTTCTCTTTCCTTTCTCTCTCTTCTTTCTCTCTCTTCTTCTCTCTTCTCTCTCGCTGCTCCTCTCTTCTTATTTTTCTTCTTTCTTTTCTCACACCTCAGCTCTGTTTTGTTTTGCTTTCATTTTGAGATTGCTGTGCCTATTCTCTTGATTTTGATATTGCTTTGCTTTTGATTTTTTTTTTTTTTTCTTCTTATCTCTTCCCCATGCCAACTCACCATCTTTATTTTTATTTTATTATTTTTTTTCCACTAATAATATTATATATATATATATATAATATCTTCTTAATTCCAAAATACACCATTGAACTTCTTAAAATCCCACAATGGCACAAATTTACTCTTAATCACATGTAATTTACCAATCTTCCTTTAATTATCAAACTAACCCACCAATCACACTCCATCTCAATAATATTCCAAAAATATTCCACACGTATCCAATTACCAAATTGACTTCACCAATATTCAATTGGACCTATTATTCTCCAAATGCACCATGAAAATAATATACTTTCTACCAATTTAAATCACTTACTTAACTCTTGCATGTTTCATAATAATTAATAATAATCCAAGAATATTTATTCTATTTACGCAAAATTAGGGGCGTTACAGAAAAGTTCGTAAAATTGATATCCAGGTTGGTGTACACACAATTAGTTTTGATTGAATCTATTTGTGAATAATTCTTGAAAATGATTTTTAATTCTAGAAATGTGATTTATGTTGAATTTAATGATTTTAATTTCCGCAATATACTGATTATGCTCTGTTTTCTGTTACTTTATATATATTTTGAATATTTTGTTTTACACGTAGTGATTGATTTTGATTTTGAAATAAATAAGAGAATTTTTGTCTTATAAAAAGTTATTGGATTGTTGATACATTATCTGAAATCCTTGAATAACGGCCCTGATATATGTATAGGGACATTTGGATATAGGAGATTCACATATCAATTGGGTGCATTTAGCAGTACTGCAACGAAATTCCTAATGATTATGATGATATACGAATACCATTTCATTTTGAAATGGGAAACCGACTGTGAATTTACGAATACCATTTTATTTTGAAATGGAAAACCGACTGTGAAAAATACAGATATCATTTCATTCTGAATTGGGAAACCGACTATGAATATACGGATACCATTTCATTTTGAAATGGGAAACCGACTGTATAACCCGTAATCCAATCCTGAAAACCCTGTTATATGTATCAGAGGCCCAATACAGAACTGAAAATTAGAAAATGTTGTGGAAATGAAGAAATATTGTTGAGATTGAAAACCATAAATATTTGAGCATAAGTTAATGAACATAGTTTCAGTATTGAGGATCAGAGTCACCAAACTTTAGGTAGTTATATGATTTTTGTATATTATATTCAATTACGCATGCATATACAGAAATTTATAAATTTGTAAATGTGCTATATATTTGTTTTGTAAATAATTTTTTATGGTTTATGTTTTCTTTTTAAAGATTGTAAATATTAATTATGAATTGTTTTATTTGAAAATATTTAGAAAGTCGCACTAAATGGTAGAGTGTGCATTTGATTGAGAAAAGAGATTTGAAGTGTTGATTATTATATTATTTGAGTTTTTGTTTGAAACAGGATTTTTCGGAAAATCAGAAAAACAGAGGAAACTCTGGCAAAATTTTCCAAAATAATTTTGAATGGGCTCACTAGAAAAACATTTTTAAAATATAATTTATTTGGTTTTTAATAGGTTTTTCAATTATAAAGTGAGTTAAGAAAAGTTTGAAAACCCGGTAACGCTTCCTGGGTCGATCCAGACCGGTCAGGTCAGGGGGTGTTACAAATATCATTAATCTAACTTACTAAGTAAGGTGTGGGATGTGGCTGCTGTGGTAGTCCCACCGCTCCTCTACTACCTTTGAAACGATATTCATACCACTACCATGATCAATGATCACATTGAGCGCCTTATTCTCATGGACAACTCGAGAGTGAAAAATATTTGTGTGTTTTCAATCGGTAGACTCCGGTTCGAAAAGGTGTTTACGCCCCGTCAAAACTCGATTGATTACAAAAATGGGAAGGTCCGTTACTTGCAAAACTTCCTCTTCTTTGGATTCTTAAATGTCTTGAACAGTAGGTTCTTCACTTGGTTCAGCCTCATCATCACCCATTAACTCCTTCTCACACATATAGGCTACCCTCTTATATCTTGTAGGACAAACTACTACAAAATGCCCAAAACCCTAACACTTGTAGCGTTGGGGTCCTTCCCCAACAAGTATAGACTTACCCCTCACATCTCCTGTAGTGCCTCCCTTTGCATTTGCATGCTTCGGATTGGACGTCATAGTGGGGCGAAAATTACCAAACTTAACATGTTGACAACATTTATGTGAAGTCATGTTCGCTTACCTTTCCAATTGTAAAGCTCACTGATAAGCTTCTTCTACACTGTAAACTCGAGCCGTTAGCATATCTTTATGAATCTCGGTCTTCAAACCATTTAAATAGCAGGCCAAGGATTGAGTTTCAGTCTTCATCGCTTTGCTTCGAACGGATAATTCCTGTAATCATTCCGTGTATTGATCTACCGAAATTTTAGGCCCTTGCTTCCAATGCAACATATCTTCATAAATGAGCTGATCATAATTAATGGGAAGATACTTACTTTCCAAACGTTGTTTTATCTTTTTCCAATCTGTTATTGGCGCTGATCATAGGTTTGTTGTAATTCGGTATAAGAGAAAAAAAAACTTAACAGACGATTTAATCAGAGGTTAATCAACCGTCTAATGTGAATTAGTAGTAAGGACGCTAATTCAATTTGATAATATTTTAGGCTCGAATTAACACAATAGTAGGTGGTATATTTTAATATATATATATATATATATAATGGGTAAAATTGAAAGTAGCATTAAGGAAATAATCAAATAGAGAAACAGGAACATGAAGATTGACCCGCCAACCGACCAACATAACCCATGAAGATTGACCCGCCAACCGACCAACATAACCTAGTATAGTCTATCAATGGACAGTTTACAATATAGAGCCTAGGTTGATGGTTTGCATGTGTTGGACATCAATAATCTGTACCTAAACCTGATTAATTAACAACAATAATTTTTTTAAGACTAATTAATAATTAATCCCAACTAAAAAGGGGCCCCACAATCACGCGTGAGGCATGCTTCGTAACTTGACGTGGGCCTCAGACTCTTACCTGGGTCCGGTCCACAAGATGTGGTCCTCCCCCATAATAAGCAATGATGGGATGATACCTAAGAGAATAATCTCTTCAGATTTTGCCTCAATTTTTTTTTTCTCTAAACACAATATTGCTGTTTAAGTCAGGATCCGCGAAGATAAGAATTCGAAGCATTTTTAGATGTTCAGTTTCGTAATGTTACAAAACTAATTCAGATGTAAGATTTTACACATTTTTTGTGCAAAAATTTCCAATTTAAACTGGTACAATTCGGAGATTACTTATAAAAAAAACGTACAACATTCTGAAACTCTCTCTTTGTATACATATATAAAAATCATTTGTTTGGTCATTTGCTTTACCAAGTACACAGCCCATGATGCTTGATGCTGCCTCCAGACTTTTTTCAGCGAGTAAGTAACATTTATACTTTTAAAGAAAGCTTTTCCCTCTTTGCTTTACTAAAAGTTACCACAAACCAATTTTTTTTTTTTCTTTTTCTAATTATACAAACTTGACTTGTGGTTATTGAGAACCCAAAATGAAGCATTTTCTGTATTATATTTATGGGCCGTTGAAGTAGTACAACTCATAATTAGGATTAATTAAAATAAAGTGGGAGGAAGGATTATTAGTAAAAAGTAATTAATTTTTTTTTTTTTGAAAAAGAGAAACAAACTTTACTCAAACAAAAGCTGGAAAAACATCAGCCTGGGCCATAATAACAAACCAATTCGGAAAGAGGTCTTTCCAGAGAAAGGAAGCTCTCAACCTAAGAACTTCTTTAGCTAAGAAATCCGCGATAGAGTTACTACATCTAGGAACAAAAGCAAAAGCTGCAGCCCTATTATTAAGCAGGGACAGAATATTCCCGATAACATGACCAACATCACCTCGAGAGATCCAATCTCCCCTGCAAAGCTGCACCACACTCAAGGAATCAGACTCAATAGAAAGGGGGAAGAAAGCTAACTCCACTGCCAAGGAAACCCCTTCAAGGACAGCCCTAGCTTCTGCAACCTCCACCGAGATAAAGCCACTGCATAACTGCGATTTAACAAGAACAGGAAAACCAGAGTCATCCCTGAAGATTAGCCCCACACCATAACATCCTAAACCACTAACAACCGAGGCATCCACATTGAGCTTGAAAACCCTATCAGGGGGTCTAGACCACAATTGCTTGAATGTGCATGATGTGGGTTTGAGAAAATTTAATGAAATTCAAAGCATCTTAATGAAACCCCATAACATAACATCCAATGAAAAAGCAATGTGAGCATGCGCAACCATAGAAGAAGAGAAGTAATCATCATGTGTTTTTCTTTTGTTGCTTTAAATTTAAAAGCAGAAAGTTTGCTGTTAAGGAAGCTGAAAACAATGATGCTTGTTATTCGATGGAAACTTATCAAACCCATGGCGGCTCTGCCCAAATAATCATTTTAAGTCATTGATGTTTCCACATAAAGAAGTTTTTCAGTGTGCAAAATGGTACAGTTTGATGCTTAAAAAAGCAACTGATCAGGAAACACAGCTCAGCTACTAGTCCTGGCATCAAGACCTAGACCACCATCTTTACTATCCTAGGTAGACAAGCAAATATTTATTATGGGGTTGATGGAGCAACATTATCAAAATGTGTGTATTCAACATAATGATGACTTATGGCCCCAAAAAAAAGATACAAGATATGATGATTTTGAGCTTAGAAACTGCACAAATTCCAGGTACTTGACTTGGTGGTTGTTTATAGGATTGAGACCAGATTTAGATTTTGTAGGTCTTTTCATGCCAAGTACTCTTTTAACCAAGATATTATTCATCTCTCAGATAAAAATCAAATCTTGCAGGTCTTGCAAACACTGAACAACTTTCCTTTATTGGTCGTTTGTCACTGCAACACCAACTTTATCCACAAGATTTGGTCTCGAAAATGATTTCATTTCCAGAACCTGAGCATTTACATGATCTTAACCACTGCCAGCATTCTCACCACCCAAAAATTTCAAGTGAAAACATCATAACAAGACATAGCCAGTTTGAGTGTAATCTCAATCATATACCAACTAGAATATATTGCTTTGTGTCACGAACCCCTATCAAATAGATTTGATTTGGAACTTGGAGGTTGGATTTAGGTCCGGAGTTGGGCCAGGGAATCACGTGCTAGGATGAGGAAGAATTTCACTATCGCATGTCGCACAGATATGGATTCCAGATCTAGATCGAATAAATATAGATTGGATCTTGTGTTCACATAGAGGGTGTGAAGATTGTCTAGTTAGTTGGTCATTTGAATTTGTTGCAAGCACCAAACCCAAAATATTTTGCAGCGGATCATGACATGATGGAAATACCCCACCCCCCAGGTCTTGGCAGGGTTTGATATGTATAGTGAATTCAATTTAACACTGGGCTTAGTATATCCCCCTAAATTCCAATACATGAACCCATTTGGGGTCCCTTCAACGATGATCATTAAAGAATTAATTACATAGCTAACCAGCTGATAAGGTACAAATTAGATTTTGATTAGAATGGGTTAGATATAAGAAAATAATGATGTGACAGGCATCAAAACACAGTCAAAAGGGAAAAACTTTTTAAAGCTCCTCATGATATATATCAATACAATTGATGACAACTTAACAAGAAGTTGCCCAGCTATAAACATAATTAGAAATACAAAAGATCTAATTTTAACTATCCATTTCACATAAGTTTCTCAATATATATGTATATATATGCACACACGTGTGTGTGGGTATCATATAGTTTTATATGAATGGACCCATTAAACAGTATCATTTAGCTTTATATGAATGGACCCATTATACAGAGTCAAGATCCATTTTAATTATCACTCACTTGCAGTTGAACACAAGCTGGCATACAAAAAGCCACCATCATATTAGTTAAGGCTCTATTTGCCATGATTTTTTGGAAATCAGTTTTTAGCTTTTTGTGATGAATTTTAAAAAATTATTTTTAGAGGTATTTAATTGATAAATGAAAAGAATTTTGAAATTTTGAAAAATCAAAAACTTCTTAATCAACCTAAATTATTTCCGAAACTGTCCTTCCTAAATCTCAATCATTCTCCATAGCTTAATGCAAACCATTTTTATTTTTTTTAATCTGACACTTTACGAGTTAGAAAACTATTGAGACTTATCAAGATTAAATCATAGGAGCACGGTTCGAACATTTACTTTCATTACTCTCAATAATAAAAGGAGTATTGTACTTTATTATTTGTATAACATATAATGCTTCATGTTTAGCATATTTTTTTTGTTTGTTTTCCATTTAGTTATGTGAAATTTTAAAAAAAGAAAGAAAAATACTTCTTTTTATCTATTTTCGTAGTTTTTTATAATATTAAAAAGTTCGATTGTATTTAATAAAAATGTTTTAAGAGTGTATAGAAGTTATAGGATATTCAATGTAGAGTTTTACAGACTTTAAAAAAATATATAAAAGTTATGGATATTCAATTTAGACTTTTACTAAAGTTATGAGATATTCAATCTATATTCTTTAATAGACATCATTAGCATAAGTACTGAAAATATAAAAAAAAAACTGATATTAAATATTAAGGGCTAATAAAAGTAATATTAAATTTTCATTAAATCAGAATAAATAAATAATGATTTTTAATAATAATTTAAATTGTACAGTCGGCGTTATTTAAACGCCTAAGAAATTTCGTAAATAAAATACACTTTATTTTATTAATACATTTTAATTTATATTTTCATGACACTTACATAATATTCAAAATGAGTTAATTACACTCAACCTCCCTGAGGTTTGGCTAATTACATTCGGAATCAAAGTTTGCATTAATGAACACTAACCTCCCCTCACGTTAACGTTGACCGTTAAAATGACCGTTGACTTTTTCTAAATTTTTTAAATGACCAAAATACCCCTCTCACAAATTTTATCGATCGAACCCAGGAGGGTTCGATCTTCGAACCCTTCTGGGTTCGATCTCGAACCCTCTGGGTTCGTGTCTTCGAACCCTTCTGGGTTCGAGATCGAACCCAGAGGGTTCGATCTTCGAACCCTCTGGGTTCGATCTCGAACCCAGAGGGTTCGTCGTTCTTCGAAGATGAAGTTCATCTTCGAAGAACGAAGATGAACTTCAAAAAAAAAATTTTTTTTTTTTTTTTCTTGGTGGAGATCCAGATTGGATCTCCACCGTCCATCAACAATGATGGACGGTGGAGATCCAATCTGGATCTCCACCATTAATTTTTTTAATGAACAGTAAAAAATTTGTGAGAGGGGTATTTTAGTCATTTAAAAATTTTGAAAAAAGTCAACGGTCAACGTTAATGTGAGAGGAGGTTAGTGTTCATTAATATAAACTTTGATTCCGAATGTAATTAGCCAAACCTCAGGGAGGTTGAGTGTAATTAATTCTATTAAAAATAGCACGAAAGAAGTAGAAGAGACAGCTCGGCAAAAGTCAGCAAAATAGTTTGTCTACTGTGAGTACCCCATATCCGAATATTGTAATTTTTTGGATCCAAAAACAATTGGGCTTTGAGACCCATATTGACTTTTTGAAGCCCCTTTTCAGCCCAATCACTTTTGTGGCTTCCTTCAAAAGAAAAAGTTATATATATATATATATATATATATATATATTTAAAATATAGGGCGAGATCGACAACCCTCAAAAAATACACAAATTGTTTTTACAATACATTGACTTTTAGATTACAATAAATAGAATGGTTGCCATATACTCATATTTTTAATTGCAATCACTTTAATACGTATTAAATATATATGCACTTTTTTCACTCCTTTATTTTATTCGATCCTCTATCATAATTAATAAAATATTTAATAATTATTTTTTTTTCTTGTCTCCCACTTTTTACATTTCTCTCATATTTTTATACTCTCCTCGCATTTCCTTTACCAACTTTTAATTTGATTAAACAAAGTAAAACCATAAACACACTATTTTAATTAAAATCAGGGTTAAGTTAAGCCTATTTTTAATTTTAAAAAGCAAGAACTTTTCATAAGCATACAAGTTAGTAATGAATTTTTCTCTTTAAAAAAAAATAAAATAAATATTTTGTCAATTTTTATTTATGTAAATTTATAATTTAAATTTTAGAAAGAGAATATTGTATATTTTTATTAAGCTATGATGATTGCACTTAAGAATGAGTATTTAAATAAAAAACGAGTTTACTGAATTAAAATTGTATTTATGGGGACGAATTTACTCTCTAAATAGGAGTAAGAAAGATAAGAAAGAAAGAAAATAAAGAAAAATGAATTTATGAGTATGAATTCATACAAGGTGATAAATATGAGATAAAATAGTAAACATAGATGGAAAGGAGAAAAATAATTATTAAATAATTTATTAATTACAAGAGAGGAGAGAGAATGTAGAAAATAAAAGAGGAGAGAAAACACATTTATTCCAAGTGCACTAATGTAATTGCAATTAAACATATGAGTGCATATCAACCATTCAATTTATTGTAGTCTAAGAATCAATAAATTGTATAACAATTTGCGTAATTTTTAGGATCTGCCGATTTCGCCCCATATTAGAAAGAGAGAGAGAGAGAACTAATAGTATTTTCACTATTACAAATAATTACAAGATAAACTTATACAAGTTGAACTAATATTTTCCCTACTACATATTTTTTGGTTGGTCATTTCCAAAAATATATTAAAATTTCTTTGGAAAACATTTTTTATTTTTTGTTATTATTTAATTAAAATTAATATAATCTAATATAATAAATTTAACATATTTTAATACATTGTGCTGCAAATCACTTCCTCAACTTTGGTTGTCGTATGCTAAAAGTCAATTTCCTTGGTGGTTGGAACTTCATAAGTTCCTTTAACCCATTAAAGTTCAAACCTTAACATTATAAATATTGTTACACCATTAGCAATAAAACAAGGGCGAATTGCACTTAAGTACCCTGACTTATAACGTAATTGCACGTTTAATACCAGTTTTGCCATAATTGCACTCGAGTACCCTGTAATCCGTTGACCGCTATTAAAGTAACGGCTGACCAAACGAATTCAAGAGCAAATTGGTCTTTTACATTTAAATTTATTTTTAAAAAATTTAAAAAATCATCCAACCAATAAGAACATGCCACGTCATATTAAAAATATTTTTTTAAAAAAAATAGAAAAACTTCACATCAAAAAAAAAAAATTTTAAAAAATTATGATCTGGGTTCGATCGCGAACCCAGATCTGGGTTCGATCGTGAACCCAACAGCTGGGTTCGAACCTGGGTTCGTGATCGAACCCAGGAACTGGGTTTCCAACCCAGCTGCTGGGTTCGATCACGAACCCAGATGCTGGCTTCGCGATCGAACCCAGATCTGACTTTTTAATTTTTTTTTTCCTTTGCAGGGGCAGTCTCATCATTTTACCTGAATCTGTTTGGTCAACCGTTACTTTAACGGTGGTCAACGGATTACAGGGTATTCGAGTGCAATTATGGCAAAACTGGCATTAAATGTGCAATTATGATAAACATCAGGGTACTTGAGTGCAATTCACCCATAAAACAATAATAAGTATGGGGAGACCTCTCCAGTGTTAGGAGGAGATTTCTTCCAATTTGAAAGAAGATATATGGGTCGCCTGCATTACGATTTTGGATTTTTTTTAGGGTCAATGATTTTTTATTTAAAATTTTTTTTTGGCCCTTTTAATCATTCTGATTTGGGTTTTTGAGTCAATTATGTTGCACTTGTTATATATATAATTTTAATCCATGAAACATTTTCTTAAAAGAAAATCTGCGAGCACAGGATATAATTATAACTTATAATCGACAAACAAAAAAAAATTAAACAAAAGAAATTGGAATACGACATGTTTGATAAATTTGTCAAGTTGATAAATCTAAATTGATAGCCTCAAGGCTTTATACTTGATTTTGATAATAAAAAATTAGTACTTTTGGTGCATGTGTCAAACGTGCCTGCATGGCACGCGAGTTCGGGCACGTCAGGCCTCCTTTGTTATTGTTGTTTTCACCGCTATCTTCATCTAGATCTTCTCTTTCTACCGATTTTTGAATCATCTCAATTGGACACCATTTGCTATACTTTCGTATCAGTTGAACATGGGTTGCGTGTTTTAGAAATACGTGTTAGAGTTAATAAAACTCAGGAAAATCATCATCAGCAATCACATGATGAATGTAGGCTCAATGGGCCAAATAGATAATAACTATTTGGGCTTATCTATATAGTTGGGCTGATAGAATGTTAATGCCCATTGGATGAATGTTAGGCAGTTAAGCTAGTTAATGTAGAGTTAATCTAACTAAGCTGAGGAGTTAGATTAACCAAGTGTATATATATTGATTTGAAGTTCATTGTTGAAGTCAATGAAAATATCAACATTCTGATATCTTCTCTCTCTTAATTCACTCGAATTTTCTTCCCCTAAATTTTCTCTCTTCACTGTAAATCTTTGATTTTGTTGAATCATTTCATGACATCAGAGCTCTCGATCTGAGACAATGGAGTCACCAGCTTCCCTACAGTTCCAGAATCTCCTTGGATCCTTAAATCAAACTCCTAAGCTGACCAATAAGCAGAGAGAGAATCACTTAGCTAATCTCCAAGAATCTCAAGTTCAACCTTTCAATCAAGCTCGATGACAACAACTACTGCAAGACTCAAATACTTCCAGCCATCAGAGACTTTGACCTTGAAGCCTTCATCTTCGGATCCAATAAGTGACCTTCAAAGTTTGTAGATACTATTGATGAAGATTCAAGTGAGTTAGTACAAGCTTACAATGATGATTATCTCACATGGAAGAAGATAGATCAATTACTAGTCAGCTAGCTAATGTCTAACTTGAGTGAATATATTCTTGGTAGAAATACTCAGTGTGTTACAACATGTAAGGCATGGAACATTGTCACAAACATGTCCTCATAACACTCTATGGCTAGAATAATGCACCTTTGTTCTTAACTTTAGTTTTTCAAGAAAAGTTCTATGAAAATCAATAATTATATAGTGAAAATTAAAGAAATCATTGATGCTCTTATGGCTGCAAGTCAAATGACTACAGAACAAGACCTAGTAGCTTACATTTTGGGAGGACTAGGTATAGAGTTTGACCCTGTAATGGTCAATTTAACATCAAAGAATAAAGAAACCAAGTTGGTTACTGATCGTACTCAGCTGCGTTTAATAGGGAGTGATAAACGTGTGAACAATGGTATTCATGATCAGTTCACAAATCTAAAATTCAAACTTGGTGATTTAGATCAGCTCCATTTGAGGGGGAGTGTTATAGTTAATAAAACTCAACAAAATCATTATCATAAATCATGTGATGAATGTAGGCTCAATAGGCCGAATAGATAATAAATAGTTGGGCTGTTAGAATGTTAAGGCACATAAGATGAATGTTAGGTAGTTAAGTTAGTTACTATAGAGTTAATCTAACTAAGCTGATGAGTTAGATTAACCAAGTGTATATATATTGATCTGAAGTTCACTATTGAAGTCAATGAAAATATCAACATTCTGATATCTTCTCTCTCTCAATTCTCTCGAATTTTCTTCCTCGAATTTCCTCTATGGGGTTCATTATAAATCCTTGATTTGCCAAATCATTTCAATACGAGCCAAAACCCAACAAACCACCCCTTTGCGAGAATTTCATGAAAAACTTGTGTCCATTCTCTAACAGCCATGACTCTGAATACTAAGAATCACAACACCCCACCATAAAAGTACAACCAATTAAAATAATTCGTCTTAAGATTTCTTTTGGCACATGTAGAATAAACCTATTGAAAAAAATATTGTGCAACCCCAATGTTAGACTTTATGGGAGTTCCTCAGCCCTCAACATCCTTTCCACCACACATTTTGTATTATTTTTTAACCAATACTCATGTACAAACTTATGGACCCGCTAGCAGCAACACATCATCTTCCATGACAATTTAGTGGTTTAACGCCATATCATGATGATATACATGTCCTTCATCACCATAACCAGTGATAGACATACTGCTAACATAAAGCTATTTGCCAACTTGCTTTACACCTCACCAGATCACTGAGCTTTTAGAGATTGACTTGCTCTTAAACGCCTTATGTACCCAAATTGAATAAAAATATTCATGACTTGTACTTGCCACAAGTCAAATTTCATTTTCTCATCAAATTTTCCAACATCAAATCTCACAGAGTTTGAAAACCTATTCCCAAACATATTTTTTGCTAAATCGATACTTACACAACCTTAGGATACAATACCAATTTTTTGGAAAAAATCGTTAACGCAGAAACGGTGCCTAATATCCATCACAAGAATAAATAATATCTAATAAGAAAAAGAGATAAAAGCAACACGAATCCAATCACACAAACACAAATTTACGTGGAAATCAAAAACAGGAAAAATACTACAGTCGTCAGGATGACAAGAGAAAAATATCACTATGTAGAAAATATATTACTCTCGGTCCCTAGATATCTGACGAATCGTACAACTGAGCTCTCTCTAGGTGTTTTTCTAGTGTTCCAAGTGTAAACAATAACTCTCTTATTTATAGCCTTAGCATCTCGATCACGAAGTAATCAGAAACCCAATAAGAATTGGAAAATCTCAAAACAACACATTCTCCAAAACAAAAACTAAGCCTATGTGCTTTCACGCGCACCGAGGACTGCCCCCACTCGCCCGTATACTTCCTATGCGTGTGCCATACACGCGTGCTGGACATGCGCAATTCCACGGCGTGTTTGGCCTTCATTTCCATCGCCATTTTTGCTATTGTCTTCGTATACACATCAGTTGAAAATGAGTTGTGTATTTCAGTAATACGAGCCAAAACCCAACACTTGTTGCTGTCTAGTGTTAAGAATTTGGTTCACAACATGACTCTAAAATTTGGCTTACAAAGCTAAGAAATTTTGACGTGATGAACTTTCGTAGAAGTGCAAATAACATTTAAAAAGAGTTATAGAGAAGAGATTTATGTACTTTATACTGATATTTATGATCCAATGAGTTCATACTTAGAAAAGTCGATTTGATTAATAATATTCTTTCGCTCTTTGGTATATCTATCTTATAATTGAATGACAAAAGAAAAATGGGTTGCTCGCCAATTGTCTCTGAAATTCCATTAAGTTTTAAATAGAATTGTTTATGTTTATAATATAAAATTTAAATAGAAATATAGTATACAAAATGAGTTTAATGAGTTACAAGTAAACGGTTTCTCATAAAGAAATTATAAGCCAAACTTATACGTGGGGTTTTATTAAAATTCACTTGGAAAAGAAGTGTAGTTAGGGAATTACGTGTACTATTAGGTAATTTTACTTAAAGATTTAATTGTTTTTGTTTTTTTTATGAAATGGAGTTTTTGTATAGGTCAACAATGAGGTGCCAACAGCAGTACAGGCACAGCTGACAGCACCAGCTTATTCATGTTTATGTTTATGGACACCATAAAACTTGGCCCATGTATGCAGGCCTAGGGCACAATCTCTAAAATTGCCATAAATTTTTTGATAAATATTATGTCAAAAAAAAAGTCAAATTTGTTAGACAGATAAATATAGAAGATTTATTAGAGTATATTTCAATTTTGTAATTAGTTTTCTTTGTAGTACTAATACGAGCAATACAATATTTTTAAATAAAAATAAAAATTAATAAATAGATTTTAACTACTATTGGATTCTTCATTATAAACCAAAGTATCGAGATAAAATGTTTATTTTTAAAGATTTTAATTTTCTGTATAATTACTCATAACTAAAATGGTCAGTACGTCTTCTTTCTATCTCAAATATATTCACCTGTACACTCTAAGATTCAACAAATTTGTAGTTTTTTACTATCAGTTGATAATAATAAAATTCGACGAGAAGGAAAACAAAAAAGCAAGTAAAATAGAAAAATAATAAAATCATATAAAAGAAGCAATTTCTAAGATTCTCGAAAGAGAAACAATAGTAATTGGTGGTAGATACAATAACTCAATAAGGAGTTTGAGATAGCAACAGTTGATCTTGGGAGGATCTGGTGGCAGATTTTGTGTCGTCTACGGAGGATATAAATACATAAATACAAAGGGTTAAAAGAAAAGACAAAACCAGTCATACATGCACGGCGGTTCCGGCGGAGCAGTAACTGATACGGCGTAGCAAAGGCCACGTCACTACACGATCAAAAAATGGGGAGAAACACAAACCTAAAAATTGAATTACTCAGGCAGGGGGGCAAAAGATCCCCACTTAGATTTTGGACGTTGACGGCACTGCCCGCCTTTTTCTTTATTTAATGTCCATCAAACTCTGATCTTATTGGTACGCTTAATTACACCCACCTATACATATTATATCTCTTTATCGTATTTATAAAAGTACGAATATTATTTTGTTGAGAAATGATTACCCCAATAAGTGAGGTAATTAATTAAGTGGGGAGAGAGAGAGACAGAGAGAGAGAGCGTGAGAGTGATACAACAGACAAAACTAAAATCTAAAAAACAACAAAATGAGATCCAAGGGAGTGCAGTGAATGAGATGTCATGGCAAAACGTTCTTTAATGCATTAGATACAACAGGGTCCCTGTTGATACCTCAGTAGCAGGAACCAGAACCAGAATACATGCATGCATGCATGCATTTATGAGTACCTGAAACAACCGGGCCCTGTGTAATTGCTACCACTCTTATAGTTACATCTCTTTCACCTTATTTTTATATGTATATATATATATATATATATATATATATATATATATGACACCACACCTTGTTTGTTAAAAAGGTCGCTTTAGAGAGGTTTTTATTTATACAAAGATGACATATCTACTATATTAGCTTATGTAGATATGGATGCATATGAATACATCCATCAATGGCTTCCATCTATACTCTCTCTCTTACATTTTTGCTATTGATATATGATACTTATAGGACCTGGGTAGTTGGCAATGCTTATATCTACCTACCTCTCCATTACTGGAGCAATAAATTTATCTCGGCTGGGACGAAATCAGAAATTTTTATTTGCACAAGCCAATGTTACACTAAAACAAAAAAGTTTGAGAGGGTCAAAATGAAAACATTTCAAAATTCCATGGTGAACTTACAATTTTTTTTAAAATAAAAATGACCATGACCGCTGTCTCAGCCACTTTGCATCTGGGTATATTAATGATATTTATAATATTATCTTAATTTGTTAATTTCGAAACAGAAATCGAGATCAATGGAAAAAAAAAAAAAAGAGAATTTTTCCCAAATCCCAATCTTGTTCTTGAAATTTGATGAGAATTTGGACAAGTCATATATGTACAGGAAACTCACATGAAAAAAGTGTAATAAAGGAGCAGCGGTCCAAAATCAAAGGCAGGTATACATTTAGAGGTCTCCCAGTAAGAAACAGTTTCCTCCACACACAACATCTCATTTTTCACTCACTACAAAACGTTGGACAATGTATACATCACCTGAACTGGATTTTGCTAGCTGTTAGTCACATTGTATATATTTTCATTAATTTGAGAATCATTGAATGAGATATATATAGCTAGCGGCTGGTCCTAAACCTTATGGGACCATTTTGGATCCCAAACATTCAGGTCTGAGAAAATCTCGGGTGGGACTGGGGTGGGATATTACGTCTGTCAATCAAAACATCACACTCGGTTAAGAATCCCAAATAATTATTTTAATTTAACTTGCATATTTTGAATGGAGGATGTAAGTATCAAGTGGTGTACAAGTGCCACAACATTTTCAAATTGAGTTTTCATGGACCATCATATATCCAAAGCTGGATACTCCCATTGTTACTAATAAATATTGGCTGCCCTTGGTTTTGGTCCATCCCTTTCTCAAGTTTGAACACTTTCGATATTTATTCTACCTCATATCTGGTAAATTTTTAGGCAAAAGATTTCTTACTGCTGCCAATTCTTTATGATCTGTACCCTGAACGTTTTAATATGTCGCCAGCACAAATATAAATAGAAATATAATTGTTATAGTACACAAATTTGTTTTTGTTTGGCAATCCAACCTGTCAACAAGAAGCAAATGCAATCATAATTGTTGACTAAAACCAGATAGGTTCGAAGAAATAGAGTTCATGGTTTTAACTTTATTGTTTAAAGATGTGAAGTAGCTATTTGCTTTGCAATCTTTTTCCACAAGAATTGCAATCTTTTTGACCATCAATCGCTCTACTGTGACCCTCTTCTCTTGTTATGTTATGGTTGTTGCTGGTGTGGTTCCCCTTTTCTTATATATAATATACCTCCTCCTCCTTTTTCTTTTCCTTTGTCCAATCAAGGTTGATTTTTGTTTTCATATTTCAACTTTTTTTTATATTGAAAAGTAATCTGTTAGAGCAATTCTTCAACACAAAGACAAATGACAAAACAATTCCTTGATTTGACATACATAGATGATAAATCAACTTACTATGCATTGATAGAGATTATTTAGCTAACAGATAGATTTACAATTTTTACCCACAGAAAAAAGGAAAAATAAAAAGAAATTTTTAGTTGTTACTTCAAAATTCTTCAAAAGATTTTTAAGTTTTGCATCAACCTGTCTTTCAAGCGCTCTTTTATTGTTCTTGGTTTATTTTATTTTTTTATGACCATATAATAAATTTAGATTAACAAGAATAAACATATCCGATCTCATAATTGCATCCTCACAATTATTGTATACAGACAATAAGACAATTATCTTCTTGAAGCATTAAATATGGTCTCTGTTCAAGGACAATAATATTACTACATTCAAATTCAAGACATTAGTTGAATTTACTCAAAACTTTATGAAGAGAACAGAAACCAGTTGATGAGGGGCTTGTTCAAAGTTATTTAAATCTGCTACAGGACTGTTTCTTGTGTAAAGTTTCTACAATCAATATCTGCTGTTTTGCTGTCAAGCTGGACTGGTTAAAAACAGAGCAAAATAGGCTTCAACTTCCAGCTTTTACGGCACATAATCCTCTATGTCGTATTATAATTAAAACACCATATTGAGAAAAAAGATCTCAATCGCACTCAGACATGCATTATGATCGGTGCTCACACGAGGGATTTCACTCAATCACGCAACTGATAATAATAATATATATATATATATATATATATATATATATATATTTCTCTCTTCTTTGTTGGCCCAATGTCCACACCAAGACATGGATTCGCTTTTAGGTGCATTATCGCTTTGGTGTTTACATCAAGTGGAATTAGAAAAAAGCTAAAGATATTTTTAACGGTGACGACTTTATCAAAAAATATATGTATATCAGACAAAGTCCTAACTAAATAATGACCATTAAATCTCAAAAAATAACCAAAAATAACTAAAGTCATCACTCAAGAATCTGTCCAGCCCACTTTTTTTTTCAAATGATGATATAGAATTTATGTGAGCTTTGAGGAAAGCTGAGATAAGAAAGGAGGAATTTGTAATGATGGTGTAATGCAGATTGGGGTATGAGAATGGTCAAAGAGCGAGCCTTTTTGCATTATTGGGAAACATTGAGCTGGTTTTTGTAGTTAGCAGGACCAATGGAAAAAATAAATAAAGTAGAAAAAGCATATTCAATTATATAAGGGGTAGTGGTGGCCATTTGAATTCAGGCAACATCATTACAGAATTTAATCATTAGACTTCTCTAATCACTTCCCTCCATTTTGCTAAATCTTTGATTTCATTCCATATAAGCCAAAAGCTCCAGTTTGACAAAGTTTACTACATTTGATAACAGACAGATTAACTGGTCCCCCCACCTTTGTCTTCAAAGAAGGTCCCCCAATTACCTCCACTAACACCTAAGAAAATGGGGAAAAAAAAAAGAAAAAGAAAAGAGGCAGTAATCAAAATCTTACTTCACTTGCCCTTTTCCCCTACCACCACCAATTTTCTTCTTTGTTGTTCATGCAAAAACTTTAGGTGTTTTAGTGGGGAGATAAGGGTTCATGTATCATTCCAAGCAGCAAACAGTGGCAAGTGTGACATGGGGATTGCAGCAGATTTTAACTGGGCTGCTGCTGCTGATGGGAACCAAGAACCAACACTCGCCGTTGGACTAATGAACTTTGATGCTAGTGGAGGCCTAGCGAAGAGCATTGCCGGGCCAGCTTTATCCGGGCTATCTTCTCTTGAACTGCTTAAACTAGTCACCAAGGAGGATGGATTTGAAAAATGAGTTCCACATAGCTTATTAGCTGATTCATCCACCATTGGTCGGCTAGAGTTGGCTGAATCAATTCCAATCAGATCTTGAAGGGCTACTGAGATTGGAGCATTTCGATAAGTTCCTGTATCCATGGATTTTTGGTCAAGTGATCCAATGCCCCCGGTATTTGGTTGTTGCTCAGGGGTCTGATATAAAGCCATTTTCCAATCTGAGCCATTTCCATTATTGTTTTCTGGTTGAACAGTTTCCCCAGTGTTGTGTGTTGGTGGGTTATATTCAATGGCCTCAATGCTTGATTCTGTCTCTTTGTTTCTCCTGGCAAACTCTCCAGCAAGTAGAGTATTGCTGGCCATGATTCTTTCAACATCATATCTAGTTATGTCAAAATTGGTTACAGCATTGACCCCTCGAAACTTGATCGCTGCAATGTCATAAGCTTCAGCTGCTTCCTCTTGAGTACCTGGAATCAAGTTCAATGAGACATCAATCAATACACAAGTCATGATAGGGATAGCTTATTAAGGAAGATTAAGTTCTAAAAGACCATCTTTTAATTAGCAGAAGAAAAGAATGCTTTGTTTCTCTTTTATCATTTTATCAGAGGGACAACAGCCTTAAAAAAAGTACAAGAGTCTCAAAGTAAGTCATCATCAGTCTTAGAAAAGCATCACTGGTCTTCAGTGGAAACATGAGAGCAGAGATGTCCTAGAAATGAGTCCTTTAAAAGCTCTTTAGGAGCCCAATAAAATTTAAATACAAAGTTAACATTGTGAAACTAGCTACCAGGAAACACAGAAAATTATTTGCTGAATAGGAATTGAAACAATGTAAAAAAAAAAAACTTACTAAATGTCCCGAGATAAAGGTCCTTGTTTCCTGCAACCCTGCCTATCCTAGCTTGCCATCTTCCATGTTGGTGATGCCTGTAAATTAACAAAAAGACAAATTTTCAGACAAGAATAACGAAATAAAATATCAATTGAAATGGACATAAAAAAATGAAAGTAAGTCCAAAAAGAGAAAATTTAAAAAATTTAAAAACCTTGTTACTCCTCTATACATTGAAGCCCCTCTCGAGAACCCACTGCTTTTCCTGAAAATCAAAGGGAAAAGACAATTATAACCACTAAAAGGAGACATAATCAAATTGATAAATCATACAATCATAATACCTTCTTAGATGTGCAACATATTCCTGGCGGCTCATGTTCTTCATTTCTTCCAGCTCGTCGCGGTAGTTCTCCAACTGCCAGAAAGCAACAACAGTTCCAAGTTTTGAGTAACTAAAATCATCAGAACAATAACTAACTTTCACGGGCTCGAATCATTTACCGGAAAGTTAATATGAGTTGAAGGTCCCCAGTACTTGAGGGCTGCAAGATCATAAGCCCTGGCAGCTTTCTCTTCCATATCATAACCCCCTGAAATCCATATATGAACTTATATTAGTGACAACTAATTCAAGGCCATTTATGTAAATCTTTATTATTATGATTTAAGATTAGGCTTACCAAGATAAACTGAAGAATGAATCATTTGATTGAAATGGCATCCACAAGAAGCATGAACATGACAAGGAAGAATTTAATAACAAGTCAGACCGTGTAAAAAAGAGGGACCAAACATTACAGCCAAGACAAGGAATACTTCCAAACATATAACTGTGAAAATATTTTGATTTTGCTTCGACTGCTAACCTTGCCTCCCTTTCCTGGTCTGCCCTTCTTTCTTGCAACTGTTATCCCACAAATGAGCTTCATATCTTCCTGTCCATCTGTGTCTGGTGAAGATAATTTGACGAAGTTTTAAAATATGATATTTACACTATACTCAAAAGGCAAAATAAAACAATCCAAAATATGGAAGAGAATAAGAAGAAAAATATATAAGAAAATGGAAACCTCCCCTGAAAATAAATAGAAGGGAAAAGCAATAGAAGTTCAACAAAATATCACAAGGATCAAAGATGAAAATGTAGTGGAAAAGAGAAATAGCTTGAACTAACCTTGTTACTCCTCTATACTGTGATGTTCTTTGCCCAAATGTGTCAATAGACTTCCTATGAACAGGCTGCTTTGTACCCACCTTTCCATGCCCTCTCTTCTTTGTTTCCAAGGCCACACAATCTGCACCAGCAGGGGAGATCTGCCTTGGAGCTGTGACACAGCTAGACTGAGAACCAGGGCTCATCGACAAACTAAGCGACTGTAAATCCCCGCAACCCATCGAACCAACAGACCCAGAAGCTCCTCCGTCATCAGCCATAGCACTGCTCATCTGTTGCTCCAGTGCATTATGAGTACTAGAGTAATGCCTAGCGACCCAGTTTTTCAAAAAAGGCATCGCATCATCGCTCATTTGAGGGATCTGGGAATCACAGTGTGCAAGGTTGGCGTCCTTGGTTTCTTCCTCCATTGGAGCCTGATACATTCCATGGCATGGCATTCCAACATAATATGGGTGGGTCTGAGCTGGAAACTGTTGTTCTTGTTGCCTTAACTGTTCTTGAAGAAGATCCAGAGAATGTTGTCTGTTGCTTTCTGACTCTGCATGGTGGTAATACATGCTATCTAAACTGAGAGCCATTGTCTCTCTTTCATGGGTTCCATACTGATGATGAGCTTCCATTGTAGCACCTCCTAAGAAGTCCTCTAGTTTTGGTGATGAACTTGCCACCATACCTTTACACACAAAAACATTTGAACAAAATAAAGCCCTGAACACTGCATTAATCAACACTAGAGAGTAAAACCAGAAGGAAGTAAACAAGGAAACCAAAGCAGAAGCAAACCTTCTGGTTGTTGTGATCTAGTGAGAGCCTCCATGATACAAAGAGAACCATCAGACTTGAGTGGCATAACAGACAAAGGAGAGTGAAAAGCACCATTTTCTCCAACCCCATAACAGATTCCAGTGCTGTTGAGGTGAGAAGACAAGTAAAAGCTGGTAGGAACAGCATTAGAAACAGCAGCAGAAGGAGCCTGGGATTGATGATACTGATGATGATGATGATGATGATGATGTTGATGATGGGGGTCAGTGTTAACCTCCATTTTCATGTGGGGTGAGAGAGAAAAACCCAGCCAGTTATTATTGCTGCCGTTGCTATCATCATTCATAGACTTCATCTTCTACCTCTCTATCTCTCTCTAACTTTTCTTTCTTACAGGATTTACTTAGCTGTATCTCTTGGTGCAAGGCAACTCAATCATTGGCAAGCAAATAAACTAATCATACCAAAATTTCTTGCCTCCCCTTCCTCTAAAAACTTGGTATTTTTATTTTTTTATTTTTTGTTGTCTAGCAGAGAACTCATTGCCAAGAAAATTTCCCACTATCCAAAACTCTACAATCTATGCAAATCCCCACCGAAGTCTTTCTCATTGTCTCTCTCCAAAGAGAACAAAACCGGTCTCTTTAAACTAAAAAAAGGAATGAATTCAAGGCAAGCAATGCTGGGGAGCACCCCTGCATTCCATAGGGATCTGTGTAGTGTATATGAGAAAGACCACGTCTTGTGCTTTTCCTCCCTCTCTCTCTCTCTCTCTCTCTCCCCCTTCACTCACTCTTTTGCCTTTTTTCTAAGACCCTCTTAAACCCTACAAAAAACCCAGATCCAAAACCCACCCATTAGTTTCTCAATTGCACCCTTAAGTATAAACTCTCCCTCATTACCCAGCAAAACTCTGAAATTATTATCAACTTTTTCTACACAAACACACACTCTCTCTCTTCAATGACACAAACACAAAATAAGTCAGGCAGTTGAATCTAGTGGGCTGTATAGGAGCCAATAGGGTGAGGCTGGTCAGATAACCAAAACTGGTTGGATAGATTTGACGGGCAGGACTACTGCCCATCCAGTCACTTCATACATACAGTGGTACTGTGATACAGCTTCTGTGCCCACTCTGCAGCCCCAAGGGATCCAAATTAAATCTAATGTTTTACTTTTTCTTTTCAAACTTAAATACTGCTCCAGTTTGGTTCACAGCTTTCAATTCCATTCAAAAATTATAAAAATAAAAATCCAATAGGACAAAACGTAGAGACACATAAGTTATACTGTGACCACAAAATGATCACAGCCCATCACACACCGTCGATTTGGATAAAGATAGGTGTCTCCTGTGCTGTAATATGATGTGACCCTTACTGAGCTTGTGCTTTATTTATTCATCTGACAGTGATCAAGAATAGGCTGTCAACTTGTGATGCTAGAATGACCGGAGACAACCACAAAATGATAGCAATTTTTTATTTAAAAATATGTAACATTATTTCTGGCATTAATTAAGCAAATAATCAAGCAAATTTTATTTTTTATTTTTAGAAAAAAAAAAGAGAAAAGTAGGTTGCTATATACTGCCACTGATGTATTTCTTCTTTTTCTTTTATTTATTTATTTATTTTCTTTTTCTTCTTAACAGATAATCTATAAAGCAACTAGTTCAAAATCTATTGCGTCAAACAACCTGGAAACAGCCATGCAAGTTGCTCTTCGCTTCGAGGAAAAATACATAGAAGAAGGGATTAATATTTCTCAATCTCAGCAACCTGAAAACGTTGAAATGGATAACAAAATCAGCCACCATCTTCACATCTAGTAGACAAAATTTTAGTCAAAATAAGTTGGCTGGAAATATATACATCCGTACGCATGCAATTTTCGAATGATGATCAGGACTCATATATGAGGGAAGCAAACACACAATTTACTCATTCTAATATGAAGTTTATATACTTTCATCTTTTACAAACCAAAAGCGTTTATAATATTTGATCCTGCGAAAAGTAAAAAGAGATACAGAAGTCACGAACTCACAATACAAGGTGTTAAACGTGTGTTTGCTTGGTTGCACTAGCGTAATTGTAGTTAAAAACTCAAATGGGAAAAAGCACAGCAACTCCATTAGCTTTTTTTTTTCTTAACAGCCCTTTGGTGCGAGTAGTCAACACCTGCTTCCAGACAAAAAGTGGGATGTAGGGTCTCGTTTAAGCTTGAAAATATTCCAGGAATGATGATGAGCTAAGGGCCCCCTAAAACAAGCTTTTCATGGGATTTCTATTATATATAATATATCTTTCCATTATTATATGAGTTTCAAAATATGCCGATTTCCATTTCACTTCATACTGGTTTTAAGTTTCACCTGTTTTTGGAAGAATTTTTCTTGTCATTCCTTAGACTTGTAATTTACTGATCAGAATAGCTTTATCTTTGTACCGTACAAGAAAGAACTTTATCTTTGCATACATACACATATATATATATATATAATATGCAAGACTTGATCATGCGATTATTATAATAAGCTGTTACAAATTAAATAGAACTAGAAAGGGTTTCTGTAAATACAGTTAATTATGATTTTCATGACAAGAAATACAGACAATTATAAATGTTAGATGTGTTATAGCTAGCTAGGTTTATGCCTTACAAAACATTAAAAAAGATTATATGATCAAGGCCCTTTGTGCTTTACACGTACAGTTTTCTATTGTCATATTTCATGCGTAGCAATTTGTAATCGAAGAAAATGTCTCACTTGTATTTTCTTAACTATTATTATCAAAGGATGAGGTCAACATATATACATTCCAAATATAATATAAGGAGAACCGTTTTGCGTAGAAAATTTTAAAAATAATAGAATTATGATTGATTATAATTAAATATATGATGTATTATAATTAAGAAGTTAATTTTACTATAAAATTATATTTTTTAAGAGTTTTTATTTATATTTTAAACGGCAGATTCGCCTAAAGAACTCTTAGGGAGTTCCTCTTTTCATTTATGTTGAGTTTTGCTAGTACTACTTTTGTCTTTAATAAAAAAAAATTCCTTTTAAATAAAATATGTTTCTTAAAGCATCTGCCATTGATGACAAAAAGATCATTTACTAGTTTGTGTCCCCTATCAATTGACATATTTTCCTTCTTGCTTATTTGTTTTTTAAAATGTTAATAGTAGGTTTTGCGGTTGATTTGAATTTGTAGGTCTCTTCCTTTCTTTTTCTGTTGAATAAGGGTCCTCCTTGCATGGAGATGTGCATGAAAATTATTATCATGGAGACAGATATTCAAATGTGAATGATTTGGTTTTGAACCTTGAAAACAAGACTGATCGATCAGTTTGGGAGGGAAAAGGAAATGTACTAGGGAAAGAAAAGAGTGTGTTGTGTGTGCATAGAGGTGGGAGGTTATATGATTGTGTTTTTATTATATAGCAATGATGAGTAAAATCCATCAGCACTATCAGAGAGAGAGAGAGAGAGAGAGAGAGAGGGCATTTAGCTTTTTCCCAAAATTATATAGTGCAAGCGCTTAGCAAAGTTCTAGTCTGCTGCCTCTCAAAAAAAAATTGCATCGTTCTTTCATTTTCATCAACCTTTTAAGTAATAAGCAAATGTTGTATAATTGGCCTATGCTGTTTTGTTTGCTCTCTTCTTTTACTTATTGTCTCTCACTGGATATAAAAGGAAAATGTAAGTTAATAAAAAAAATTATAGTTATTTTTTCAAGATATAGAAAATTGTGCATTGATCTATTAAAAGGTTTAGACTGGGACACATGTTAACATTGACTATAAGATTGACTACAAGGGTGAATTGCATAAACATCTTTAATGTTTGACATAACTATACATACCTATATATATATATATATATATAATTATATTAATACAAATCTCATCTTAAATTTTAATTTTATTATACGAATATTCTTTACTATTAACTCCTAACTGTCAATGGTCGGTACAAAAAATCTGAAACAATATTTTTAATTTTAGATTAAATGAATAAAAAACTAAATAATAAAATAAAAGTATAAAATACCATCTTTTAATTTCAGATTAAATGAATAAAAAATTAAATAAAATAATAGAAGTATAAACCATGGACTAGATCCCCGTATCTAGTCCTTAGCATCAAAAGATAGATGGAGATCAGAACTATAGCTATATCTCTGATGGAGCCATAGCTCCTGCTCCATCTCCATCTCACTCCTTTTTTCCTTCTTTTTTTCAAGCAATTTTCAATATTATTGAAGATGGATTTTTTTTAGTTTTTTTTTTTTTTTAAATTCATTGTTGTGGATTGAAGAGTGATGAAAATGATTGCGTGATGTTTGATGATTTGGTGATAATGATGTTTGATGATTTGTAGATGGTGATGTTGTTAGATAATAAAAAAAGCGTATTGAATTTAGAATGCTCCATCTCTATTTTCTATTTCGATTTATTTTTTTCTCTAGTTTCTATTTTCAATATTTAATACGAAGATGGATTTTTTTGTTTTTTTGTTTAATTCGTTTTTATGGGTTGAAGATTGACGAAGATGGTTAGAATGTTTGACTTGGAGATGATGATGTTGTTTCAGATGGAATTTGGATAACCAATAAAGTGTATTGAAATTTGGAAAATTTTGTTGGATGGACTGAATATTTTTTTCCCGAGGGAGGAAGGTGATCTATTTTTAAAATATTTTTATTAATTATTTAAAAATAAAAATAAATAGTATTAATGGTCAATTAGTGACTAACGATAGAAAGTTAATGACGAAAATAATCGTGTAACGAAGTTGAGATGTTCAGTGAAGTTTGTATTAATACGGTCAAACGTTATATATTAATTTAATTATATTAAATATTAGGCGCAATTAACCCATTTTATAATTTTTAAAAACGTTTGGCTTTTTAAGAATGAAAAATAGTAATTTTGGTACCACGTCATTTGAAATGAAAAATTGAGAAGTTTCCATATATAAAAAGGGCATCTCTCTCTCTCTCTCTATATATATATATATATATATATATGAGGTAAATAATATTATAGAAATTATATGGGCGTGGAAGAAAGGGGCAAACCATTAGCAAAGAATAGAGAGAACATCTTTTGTCAAGCTCTTTGAATATGTAGTCTTATATTTGGTCAGAGATGTGGACCTTACAAGAGAGAAAAGTGAGTGAGTGAGAGAGAGAGAGAGAGAGAGCAGAAGGATAGGAAAGTGAAAGAACATATACTGCCCTTAATACAGTAGAAAACAGTTTGCATGCTTATGGACCTTTTCTCAGTCCATTTTAATGGCACATCCCAAAAGCACTTCTGGATTTTTATTATTATTATTATTCATGTGTATATTCCAAATCATTAAAACCTTTTCCTAATCATAACATTATAACCAGATTTTAATCTGACAATCGACAAACATTCATTTCCTAAATCAGGGAAGAGTTGGTAGGAGAGCTAATATCAGATTATCATTTTACCAAAATTAAGAATACAAAATACATATATATATATATATCCAGAAAGTGACAATTTTATTCTTTCTCCTTAATTACACTGGTTTTGTTTTAATGAACTTGTCAAGTCTTTTTAATATGAAGAAATACGGCAACATGATAAAACTAACTAGTAAATAGTAGGCTATGCTTCTCAGAAGAAATCAACACACTGTAGAGAATTATACAATAAAATATTAATTTCCTACATATTATATATAATACAATTATTCCCGAAAAGAAAAGAAATATGTGGGGTTGCTTCAAGAAATTAAAGCCAGCTTGTTATTGCACTGCACACCACCTACCAAACAGATATTGGGTACAGATTGCCTCCAGCTTCTGGACTTTAAATATCTAAACATTTGAAAAATATATTTTATGTTTGTTACCTTTATTTCCAATGAATACCATTGTGTAATTTTTATTTTGTCTAGAGTACCATAGTGTAGAAATTAGTTAGGTTTAATTTTGGGGTTGTATACTTGTATTAGTCAAGAGGCCCGGACAAGGAAAGAGAGATGTGGACAATTAAAGGAGGGAAGAAGTTACGAGATTCACGTGAGAACACAAAATCCAAAACAAAATCTAAAGAAAGATCACAAACACTAGACAATGGCCAACTGAAGAGGGGCCAACACACACAGAGAGAAAGAGAGAGAGAGTAGCTTATGGGATCACTGAGGATAGTTACGTACCACCCCCAACTGAGGAGGACAACAACAGCTGTGATGTGCACGCCGGCCCCGAATTCACTGTTAAATATTACATGACTCTTTTATTATGCTTCATTGCTCTCTCGACTCCCTTCACTAAAGACACATATGACTTAGACTGCAATCTCCATTCAAGACTCCTTTGCATGCAAGACCCCTTTTAACTCCAACCTTACCTTCCCATTTTTCTATTTGTCATTAGTCTCTATCTCTCTTACCAGGGATGACATGTCAAGATCGATCTAAGGCCATGGTGTCATGTCACCATCACCTTAGATTCTCTTCCCTTGTTTCCTCAATAAGGATATTTCTTTTTTCTTCTTCAAAGTTATAAGAGAGGGAAATGTCATCAGGGACAGCTTGGGTGAGTAGCTGCTAGCTTTTGATACAGCAAAAAAAGACCACTACCCACTACCCACTACCCACTAGCTTCTTCTTTCTTTTTTTCTATATCAAAAATAGACCAAGACCCTATACAAAAATGAATCCATGATGAGCAAAGCAAAATCCATTAAAACAAGCAACAGGCCTTGATCATAATCCCTATACAAACTGCAGCACTCTATGTGGCTACGTCTTGTGCTGCTAATTCCAAAACGAGTGAATATGCCATTAAAGATTATTTTATTATATATGAACATAAGATACCATATATGATGTGCGTTATAAATGTTTGCTGCTACGTGACCTGAAAAAGCTACCCATTTTCTTCAATCTTTTGCTTTTTAATGGAAGAAAGACTATGAAGCATTTTTCTTTTTATGGTAATGTGTTTTTAAGAACAAACATGATTCTGGACATTCCTGAAAAGGGAAGGCCACCCCACACATTCAAAATCTACTTCGCGTGATGAATAAGCAAGCAATACGGTAGCATCCCTTTGTCCAACGGTAATAATAGAGCACCGGTTAATACCAAAATTACAATATCTGCCGCAAAATCCAGAGATTTCTAACGTTATCAACTTGTCCACAGTATTGCATGTTGCTCGATAATTATACGGACATGTCCTTAAATTTTATCAATTATAAGTGTCACCAATTTTATAATTTATTAATAAATATTTTTTTATTTTTAATAAAATATAATAATTAATTAAAAAAATTATTAAAAAATTAAAAAATTAACTAAAAATTAATTCTATTTATAATTAAACAAACTTAAAAAAAAAATTTATTTATAAATTTAAAAATTAACTCTACCTATAATTAAGTAAATTTTAAAAGATATAGACAATATTTACTCCTATTTTATTTTTGGGTATTTACTCTAACTTTTCTTACGTATGATATAATAACAAACAAAGCAAAAGATAAAACCAAATTTCCCTAGTGTCTGTCAACATTTAGTCAAACCATTAGACTGATTATCTTTTGAAAAAGATACCCTAGACTAGTTTAAAATAATAAATCATTAAATTTAAAAAATACAAATTAAAAAAGATAAATATTTTTGCCCAAAAAAATTCAAAAAGTGGAAGATATTTAGCTTCTTCGTCGTCTGTTGACTCCAGTCTCCACTGTTTGGAGGAGACCTCCTCCATACGTAAATGATGGCTACGTTGAACAACAAACTAATATTACCCCATAATATTACCCTATAACAACGGAATTGACGGTATTGACGGTAGTAGTCATGTCAAAAAAACTCCATCAACTGAGGTTGTAGAAAGGAAAAATTTTTAGTAAAGTTTTGGTCATGTTCTAATTGTTTTAAAGATCCAAAAACAAGTCGATGATAAGTTAAGTTAATCAAATTTGAGGAGAATGGAGTAGATCTACAGTGATGACAAACTATGGCGTTTTTAGTTTTCTTTAACTTAAAATAATTTGTAGTATTTATCTTATTTAAATAAGTTAAAATAATAATTAATAGACTGACTCTGATACCAATTTTATATACTTGAGGGACCATATAAATAACTACTCTGATCATAAAGAGTTCGGTCCCATGGACACTTTTTTTATAGCAGAGTCTATGAAGTCTTAACTCGTCATGAGTCTCATTCGTCCAAATCTAAAATACCCTCCAAACTATTAGGGATGAACTTCAATCTCTATCATTTTTTCAAAAACAATTAGCCACCTATCTTCTGGTATTTTTCGATGATACATATGTATCGGTGGAGGTTTTTATTGATTTTGATAAACCATCGATATTTAATGACTATGTATTTGTTAAAATCTCATATAAAAGCAATTCATATTTTGTGGATTGTTTTTATAAGTCACACATTTCCCTTACCACGCAATCAATCTCCCCGACCTTGCGCACCATGCTGGACCACAGTAACACCCAGCTGAAGTTATCCTGCCCTACATTCGGCAGCGATGACTCGCAGGGATGGATTTTCGAAGATGCACAATATGTTGAATTTAAGCACATACAATCAACCAAATTTAGAGATCCTTTTAATTGTGACGAATCCAATATGTTGGAACTCTCAACAGACTTATTCGGAATATATCATTGTGGATAAGGATAATTTGGGGAGAATAAAATGATATGTGTAGGAAAGAGGAGGACTTAGTCAAATGTATGTGGATATCATAATTTGTAAGTTGAGGGGTGTAAAACGTAATTAAATTTATGTTTATTTTTATGGTTTTCAGGTGGACCAGGTGAAGTGGTCCAAAAAGATTACATGAAGTGAAGGAAAAAGTGGACAGGGAGTACCGCGACTAGGCACCGCGACCACAGATCGCAATGAGCTGCTCGTGGTGAAAAATGGAATTTCTTGGCAGTGAGTATCGCGACCACTCACCGCGACCAGAGATCGCGATGAGTCGCTCGCGATGAAAAATGGTGATTTTTGGCAGTGAGCACCGCGACCACAGATCGCGCTGACTAGCTCGCGGTGAAAATGTCAAATTCTGGCAGTGAGCAACGCGACCACCAGCGCGACCATGGTACCGTGATGGGTGATCGCGATGAAGGCGGTGGAATGGCTCTAGTGAGCAACGCGACCTGGTAGCGCGACCACAGGTCGCGATGATGGTCGCGACGACCGAAATTTTATAAAAAAATAAGAGGCGATGGAAATGGCAGAAAGAGGAGAAGAAAAGAGAAATAGAAGAGAGAGACCCGGGAGAGAAAGAAAAGAGAGAGGAAAAAGAAGAGAGAGAAAGAAGAAAGAGAAAAGGAAGAAGAAGAAGAGAAGAAGAAGAGAAAAGGAAGAAGAAGAAAGGAAGAAGAAAGGAAGGAGAAAGAAAAGGAAAAGAAAAGAGAAAAGGGAAAGAGAAAGGAAAAAAAAATCCAGAAAGAAAAGCTCGTAAAAACTGGTATTCAGGTTGGTGTACACTGCTATTTTGAGTTTAGTTTTCAGATACAAATTAATTTGATTGAATTTGAATTACAGAATTTCGAGTATATTAAGTTTAATGAGTTTGATTTATGTTCTATAGTATTATTACGTTCTGTTTTCTGTTATTGAGATGCTTTTGAATATCTTGTTTTACAAATGTTGATAAATATTGATTTTGGAATACTTGAGAGGATTTCTGTTTGATAAAATATATGCAATTATGATTTTGGATTCATTGAAATTGATAATTGATGGAAATAATGATTTTGGGTAATATTAATATCGATTTGTATTGCGTTTATTTCATTTGAGAATTTTGTTGAAAATGATTTTGGTAACTAAGTTGAATAATAATTGTGAATTACGTTATTATATATGTGTTTATATGATTTTAATTTTCAGAACATTCTAATATAATCGAATTTCGTTTATAAAGTGAGTTTTTGAATTAATCATTGTATGAACAATGTTTTGAAAATGATTCTGAATTAGTTTGAAATGAACAGAAAATAAATTGAATATATGATATGATGAAAACGGCCCTAGGATACTTGGACATAGGAAATGGATATAGGAGGTTGGTATACCATCTGGGTTATTACTGTCGTACTACACCATTATTACTTGTGACTGTTGTAGCGAGGTAATCCCGGACGTCGCATTGAGATCAGTGACTGTTGTAGCGGGGCAATCCCGGACAATCACACCGATACCAGTGATTGTTGTAGCGGGGCAATCTCGGACAATCACACCGATACTAGTGACTGTTGTAGCGGGGCAACCCCGGACGTCACACCGATATTACAGAGATTAGACCCGTATTCCAGTCCTGAAATTATGTTGAGTATTCTAGAGGGCCAGAATTGAGAATGATTTGCAAAAAAATGATTATAAAAGAATTGATGATTTGGTTTTGCATGGATTATTAATTGTATTGAATGGTTTATATTGAATTAATTTCATCAGTTTTATTTCTGTAAATGATTTATATATGATAATATGGTGATATTTTATTATGCAAATTATTTATGATTTTGACAATTGAGTTTAGTGTACACCCACTAAGCTATATGCTTAGCGCATTGATTTTATCGCGCGTAGGTATCAGAGACACAGAGGGAAACAAAAGATAGAGAGGAAGTAGCAGCAGATTAAAGGTCCAGAGTCACAATTCTTTTGAGTAATTACAATTGAATTTTAATTGTATATTGTATTTAGTTAAGCATGCATATACAGAAATCTGTAATTCGACATGTATATATATGTTTTGTAAATAAGTACTTTATGATTTATATTTCTTTTCAAATGTTTGTAAATATTAATTATATATGTTTTATCTGAAACTGTTTGGAAGTCGCACTAAACGGCAGAGTGCGCATTGATGTGAAAATTTGGATATATAAGTGTTGGAATTATATTGTATTATATTTGTTTTATTTAAAACAGGTTTTGGGAAATCAGAAAAATAGAGGAAACTCTGCCGAAATTTTTGAAAATCAAGTTTGATGGGCTCACTAGAAACACATTTTTAAAATACAATTTATATGATTTTCACTGGTTTGTAATTTATAAAGCGAATTAAGAAAAGTTTTGAAAACCTGGTAACGCTCCCTAGGTCGATCCAGACGGGTCGGGTCAGGGGGTGTTACAATAAGAAAAGGGATCAATGAGTATTTCATGGCCATATTTTGTAGTAGTACTTCCATGGTTCACGATTACAGGATGTGGACAATATGTCCCTATTATTTCTACTGCTTTGTTAACTATTGTTTACTATGTTGTTTACTCATTCCTGATATATAATTTGGTTGTAAGCATTTGCCTATAAAAAGCTCCCTTGAATTCAATGGAGGATATAGAATATTAAGCAAATTTGTCTATCTCTATCTCATGTATTTCTCTTCTGTTTCTTTTTATATATTCCGAGTCAGAAATACTATCTCCATCATAAATTCTCTTCTACGTATTTTTCAAGATTGAAAAAGTACATAACATTTGTATCAAAGCTGGTCCCGACCATGGACACTCGCGAACAAATGTAGACTTCCGCAATGAGGTCAGCGAAGCCTTAGCATGACACGAATCAAGATTCAATCAAATTAATGTAGTTCTATAAACAATGTTAACCGAGCTTCAAGCTCTACGGACCTCCCGAAACCCACACACTAGCCACCCTGAAATCAACTTATTTGCCCCTAGAGCAATATCTCATTCGCCAAATGCTGCTAGTTCTAACACCAACCATGGCTACTGTCGTAACACCTCAAATTGTCCTTTCCCAAGTTCAATGGCGAGGATCCAACTGGCTGAGTTTACAAGGCAACACAATATTTTGACTTCAACAATATTGCACCTAACTAACAAGTTCAACTTGTAACGCTCCTAATTTTTCATAATTATGAAAAGTATTATTATTAATTATTATTAAGCATGCAACAATTAAGTATGTGATTTGAATTGGTGGAAAGTATATATTTGCTATATGGTGTATAAACAAATATTGATTTTAACTGAGTTAAATCCCATTAGAGACACTATTTTCATAGTGCATTTGGATGATAATGGGTCCAATTAAATATTGGTGAAGTCAATTTGGTAAGTGTGAAATATTTTTGGAATAATTATCGAAATGGAATGTGATTAATTGTAAATTGGTTGACATTCTAGAATTTTGAAAAATTAAGGGGGCATGTTGTAATTAAGGATATATGTGTGTGTGTGTGTGTGAAAAAATAAAATAAAATAAAATAAAAGTCAAACAAAACAAGAAAATTACACATACAACCAGGAGCCAAAACCAGAAAACATAGAAATAGAAAGCAGAGAGTGAGGCGGCCGAGAGAGGAGAGAAAAGAAGAAGAAGAAAAAAAAAAAAGAAGTTTGGCCGAGGAAGAAGAAGAAGAAGAGTGATAGAGAAGTTGGAAAAGAAGAAGTTTGTGAAGAGAAGAGTATTAAGGTTTGGTGACTTTCGTTTTCGAATTTTCAGATTTTCCAGAATATTTCCGAATAATTATATTATATTGTTTTTAGTTTATTTGAGTTATATTGTTTATGATTTGCTGTTTGAAATTGATTTTAGGATGATTTGGATTACGTTTATTTGAAATATAATTTGGATCCGTAATATTGTTTACGGAAAATATTTTGAATTGATTTTCGATATGATTTGATTATAGTATTATTACGGAGAATATGGTTAAAAGTGATTTGGTAGATATTGTTTTGCAATTTGTATCGAAAAGCGATTTCGGGGCATTTGGATTTTCTATGGATTTATGAGTTATATTTGCATGTGGTTTTTAAATGGATTTGATGCGATTTCCGGATTCAAAAATATATTCAGAAATGATTTTGTATTTTGCTTTTAAATGAATATTGATGCAATTCGGATTCTGAAAATATGTTTATAGATATGGATATGATTTGGATTTAATTCGATAATTCTGAACGAAATAAATTGTATTGTTTTCGAAAAGTGATTTGGCTCTGATATATGTAAACATATATATGGATATAGGAGATTGACATGTCAATTGGGTTCTCTGAACAGTACTGTGTCGAAATACTGTGATTATGTATCACAGAAATATTGTAATCTGATATGGGACATGCAGCGGGTACTCCGTTGGTGTCCAACTCTGATCTGATGTTCGGTTTAGTATTCGAAGCCGAACCACTCGTAATCCAGTCCACAAACTTATGTTATATAGATCAGCAGCCCATATGAATATAGAAATGTTCTTTAAAACTAGAAATGTTATTTGATTTGAAATGTGTTTTATATTGGGAAGTGATTTACGAATATTTGACTTGACTTGTTTTTAATGTGAATATATGCTTTGACTTGTATTTGATTTGAATTGAGCCCCATATTGATTATTTATTTGTCAGTATATTTTTGATGTTTTGATTTAAATGATATTATAGTGTAAGCGTAAATATAGTTTTATGTACACCCACTAAGTTATATGCTTAGCGTGTTGAGTTTTCTCACACGTAGGTAACAGAGGTTCCAGAGAAGGCAAAGACAGAGAAGAGTAGAGTCTGCAAGATCCGAGCCAGAGTCACATCGTTCCTATACATTTGGGTAGACATTTTGTGTACAGTAGTTATGTTTTAAGTACATGCATCTACCGAAAATGTTTTGTAAATATTTGTAAGGATTATGTTGGTTTTATGTATTTTCTGTAATAATTATGTTTGTCGGTAAAATGGATTATGTTACTTTTGAATCGGTATTACTTAAATATTATATTTTGTATAAACGGTATTTGTAAAACAGATTTTGCTAAATCAGAAAACGGAGGATACTCTGACCAGATTTTCAGAAAATATTTTTGGACCATTATTTAATGTTTATCTTTTAATTTTAAGGACATGATTTTTATACAGTAAAGCAAAGTTTTTCCGTACAGTGTAGCGCTCCTTGATTCGATTCGAGCGGATTGGATTAGGGGGGTGTTACACAACTAGCATCATTCCATCTAGAAGGCATCGCTCTGCAATGGCACCAGTGGTTAACGAAATTTCACAAATCACTAATATGGGACGAGTTCACCAAAGTCGTTCTTCTCCGTTTTGGTCCAACCGATTATGAAGATCCGTCGGAAGCACTATCTCGGCTTAAGCAAACCACAAATGTAGCAATTTATTAGGAAGCTTTCGAAAATCTTTCCTACCAAGTTGATGGCATACCAGAAAATTTTCTCATTGGTTATTTTATTGTCGGACTTTGAGACGACATTCGCGTAGATGTGAAAATTAAATAATACAACACTTTAGCGAATACTATAGATTTCGTTCGGCTAATCGAGGAACGAAATCAATTATAGAAGACACCAAGCCAACCATTTCGCTCCCAACCAACATTAGTGGCACCCAAGGCGAACCCTAACCCAACCACACTAGGCCCTGCACCAAATCAGCATGTGAATCTCAGCTCAAATACGACCTCGACCACATTCCAAGGGATCACCAATCAAGAGGTTAGAGAGCGTAGGAAGAAAGGCCTATGTTACTATTGTGATGAGAAATATGTACCTGGACATCGCTGCCAGCGGACGCAACTCTTTATAATTGAGGATCCCTACATTTTGATTATTTTACGACCAATGAAGTCCAATTCGAGTCTGCTCCAACAGAACCAATATCCCGATTTCATCCTTGCAGACAAGGATAATTCGAGGAGGGAGGAAAGATACGTGCAAAGACTGAGTCATAGTCAATTGCTAGTGAGGGATGACATGTGTAGTTTCACTCCTAAACATGTGCAGCACCATCTCCACTCTTCCACTTTTATTGCTTTCTACTTTCTATTTTCTATCATTATTATTTTTATTTTCTTATTTAGTGGTCACATGTTTATTTACAATGTAAGACTGATAAAAGCTAGAGAACTGATGAATGAAATGATATGAATTGTGATCCTATTATTTCCTTCTCAAATTTCTCTTATCTATTTCTAAAACTTGGACTGCCACGTGCAACCAATCATCTTATCAAATTACACATCAGAGTTGTCACAGGTGATCAACTAATTATAAAGTTAAAAAAAGGAGCAAATTGCTCTAACTTTAAAAGGATAAAAAAATAATTCTTTGAGAAGTCTAAAGAAGAATAAAAAAAAACTCTATTATCAATAAACGTTAAATGATTAAGTTAAAAATATGATTTTATCTTTATTTTTTTAAAATTAAAAAATTAACCTTAATTTGTACATTCAATAAGAATATAATATGTGTAAAAAAAATGAAATTATAAAATACAGAAAATTTATAATAAAAGTAGTTAAATATTAAAAACTAATTAATTAATTAACACTAAAATTAAAAAGGGCCAAAATTATTTTGGTCCCCAACTTTTTTTGAATTATTACTTTTTAAACGATGTTTCCTTTTTTAGCTCGCATGGAACTTTTTAAAAATCTATTAATTTAGTCATTTTATTACTCAAAAAAAAAAACATCGGTAAAAATAATAATTCAAAACTATTAGGGACCAAAAGAAGTTTTACCCATTTAATATCAATAAAAATTAATTTTATTTTATTTAAATTAATTTTAAATAGTTTTATTTATTTTTAAAAAGTAATTTAAATATCTTATTTTATTCAAAAATATATTTTTAACTAAAATTAATTTAAATATTTTTATTTTTTATTTGAATTAAAATAATTTTATTTTGCTTCAAACTAACTTTATTTATTTTTTAAACAAAATATTAAATATTTTATTGTATTCATAAACTCTACGTCCCTACCGGGCTCCAAAAGAGAATATTTCTTCTAATATTTCCTCTCTTGAGTTTTCCCACTCCAACCACAGTTTCTATTTTCAAAAATTTTTATATTTTCATTATTCTTTTTTACTTTCTTTCAATAAACTATTTTCATATTAGTTTTCAACTAAAATTTTTTATCAATATTATTTTAATACTATTTTTTAATATTTTTTTAAAACTTTTTAAAAATCTAGTACATTTTTATTAGTGCATGAATTTGTTATATAGTTTTTTACTTTATTTTTCACTTAAATTTTAGATTAATTTTCTCATATAAAATTGTTTACCTAAATTGTTTCACATTCAAACACTAATAAAAATGTAATATTTTCTCATATGTTTTTATCTAATTTTTTTCATCAAATATTTTTCTATTTAATTTTTACCATCTAATCTTTTTCAACTAATTTTCCGTACCTAGCTTTTTTATATCTATCTTTTTCAATATAATTTTTATAATTTAATTTTTCCACCAAAAGTTCTTACATGTTTTATTTTTCACCAAAAGTATAGTAAATGAACAAAATATTTAATAATAAATATTTAATATTAGTCCCATTTTAAATATTTAAATAAAAACTTTCCAAATTTATAGAATGAAAATGACAAATTTTTAAATTTTTTTCTTCGAAACCTAAATAAAGAATATGATTAAAGTTATTCTAAGAAGATTTGATCTCTCAACAACCAGAGGAGAGTGACAATCTCATGTTGTCGCAGAGTAAATTAATTTAAATTATTATTGTTCTAGTATAAATCTATAATTAATAAAAATTTCAAAATTATTTCAGAGTTATTGTGGGTACATATATAATTAATGAAAGGTTTAAGATTACGTTTCAGAATTCTCAATTTTACTCTAAGGCTGCATTTGTTGCACCGGACAACACAGTATTAAACTAATTTTGAGTCTAATCCTCCGTTTAAAAATATGTTGAGATTGAATATATCTAATTCAAATAGTATCCCATAATCCCATTGAGGAGAATTGAGACAGGACTCAAGAGATGGGTTTTAATTTTTTATTTAATTTTTGTATTTATTTAATTAATTTTTATATAAACTATTATATATTTTTAATATGAACGAACTTTATTTTGATTTATATCTTTTTTCTAATTATTATTTTTTTACCGATATTTCCTTTTTTTAAAAAAAATATGATTAGAAAAAGGATAGAGATCAAATTTTTTTTTCTAACTTTTAAAATTTCATTATTTTAGTCATTTTGATAAAATTTTTAACGGTCAATCATGACTGAATATGCACATTGATCATTTTACCCTTAACTTTAAATGATTAAGTTAAAAATATAATTTTACCCTTTATTTTTTAAAATTAACCTTAATTTGTACATCCAATAAGAATCTAACATGTGTCAACAAAAAAATTAAAATTATAAAATACACAAATTTTATAATAAGTCTTTAAATATTAAAAATTAATTAATTAACACTAAAATTGAAAATGGCAAAAATTATTTTGATTCCTAACTTTTTTTTATTATTACATTTTAAACAATATTTTTTTTTTTTAGCTCGCATGGTCCCTAACTTTTTAAAAATCCATCAATTTAGTCATTTTGTTAGTTAAAAAAGGAAATATCAATAAAAAAAATAATAATTCAAAAAAATTAGGGACCAAAATAAATTTTACCAAAGTAATTTAAATATCTTATTTTATTCAAAAATATATTTTTAACTAAAGTTATTTAAATATTTTTATTTTTTATTTGAATTAAAATGATTTTATTCTTCAAATTAACTTTAAATAGTTGATTTATTTTTTAAACAAAATATTAAATATTTTATTGTGTTCATAAAATAATTGTTTAACCAAATTTAATTTAAATAATTTTATTTATATTTGATGTAAAATAATTTTAATTTACTTTAAAATAATTTCATCTTTGATTTGATTTAAGGGAGAACTTCAATTTAGTCCCTACTTGTTTGTGAAACCTCACTTTTTTACTCACGTTTCACTTTTTAGTTCCCTTGGTCCCTAACGTTTGGAAAATAGATCAAATTGGTCATTTGACTAACTATTTGATGGTTGACCATCAAACTTTTTTCTAAAAGACAATTTTACCCTTAAATAATTCAATTAATATAATTATAATTTTACCATCTAATTAAAATAATTAAATAGAAAAAATTAATAAAATAATATTAAACTAAATTATAAAAACTTAAAAATATAAAACTTATTAAAAAATATTTAAATTAAGTTATTTTATTAGAAAAAATTAACATTTATAAAATTAAATAATAAAATTAAAATGGAATTAAATAAATTAAATAAATTAACATTTAAAAATTTAAAAAATAAAATTTAATTCTCAATTTTATTTATTTTATTTTATTTTTAGCAATTTTTAACCTTTTTTATTCTTTATTTTTTAAATATTAATTTTTTCTAATAACATAATTTAGTTTGATTATTTTTTAATAAGTTTTATATTTTTAAGTTTTTATAATTTAATTTAATATTATTTTATTCATTTTTCTATTTATTTATTTTTATTATATTTTAATTGAAAGATTAAATTGTAATTATATTAATTCTTCAAGGGTAAAAATGTTAAATAGTGATAGTTAACCGTCAAATAGTTGGTAAAATGACCAATTTAATCTATTTTCCAAACATTACGGACCAATGAGACTAAAAAATAAACTATGAGTAAAAAAGTGAAATTTCACAAACAAGTAGGGACTAAATTAAAGTTTTCCCTTAATTTAAAATAATTTTAATTTACTTTAAATAATTTTGTTTTATATAAAATTTAATTTAATTAAACTTTTATCAAATCTCATACTATATAAAATAAGAGACATTAATATTTTAAATCATAATATTAATTAAATTCTAACTTAACCTAAGAAAATAACCCAATATAATTCCGTACAATAAACGAATCCTAAGGGGATATCAGTCAACCAGGAAAACCTAGAGTTGCCATAAAGCTCATTACAATGAACAACACAAAAATCTAAAACACCAATTATGAAATGATAAGATAATAATGATCCATGAAGAAGTAATAATAATGGTGTAAAATAACAGGATCAAGGTCAACCGCTGTATTAGAGGCCAAAATCAATAAGTAATGGTTGACAGCAAATTCAGATTTCAGAGGGATGGGACATTTGAGAAGAAATGGCCAATCTCTCTCTTGTGACGGCTATTGGTTGGAGCGCAGATGACTGATCACTCTATAATGACCCTAATTTGCTGTCACCTGGACACACATGTCAAATCGTTGAAAATTTTATTAACATTAGTCATTTATCATCAGGTAACTCAAAAGGGATCTTCTTCAATCTTGCTGTTATTCTTGACTTTCTTGGTTTTAATTCTTGTGACATTTTTCTATGGTGAAAATAAGCCTTCCCAATACATGGGCGTTGTACATTTGGGCAATTTTCTGGTAGCATGAACAACCACTACCCACAATTGGATGGTGAACATAATCCTTGTTTTATCTAGCAATCTAAGCTTCTTAAATGAAATACTACATAACACCAAAAACATAATTCACATTTCCTGTGACTTTAGACTTAACGAAGACATGAAGTTTGCAAGGTCACCAAAAAATAAAGCAGATACACATCTCATCCCAGGATAAAACTAATTCTCAAGTAATAAATACTGATTCTTGATGGAGATTAAACATTAGCTACGTCTGCTGGAAGCTGATTACAATAAGCCGATCAGCTACCTAGCAGAATTGCACAGCAGGGGGACATCAAGTAATAAATGCTGAAGTATTTACCTAAAGAATCATGCAGTGTAGAACAGAAAAGCCAGATAGATATTCCAGACATTTCTACCAGCATAAAGGACACTACATCAGAGTACAAGGCAATTTTTACCCTTGGGATGTTGGTCATACAGTTCCGAAATTGGATGCAAATTCTCATTTGTAGTTTGCTTTTCCTTAATTCAGGCCAATTTTCACATGCAACTTAGATAAACCACGAGCTTAGGTGAAAAACCAACAAAAAGAACAATGAAGTGATTAATAGCTTGATGCCTGTGCAGAGGTTGACACCTCTAGACAACTTACAGAATCAAGATTTTCAAACGAAATAAGAAATGTTAGAAAAAGTAAACGAAAAGAGTAATAAGAAGTGAAAAGGACAGAAACACTTCCCAACCAGAAAGCAAAGTTCCCACTGATGGATCATAAGGATGCAAATTGCTTATAATAGATACAGAATGAACAGATGAGGAATTCTTGTTCATTCAAAAAATGTCAAGAGTTTATAGGAATAGGATTTTATATAAGTTGTGTAAATGAGAAAAGATCTCAATAAACATAAACACCATGATGAGCACCTTTCTTGAAACAATCTTACTTAATGTGTTGATCATACTATTGTGATTTTCCAATAAAACATAAATGTTATCGCATTCTAATTGTTCGCCAACTGATGGATTTGCAAATAGATAACTCATAAGTTGATTTTTAAACAAAACAACAAATGGACTAGAAAAAAGAGATGCAAGGGAGTTGGGTATATCTGACTGCAATTAGCAGTTTCCTGCTGAGTTATTTCAGTTTTTGCCTAATTTACTGAACTTTACACATTAAAACTAAATGACAAAGGAAGACAGATATACAAGTATGAGTTCGAGCAAAAGCTAACTATCAAAATTCAAGACATTAAAACATTTACACGAGTAATATCTCCCAAGATTTTTCTTACCTGTTACAGTTACAGCTGAAAAGTACAAAGAGTTTGAACAAAAAACTGAGAAATCGATGTCCGAATATTAACTCCATGCCCATAGTACTAGACGCATGAAATGGCTATAATTATCACCACCTTCGTATTAATGACGTCAGCAACTGCAACAACATAAACAATTCAATGCTGTCAAGTCTCAAGTTTATTAGGAAAAGGGTAAAGGCAGTTCCCAAGCCATATTCAGAAGGAACGAGTTATATGATAGTCAGAGATATTGATAGCAATTATGACATTAATAAGGACATAAATAAAAGAGAACATACTAACTTAAGTGGATAATTGGGTATAGACTGAGTATTTACACAAACAAGTTGGCATATTCTTTTTCCTCCCACAGAAACACTCTACAGAACCATTAGATATCTAAGAGGAGACGTAAAAAATGTGAATCTCACAAACAAATAGGAATTGCTGAGGCTGTTATATAATCGAAGTTCACTTTTTCCCCAACAAAACAGAAAACATATTTTAAGTTTAAAATTGAAGCAATACCACTACTTCAACAAGCAAAAACTTTGCAGACGTGTGAAAAATGGAAGAAACTCTCCATGAAGCAATTCTCCTGGTCATGCCAATTTGATCATAACAACATAGTAACAACAAAAGTTGGATGTGCTAAAAGCAAGCAAACTTGTACATTTCGTTCTGAGACTTGAACAGGAAAAGTTTCATACCTGAAAAAGTTCAAATGGGTTGCCACGGCGATACACATCATTTTTCTTATCACTACGAAGGAAGCTGAACAATAGAGCTCTCCATCCAATGAGTAGAACAGCAGTGCTCCCCATTGTTACTAAGACAAAGGTGTATTGCGGAATATGGCCTGATGTTACTGCCCTTATAACTAATCCCAGCTGCCAAATAAAGTAAAGGAAAGAATGGAATTTGATCAACTATGATTTCTGCTTCACATATAAAAAACCAGTTGGAAAAAAATGTAGCTACTAACTCTCTTGTAACTTAAACTGTGTTGAACAGTCAAAAGCATTTCCACTGAGAAAAGAATTTGAATGAAATGACCATTTCTGCCATTAAAATTGGCAAGACAGGAGAATGGATAAAACCAAAAACGAAAACTCCTGATAAGTTCATAATGACTTAAGAAAAATATAACCTGTATTTATTAAAAACCGAAGGCAAAATAGGTAAATTCCAAAAGACGACACAACAATATAAACTGTAATGGGCCATCCCCCTGAAATAAATAATTTAAAATCATTTGGGCCAATGACCCAAATATGAACTTCAACGATCTAAATATGAATCTTAGCCAGCAGAAACAGAATAAAAATCAATTAGTTTGAGGCAAATATCATCCCATGTTAGAATCCAATAAGATAGAGCTTATTCTCTATAAGCAGCAACAGCCAAAAGCTCCATCTATCAACTTAACCTTTCTCACAAGCGATTTCAACAATAAGTAAAATTTAACCTTTCCTTAGAATTTACTCCATGACTTTCCTGTGCAATCTCCATCCACTAAACAAATTATAAACTAGCAACAAAATTCATAATTTAAAAAAAAAAAAAAAAAAGCACAAGAAGCCTTCCCCATCCACAAAGAAAAAGGAAACTTACTACTCAACCACAACTGCGGCTGTTTCATTTTTGTGTTTTGGAAATCGTTTTAGTTATAGATAGCTTGTGTATAGGCCAGCCAAGATATGTACATTTTGAGTTGATCCCTCATAGGTCTTCTTCGTTTATGGACTGTTTGTTCACATCTCCTTGTATATCTATTCTGTCTAATTAAAATGATCTTTTTGTTTCTGAGCCGAAAGAAAAACCCAAGACTGCAACCATAGTCGTAACTCAATATGCTATCATGCACACTCTGTACACAAATGCAATTCCCACCCTTAGTATAGGCCATTGAGATTATCAATATAGTTTGATTTAATAAACATCTTCATTCCTTTTTCAACCTGAGACGGGCGAGTCCAGACTATCAGACAATGAACCAGAAAGTCCTAATGAAATCTAAACGGATTCCTGGAAGATAACATTATAATGAACAAAGTTTTCATTCCAATTACAACATTTAAAACAGTTCAAGCATGGATCCTAAAAGTATAGCTATTCAGCCAAAGAATTGCAGGATCGAAACAATAGTTCCAGGACCAAGGATGCAACAAGAGATAAGTGGACTCAGTAACACTATAATAAGCAGTTCAATATCAGTACCAAATATCCATCTGCATCAACAGATTAATGGACAAAGTGTAAATACAAGTCCAACTTAATTATTCAAGCACGTAAAGAACTAGCATCAACATCTGCAGTGATAAAGAATACACACGCAGAAGGATAAAAAAAAAAAAAAACAGAAGAATTGTAAAAAATCAAAACTTAACTGGAATCCCCAAAGCCCATGATTTAGCAGCAGCCACAACAGCTTTAGACAAACCACTCATTCCCCGACCGTCCTCCGCGTAACCCCCAAGAAAGTAAGCACTTAAGAACCATCCTAACAACAAGAATTCATATTTATTACAAGATAATCCATCATAACAATTATTTATTTCCCTGCTAAAATGTAAACCAGATTATAGACAACATACCAGCAATAAAAGGGTCAGCTGTACGCAGAGTTTCAATGTCAAAAACTGAAAACCCATGATTAAACCTTCCAATTGCAGAGAACAGAACCAAAGCCAACACATCCCCACCAGCAAGCAGAGACACACGACTGAAATGCAATAATAAAAATCAGAAATGCAATAGAAAACACATAAAAATAAAATAATAATAATAATCAACAATAAAGAAAGTGAATAAGATAAAGACATAAGAGAATATACCCCCATTTATTAATACGAGAAGAGAAATCGGGTTTTTCGAACTGAATGACACCTTCTAATGGGACATTCTCTTGAGTCACAAAAACAGTTTCTTCATTGTTAAAAGGAGGAGAAGAAGCTTGTTTGGTGGCAGAGCCAGAATCAACGCTACCCTCTGCTGCTTTAGCGAGGGTGAGATTGAGTGGTCTTGATTTTGAAGAGCTTCTTCTAGTTGTACTTCTGGGAACGTATCTTCTTGTTGGATTACATTTGGTGGTGATGAGATGAGGATTTGGGTTGTCTAGTTTGAGATTGAGAGACCATTTTCTGGTTGTTAGAGGAGCTTGACTTAACATCATCATTTCTGTTTATTTCTTCGCCTTCAACTCTGTTCACAAATTCTAACGTTGCTATGTTACATATAAATCCACTCGTGGCCAAAAAACCACAACTACACAGTGACTACACGTTTCTTCTTTTCTTTTTCTTTTTTTAATATTAAAAAAAGATTAAATTTTTAAATCTAAATTGGACCTGAGCCGTGCAAATGCTAATCCGACCCTACAGACGAGTATGACGGTGATTATGATTGCTAATCAAGTTAAAAAAAGATTAATATTTTTAAATCTAAATTGGACCTGAGCCGTGCATATGCTAATCCGACCCTGACGGTGATTATGATTGCTAATCAAGTGGGATTTTGATTTTATTTCTTATATGTAACCAGAAGACAAATCTCCATCATGATTTAGTCAGATTGTGTTATTCATCCAATGGATCCTTATCACAGTTCGCGAACATGTAGCAAATTAATAAGTAATGAGAAATATGTATCTTATGCCAACAAGTTATACTCTCGTTATTTGGATTAATTAATGCTCGTTAATTAAACTAAAATATATATGTGTCTTGCAAGTAATTTATTATTATTTAACTATATATGTTACTAAAAAATAAATACAGATCGTGGAGATTACTGTTTCAGTTGATACTAAAGCTTTCCATTTTAAATATATTATCGTTCTTATTATTATTTAAATTAAATATCTCATCTTTTTTGTATTATTCTATTGTATCTAGATTAAATACATGTTTTTCATTTTTTTACTAATAGAAATTCTTTCAACTCAATGTTCCGGAATGTATATATATTATTTGTTAATAAAAAATCTCTAATACTATTGCAATTTGTTATTAAAAATATTAAAAAATTTAATTTCGACCACATTAAAATAAGTTTCTAACTTCACCGCTAATTATTTATTGGACCAATTTTATTGAACTCATATAACCTTATATTTTAAGACAACGATCCTTATCACAGTCTCCGGGTGGAGATAGCATTTTTCTCATGGATCCTAAATTTCTAAATCTCCATCCTTATTTGAGAAAAAAAAAAATCTCCACAAATAAGAATGGGGATGATTTTTATCACCCACCCCATATTTGAGTATAGATCCGTCCATCCCTGTTTCCCCAAATAAATTTTAATCTCTTTTAAGACCATAAGAGCTCTTTCTGTAAAAGTCATATTTTTTTACTTTAACTGAAAAAACTTTTAAAGTTTAAAAGCTCTTTTATATGAATATCCAAACGAATCCAAAAATAACTTTTAAATCCAAAAAGCCAATAAACCACTTTTATAAGTTATCTCAAACAGACCCTAACTCTTTAAATAGTTTATATCCCAAATGCAAGCTTTTTTTTTTTTCATTTGGAATAATAGACTAGTAATTATTTGAATGATTTTATTTTATTTTACTATTTAAATTAATAAATTATTCTTATATAGGTAATAAAATACTTTTATTTTAAGTTAAACAGAAAAAATGAGAGACGAAGATACCTAGACCAAACTTCCCCATCCCCATTTCCCCAAATGGGGACGGTGGGAAAAGGATCTGAAAAATAGGAATAAAGGTGGAAATGGAAAAAGGGTTAGGATAGTCGGACTGGGAGAATACATATTCATTCCTATTTCCCCAATGTCCATCCCTAGCCCCGGGCAGCGTTCTAAAATTTGATTTTAATTACATTATAGCTGCTTGCCAAACAAAGACTAAGAGAAAAAGGAGAATGGGGATTACTGGCATAACATTTAAAATTAGATTCAAAACCTCAGATAATTTGGCGAATAAAGAGCAGAAGTACGACAGGTATAGATCATGCTAAAGTGATTAAGCATAACAAACATTTTGTTCTTGAAGAAACTTTCATTTTATTTTATTACAGCAATGCCATTAAAATTGTTCAGGAGTCATCACATAGAGAGAGATTTTAGCAACTGTAACAAACATTGCTACTAAAGCATTCCACATGATTGATGTAACAGAACCTAGATTCCCAGCCACCAAATGAACATCAGCTAATGTTTACTAATCACAAAAACCGATGACCAATTGGTAAAGTAAAAATGCAACAACGCCATGAGCTATTAATTAAAACCCATGTTCTCTGAATCACAAAGATTAACGGTCCTTGTTTACAATTTACAAACACCCAACTAGACTACACCTTGCCTCGTTAAAATTCAGTGTTATAGAATTAAGATAGAGAAGTGAAACTGAAGCCAAAAAGTATAATCGGCCAAAGAGCTTTTGGTTTCCTTGGAAAAGTTTGATATGAACCAACTTCACTGACTGCATGAACAGCTCGGCTATACCAACCACAATTGCCAAGACTTAATTACCAGTGTGGTGTGCTCATTACAGAATTGCAAGCACAATAACCACTCATACAAGAAAAAGATGAAGAGGGTAACCAAAGTAGTATTACAAAAGCATTTCTCAAGGTGGTCCATAACATTTTAAGATTTTTCACCAACGAGCGCATCCATCATTATAATGCTATTTCAGTACATTAAATGAGCATATGTACAACTTGTATTCATTATTAATATTCTACAAAATTTTATGAGATGAATCGTTGTATTCATCTCATAAATCCTCTTCAAAATGCTGCACAACCACATGGAAAATGCCCACAACCAATCTGCAATCTATAATGCAAACTTGAAGAAGTGCATATAAGCATTTTAAGCCAATTTTGCAACTATAAAGAACCATTAGAAGTTAAAACGAAACGCATGGATCAAAGAGGCATGATGGTTGCAACATACATTTAGGGAAATGAATAAGAAAGGCGATGAAACAATAGTCAAATAGGATCATACTAATACTGCAAAAGGCATGGCATCTAAATCCAATTCTTCATTCAAAAAATTAGAAGACCTACCAATTACATAAATCACACATTCACACTACATTATTTATCGAAAGGGTGCCGTTATTGCCACCCATGAATGGAATACTAACCTATAGAGAGATAAGGGTGATGTACTTCTTTAATAAGATTATTTATGAAAAAGTTATAGAGTTTGTTCCAATTACAACTTTAATTCAATGGAAACACAAAAATTAAAAGAAAACGATATATATATATTTTTTTTTTCATTTTATTGAATGTATGATTAGGGTTTCAAATTGAAGGGGTGCATGGATAAATCTATATTATGTAAACAAATTAATTTTTATATGGGCATTTTCAGTGTTTTTCCGGGTGCTTAAAGCAGAACAAAGATCAAGATATCTGAAAGAATACATCTAACTTCATATTGATAAGCTAATGATAAAACATTGCTCAAAAACAACAAAAATTACTCTTAAGAAATACTGAGAATGCAAGTAAACTAACTCCAGCAAGGTTCCCCATTACTTCTAATATTCATATGCTTAATTGAAAGGTAAGAGAGAGAGAGGGAGAGACAGAGTTTAAATGCAATTATATTACAGAAAACAGAATCCTGTACTGACAACTTATTAAATAAAACACAGGCAATGACACATAGCAAGCACCATGCTTATGACACTGAAAATGACATATAAAAGATAATGACATCAGAACAATGATGGTTAAACAGCCTACGCAACAAGTCAAAGAATTTACTTACCCTGCAGTTCCTAAGGAAAATATGCAAGGTCAACCAGAAATACCTACAGGCAAAGGCTTAAATCTTCCATCAAGATCTTTCTGGTTCTGTTCACTAGAAGCATTATCATTACTTCCCTTCAACCCCTCAGAGTCAACATTCAACTTCACCTCTTCAGTCTGAGATGGGGTTGCATTAGGTAGCGAATGTCCACTGCCACCTAGAACCTGACCTAACTTCCCATCCACTCCACCACTAACAATCTCATTGTACCCAAGAGCCCCACCATTCATGTAAGCAGGAAACACAGAAGCATTGCCATAAGGAAGAGGGTATGCCCCAGCTCCAATCAATCACAGGGCCATACCAGGGGCTCCTTGGGGCAATTGAAGTAATTCCGTAACCAAATTTGCCATATGGCACCATAGGGTATCCAGCCCCAAAGATGCCTGCGCCAGGTGTATACCCTCCAACACCACTATAGCCAGGTATAGCATAAACAGGTGGATATCCATATCCAGGACTATAAGGAGGGTAATTTCCAGGTTGATAACAGTTATAAGATCCTTTTCCAACGCCCCCTCTCGAATTATAATTACAGGTACCACCACCATTAATTTCCTCTTTGGGCACAGCCCGCTTAACTTCCACAAGCCTACCATTCAACTCATGGAATGTCTTCAGCATTACCTTTTCAACAGATTCCTCTGAATCAAAGGTAACAAACCCAAAGCCCCTAGGCCGGTTTGTCATGTTGTCATGCATCACAACTACATCTGTTATCATACCAAATGTCTTAAAGTAATTCTTGAACTCCTCCTCAGTTAGATTAGAAGACAAACCACCTACAAAAATCTTTTTTGTCCTAATATTATTATTGATATCAACGTTACTGCTATTCTTACTTGACCGACTGTTCTGAGATTCGTTAGGACAGTGTTGCAGCTGCTGCTTCTGTTGATTTTGGTGTTGTTCGCTTCTGGGAATCGCTTTTTTCACCTCTACCTAAGAAATGAATTAATAAATTAAACAAGGTACATACCCTAAGCTCTGTTTGATTTCTAATAAAAAGTAGTACATGAACAATTCATCCACCTCAATTTGGGACCCAAGAAAAGAAATCTTCCATTTCGTTTGTCCTCATTTCTTGAGGCAAAATAAGATTAAAGTTAAATTCAGCTTCAATTTTTTGACAATAAGAAGGAAAAATCTTCCATATCCCCCTTTAATAACTACTTAGTTGGTAGTTATTATCGTACCATAAACAAGAGTTTAAAAGAAAATTAAACAAACAGAATTCAAAAATTTTCCTTTCCCTCTCTCACTTTTCTCAGCAACCAAACAGAACAGAGAACTAAAAACAACAAACAAACAAAAACTAGAAAACATAACAAATGAGTAAAAGTTAATTAGACTCACTGTTCTTCCCAGTATAACATGAGTGACTTTGAGCGCTTTATCAGCCGAAGAGGGGTCGGAAAACCAAACAAAGCCAAAGCCTCTAGGGGTTTTGGTATTTCGTTCCCTGGCTATCGCTGAACCCAAAACGCTGCCGTAGTTGCTGAAGTGATCTCTCAGTGTCTCTTCACTTGTCTCCCGAGAAATTCCTCCCACGAATAGCTTCGACTGGTCTGTGTCCATTGTACAAGACAAACCCTAATCACAACTAACTGTACAAGCAAAAACCCTAAAATGACAAATTGCAGTAAAAACCAAAAAAAAAAAAAGAATAACCCCTATAGATAACTATTGAATTAAAAACCCTAGATAGAATAGAATCCTTCAAACATACGCTTTCGTCAAAGGTTGAGAATAGTGAAAAATAACGACACTGAAAGCGGCAGTTTTTGAGTTGCATAGAAAGACTGCGCTTTTGCTTCTTCGGCTTTACAGACCCGACCGAACCCGTTCACAAGTACTCGGTACTTTACCGTCAAAATTTCTTAGTACACCCGAGATTTTTTTGAACTTATTCTTGGACTTAAATTTGCAAATGAGCCTAGTCCACACCATTAGCCTCAAAGCCCTCAACTTCTACATGACTACCATTATAGAGTGGTGCTAGAGTAATTAGCATGATCAATAATTAATGGCAGAGATTAAAAAAATAATAAAACGAAAAAATTTGAAAGGAAATTTTTATGAACTCTAAAAAGGGTGTAGAATAACATGGAAGAGTAATTTTGGAAAGTGTAGCTTCATTAGGACATTAGTGGGGGACAAATAGCATGACTCTAATTGGACTTTGTACGTGGCCCATTATACCCATGGTTTCGTTATTCCTTGGGCCTTGAGAAGCAGTCAGCCTTTAGGGCCTCTATTTAAGAATTGCAATTACAGATAAAAGCACAGATCATACTTTGATGAAGTGGACTCGACCATGGTCCCTCAATGAGTTAATCTCAACTAATTGTTTGTCCTGTATAATCAATCATACGTATAATTCTTTACATAAAAAAAAAAATAGAGAACCTATAGACCTAGGAGATTTAATATGTGCGGGCACGTGCCATGGAACCAAAAAGTCTTTTGTCACTTGTGTGCATAAATTTTATTACACGCAACTTGCTCTACTTTAAAAAGTAGTAATAAAGTCTCAAAGGCAAGATTTTGAATCGATGTACATGTTCTGTCTGTCTTGCATTCTTCATATTTTTATAATATTCATTTCGTTACCTTAAAATGCCTTTCATTTTCAATGACACGAACCCTTTTTTTGAACCATTAAAAAGAAAATTAAAAACGATGGGACTCTTGAAACTGCTTGCTTGTTGAGTTGTTGTCTTCGAAGCCAAGTAAAGTCTAACAATGTATTTGTACCATAATTTATGGTATAATGATTATAAATCGAAATGGGTTGTTGGTAGGTGAGATCGGATCAGAGGAGGAGGAGAAAAAAACCAGTAATGTATGTGTATGGAGGCAGGCAAGATTGTGCAGAGAGGGACTCAATCCCGATATTTCCTCACATGCTGGGGTTGCAGCTCTAGGGCATGCAATCCATTTCTATAATCAAACCGGTCTATATGCGTGCGAATATTCGATAATTGCGCCCTCAAATTATTATTATTATCAAGGATTTATGTGACACATGAGAATCCACATTAATCATTTATCTAATCAATCTTTTTCGAATTTTTGATTCTTTGCATGTGACATTACAAGCTTTGAATATATAGGGTCATGTTGTTGGAAGAGAAAAAAGCCCTTTTAAATCTTAAACAATTAGTGTGTGCATTAATCTATATAATTATTCACGTAGAATCATGTGGCAATAAGGAACTAACATTATTAATTGGCAGAAATAACCCCAATTAACAACTTTTTAAACTATGTTTGACAGGGACGTTTTCGGGATTTCACTGCTGAAAGCGCCCCTATAATCACAATATTAAACTAAATTAAAAAAAATGATGATGTGAGAAGCATCTCTAGGTGTTATAGAATTAAAACTCTTCTTGGGGTTTTGAAATCTCACTGATCTTTGTCATCTTCTCGTTGCCAAAAAAAATAATAACAAATACAATACTCAAACCTCTAGCTCCTCTATTTTATTTTAATTTAATTTTGCTGTTCTCTATATTCATAAAAGCATATATTTTCATGGGGTTTTGGACCCTAATTGTGACATTGTTTGTGGATGACATGATGGAGTCCAACCACCAATCAATTAAACTTTAACTAACCACTTACAGTTATTTATATATATAAATTTTGAGTTTAATATAATGTTTAATTGTAGCCTCTTGCTTTTTTGTTCAAGTCTATATGCTTTAGGTTATTTACTGGGTACCTCGTTAACAGCATGAACCATATGACTTGCCATTGAGTTTCGAAAACAATTAAAAGCCTTTTTTTTTTTCAAATTTTTTTTATATATACATTTATTTATTAATCACCGATCATTAATGTACCTTACATTTAGGTAAAAAGAAGAAGATCAAATTATATGATAATCAATATAGGTTGTGCACTAAATTTGAACCACTAGAACATATGGCAAGATTCACGAGAGACACGTATGACATATATTATTATCATATTTTGCTATTAAAGTTAATTTTAAATTTGCAATGTTTAACTATTGTACTAGAAATCTGTTGCTATTCAATTGTTCATAGTAAGTTAACTACCAATAGTAAGTGATTATAATTACCGCCTTAATGGTAAAAGACACTTAACAGTGTTTCAAATTTAATTTAAATCAGTGTACGGTATGTAAAAAATAAATAAAAGAAAGTAAGTGATTAAAAGGCAATTGCCATGCAATGTTATTCTGCTCCACACATTGGTATGGAAACTATGTTTTTAGGCTTCATGAAGGGTTGACGTTTTCATTTGGTCCCAACTTGTCTCTCCAGAAATGGATAAAAACTGAGTATATTTTAAGTAAGTAAATTATAGAGCATGACCCAGTTTGGGTCTCTCTTTGGTTCTAGCAAAACAAAAAAAAAAAAAAAAAACAAGTGCGATTTCCTTAATAAAATATGAGATCCATTCTCAATGAAAAACACCTACTTTTTTTTTCAAAGAAACTCGAGACAATGCCGTTATATGTTGATTTACTAAAAGATCAAATATGAATTATTTATATCATTTTTCATTTCTTAATAAGTGCAGTATGCCATTATAATATATAAAAGAGTAAATAACACTTACTTCCCTTAAGGTTTACTCAATTATAAATGGAGTCAATTTTTAGATTTATTGATAAATATATTCCCTCTCATTAGTCAACTTTTGAGATTTTTTGACAAAAAACCTTCCATGGTCAACTGTTATATTTGACCAAATTTTATTAAGGACAGAAGAGGTATTTATCAATAAACGATAAAGTTAACTCCGCTTATAATTAACAAAACTTTCGGGGAAGTCAATGCAATTAGCTCTATATAAAATATGTATACTAATAGTTAATTGTATAAATGTCCCTGAGTTTAAATAAAATTACACGTACATTCAGTAATTTTTTTAATTAGACAAATATTTTCTTAACTCACTATTGGCTAATACTATGGTATGAAAAGTTAAAAATGTCATCACTTATAATCTAGAACCGATATGATATAAAATTTTAAAAATAAAAATTATATCCTAAATGTTTTTCTAAATACTAAAAAAAAAAAACTCTTTTTAAAAAAAAAGTTGAATGAAAAAGAAATTCTGAAGAGAAATAAAAATTAAGAAACCTCCATTGCTCTTTTTTTTAAAAAATTGAGTATTTTTATAATTTTTTAAGTTGAGGTTATATTATTACCTCAACTTAAAAACTTATAAAAAATTATACTTGAGGTTGTTTTTAAATTTACTATTATTTTAATTATATTATTATATAAAAATATAATTTTACTCTTAATTAATCAAATCAACAGTTAATTAACTGTTAGTTAATTTTGTTTAAGAAGTATTTGTATAATTAAATAAAAAATTGAATAAATATCTAATTTTATCTAAGTAAGATCCTCTTTTATGCAATTAATCCTAATAATTATAAAATCAAGACATGTAAGAACAAGGAGAGAGAGAGAGAAAGAGACAAGTAAACCTTTGGGTCTAGGTATTATACAAGGAGAGAGAGAAAGAGACATCCTAGTCGATGCAGCTAAAGACCAGAGTACCAACAAGGAAAGGCAGGGACAGGCATGGTGGCTCTTTGAAGTTTTAAATTCTTGTTTATTTTGACCGAGAGCAAACGCTGATAAGACATGCCTTTGGGATTATACACTCTCTTTGGACTTGCAACCCCAAGAAACTTTTTTTATTCAACTTGTTGTTTTTTCATGCTCGTAGATCGATACTCATTGATTTTTTTTTTTTTTATTGTTTTTGGGTTACAAATTTAAATGATTTTTCTTTGCAAACCCAATGAACCTATATCCCTATACAAGACATTTGTGACCCACTATTCTGTTAACAAAAAAACCCTAACAAACTGGCTGTAACACCACCTTTTTAAACCCTAAAAAACCCAGAGAAAATCAATATATAATCTTCTCCACGTACTTCCCTATGCATTGTATTCTCTGTCTTGAAAACTCACACCGTAGTTTCTACCTCAAACTCAGCGAGAAATGGAGAGAGAGAGAGAGAGATGCAATCATGTCCTTATCCAAGCAAAGTCTCATAACTTGTTTGTGAGGGGACCAAGTGCGAGTGATCATCTTTTGAGTCAGCAAATGTGCAAGCCAATTACTCATTTGACTAAAAAACTAAAAAATGTAAGCTAGTCACGTGAGCATCATGATTCATGACCTCAACTGGGTTTATCAATGTGATATGTTCATCTCCTCTAATTATTATGTTTGGTTAGGCTTTCTAGAAAAGACTAGTTAAATATTAACTAATTTAACTTAGTTGTTATCACTTTTATCTTAATATCTTCAAAGAACAACTATAACTCTATAAGGTTCTCCAAATCCATTTAGTGGTCTCGAGTTCAAAACTTGAGTTTCTGTCCGGAGCAAACCAGAGGCTTGACTATTCTACTAAGCACTAATCCTTCATGGGTATACTCCTTAATAAAGCACCAGTTTTTTTTTCTTTTAAATGAAAATAAAAGGATAATAAAAAAATAAAAAAAAGTGATACAGGATTGAACCTAAACCTGTTAAAAATAACATGTCGAAAGTATTCCTTATCATCATAGTATGGTGAATGACAGAAAATGAAATGTTGCTTATGGGAAAAAGAAAGATAACGATGGAATAATATAAATCTTTTTACAATTTAATCTTATCAATATTCTGATTCCTTAACTATATAGTGGACTCCCATGAAGTCCTTCTATCGTCAATAATGCGATCGTATTGGTTTTATATGTATATACATTATCAGGACCACCGACCACGTACTCTGATGTGTCCCTCTCATATAATGGCCAAAATTTCTTATTATACATCATGGATTGATTTTGCTTTTTTCCTTTTTAATAAACAAGCTTTTTTTTCTTTTTCTTTTTTTGTTACACTTTAACAATATCATTTTTTTATTTAGCAAATTGTAAACCATATCTCCAATAACCTTGTAAAATTCAACTCAAAATATTATGTAAAAACAGGACATCTTATTTGTTAGAGATAGTTTTATTCCCTACATAATATATAAAAATAAATTTTATATACGTAATAGTATTGAGAATTTACCTTAATTCACAAATTAAATTCAATAAAAATAGCTTTTTTTTTGTAGAAGCAATAAAAATAGTTTTATTATTCATTTTTATTTATTCTTAAATCCGTAACTAGGTGTTAAAGAAAATAACTTTAATGAGGGTTTACATATTATATTTTTATCACGTTTATTTATGTATAAATTTAAATTTAAAATTATTATTATTAAAAAAAATTGAATTATTAGATTTGTCCCACCCAATTTATATATTGTCAACAAGAACGACGGTGGATTAAAGACATCTCGAGGTACGCAATAATTAAAAATTTGCAATTGAAATCTACTGTTGACAGAATAGTCTCACTTGGTTGTTCATCTTATGACAAAAACCTGATATATTACTAACAGTCCTTTGGATTTTCGTAGAAACATATAAAGCTTTGATTGGGTGGGGAGAAGAGAGCATTGTAAGGAAACAAGGTGGTAGAAGCAGAGAATAACATCCTCCTCTTCTCGAAAAATATCAAAAGAGAAAGGAGAGAGTGCGGGGTGGGGCCTCGGGGGCCCCGCCAAGAGTTGAAAAAGGAACATTAAAGTTTGGTACGAAATGGGGACATGGACTGATGGACATGAGGGGTGGGGCCGAGGAGGGGCCCAGCCCAAAGCTGTCGGCAAAGGGGAGGCGAACCTCTTCTATTTCTCTCAAAGCCCAACATGGCATCTCTTTCTCTATTTAAAGATAGAATTATAGATGGATAGATAGGTAGATATTCATCATCTTATGGGCTATGGCCATGTCGTGGGTCCACGTGGCAGTATAACCACCACACCCTCTTATGACACGTCAACGTCACTCTCCCCACCCCCACACCTTTATTATTTTTTCTTTTATTTCGTTTTGATTGGGAGATAAGAGTCAAAGAGAAGAGAAGAAAATAAATAAAATATAAAAAATGTGTGTGAAATTGTGGGGAATCCGAGACGATATGTGGAGAGATAAATTGGGGGTATTTTGGTTGATTTTTCTTTTAAAAATAAAACAAAGCATTTGTTTGTTTCTCTCTCTCTCTCTCTCTCTCTCTCTCTCTCTCTCTCTCTCTCTCTTGCCTCTTTTATTACAACCCTCGAATTGTCTTCTCCAGCCAGCTAGCTATGTGCTAAGCTGCCTAAACTATCAACATCTCCTTTGACTCTTTTCCCACGCGCCCCTCGGCTCTATTTCCCTATTTAACCAAAAAAATAATAAAAAGTTACATTTTTAAGAAATACGAAGCTTATTAAAAAATATATATATAATTATATTTTAAATTTTAATTCTTTTTAATATACCGTGCAGTAATTTGAACTGAAATATTATCAAATTAATTACATTGAACAGTTAAAATTTGAATTGGTAACGTTTCTTAACAATCACAATTACAGGGATCCTCGTTAATAATATACTAGTATAAAATGTATTAGTAAACTATTGTCAAGCATTTATTACTAATTATGTTAATGTAATAGAATTAATTATTTTAGTTGTACTAAAACCATGTAAAATTTTCTTAATTTCAGCACTATACAATATTATAGGTGTACAAGTGAATATTTTTTATGAACTTATAAAATAATTTAGGTAACTGTAATTTAGTTGGTGACAGGGGGCGAAGAGACGCAAAATGATAATTGAAAATTGAGGGTTTCTGATTTTGTGGGTTTACAGAAACCTAACTGCATGTGTAATGTCTAATAATTATATTGTTTTTGAAGCAAATTATACGTGTATATAGATAGAAAGGAAATTGAGTACGTCTTGGTATAGCTTTTTGTAGAAGAGAATAATTGTGCTGCGGCCAGTGGACGGACCCGTGCACCCTTGACAAGGATGCATCATGCATGCTCTGATGCTCCTCCTCCATACGCCCGTCGTCGTTTTCTCTCTCCCCTCTTAACTCTATCTTCTTCTCCTTCTTCCTCCTTTCTTTCAAATATTAGTTAGGGTAGTCAAGCTACTCGCTTTAAACTATTATATGAACATATTGGTTCCATATTTTAACAAATTTTATGTTAATTTACTCATATATGACATTATAAGAATTTGACATATATTTGTCAGAGATCACTACTTTTAGAAAATTACTTTATGTCCAACATGCAGATATTGATTAGTCAAACTCCTTATAAAAGAATAAACTCGTTAAGAGGTGTTGACTAGGCATCGCAATCGGCTATCATCCTCTAATGCTTAAATGAGTTTCGGAATGAAAATAAATTAAACTATAAATTACTCTTAATTTATTTACTAGTTTGTTAAAAGATGAAAAACTTCCTTTCTCTTACTCAGTGATTTTCCTTTTATTCATCACCTGCTCATTCGTTGCGCTATCATCTTACTTTCAAAACCACTAGATATTTGTTTAATGTCGATTGACAAGTGTCAGCTTGCATGGTCTTTATATGATGCTATGTTGTTCGTACTTCAAACTATACGTCAATGGTTTAGGACCCAAATGTCACCATTGTAGTCAATGATTTATACTAACAATATTAACTATACAAATTAACGTATAACTTCATACAGACATTTTCTCCTCTTTATGCAATAATGTAATAATAGCTTGTCAATCTTTAGATTTATCTGCTTTGATTTAGTCAATATCCACTTATACTTGATCAATGACTTATAAGCTTTGAATTTACCTTATACATTGATGCGTACTGAGAGGGAAACTCATCTAATTATATATATAATCTATATGATTTATATTTAATCACTCAAACGTAAATCTAGTATCACAACTGGACATAATAAAAAAGCAAAGGTCGATTCTGTAACGATTCAGAAGTCCTAATTGACTAAAAATTGATGAAAATTCTAAACAACATTTCTAATTGAATTAATAAACCATAACTTGAAAAAATCTGAAAAATTCTTAATTTGAATATGTCTAAAACTGCTCTAAAAATATAAATCTACAAAAAGGTGGTGAAATCAGCATTTTTAGGAAAATTTGGGCTCAAATTCAAATTTTTTAGTGACTTTTAAAAATATAAATATATTAGGTCAATTATATCAACTCATTCAAATTTTTATATGTTTCATGATATAATTAAATTATTTAAGTTGTTTATACGGTGAATCATTATATATAATACTTGACCTAATCTTTTAAAAAAAAAAAAATTTGACTTATTCTTTAATCTTAAAAATATCAAAATTAATTTTTTTTTCCGTTATTTTTATTATGTGCTAACAAAATACTTGAAATATACTTTAAAGTCCTAAATAACGAAAAAAATATAGTACTATATATTCAGAAACAATTTTTCCACACTTATTATTTTCTTTTTACTTTAAACATTTTTTATTTTATATTGTCAGTAATATTTGTTAACTTTTAAATTATTTTTTGTTTGCATAATATGTTACAGAGTGGTTACAATTTTCTTTTTAATTATTTTTTTTGGATAATATGTTCAACAACAAGTGATAATAAAACTTGTCAATAATTATTTGTTAAAAAATCTTAAAAAGTTTTCAAAAGTCTATGAGATAAGTAAGAGAGAAATTGTGAACATTTTTTTTATGAAGAATTGTCTACAAAATTTTATAAAAGTCTATCCTTTTTTAAAATTTATGAAAAACATTACATTTTGAATATCTCATGATTTTCGTAGACCCGTAAAAATGTTAGATTGAATACGTTTGACTTTTATAGATTTCTTTAAAGTCATCAAAACTCTAAATTAAATACCTCATAATTTTTATAAAAATGTAGATTGAAAACCACGTGACTTTTATATATATTTTAAAATATATAAAAGTTTATGTTGAATATCCCGTAACTTTTATATATTCTTCAAAAAATTTTATTTAATACATTAAAACTTTTTAATTATTTAAAAGTCTTTAAAAATTTAAATTAAATAATGAATACACCCCCTTAGTGTTTAGTGATTTTTTTATTTATTTATAAAAGGTGATATATATATTGGTTGATAACCTTCCATATTACAATCCGAAAAATTAATGTATTGTGTTTAGGCATGCATATATGTATATATTAATTTCTTGAGTTCTAAATTTTAATATGGAATATTATATTGTCTACTTTGACTAACGTGGTTCATAGGATGATAGCGACATGTAATAACACGTCAAACAGTAGTAGTACGTAGCCTATATTTATTTTGCGAATGAAATTGCAAGCATATTCCCGTGAAAGTTCTGCGTAATAAGTACTAGTAGTTTATAGCCTGTCAAATTGCTCACATAACGTAAAAATCACCATTCTTTTTCCCCTGATCGTAATTCGAAAAGTTTCTCTACACAATATATATATATATATATATATATATATAAAAGAGAATATACTACGTGGCCCATCTGGTTTTGATTTTCTCTCTACAGTTGTCCTCCGCATTCTTCTATATGCTTATATTGGATGGTTGATGCTGTCAATTACGCTTTATCATGTCACCTTTTCATTTTCGTTTCACTCATGTAATGTTACGCTGCTTGTAAACTTGTAATTGAAAAGTAGAATACAATTACAAGCAAAATAACAGGCAGTCCCTTTAAAGTTTATTAGTAAAAATCTTTTAATTTAACTGTTGATAGAGTTTAACTCTAAAAAAGTATAAAATATTTTTATTATAAAATTTTATTTTTCATAGTCAAACCTAATCAACTTTTAAATTGGATAGAATATAACTAACAGCTGTTTGTATAAAAATAAACCAAAAGAGTCTGAATATTATTTACTCATATAATTATTATATACGCGTTCAATATTTACTCGAGAAGAACCAATGACAACAAAAATGATGGCAATAATATTAATTGCAAACCGCGTAAACGTCTTAACTGAAGTTTTTGGACCGGACTAGATTTGTTATATAATGAAGTGAAGATTTATTGACAAGGAAAGGAAACAAATTGTGTCCAACTTTAAAACAACAGCATGTAATATTTTGCTTATATTTTTGTGCAAGAATAAGATATGTATATGATTATTAATTATCATTCATAGTTCTGTACATATACGTAGTTGCTGTGGAAGTATTTTTATTAGTTTTTGCTTGTTTGGACACAAATATTAATGCCAATCTTGTTAGACATTAACAATTATTGGTACATTACAAATATATATTCTATATATCGATTTTTGGACACGGCACATATGTATGCATATCCAAACGAATCTTGTTAGGACTTTTACAATAAATGAAAATTAAACCATGTTTCATGCATGGGACCTATCACCTACAAATACAACTGTTGTTGTTATGAGATGAGTTTTTTCTTTAGGGCAATGGAAATAATGAAACACTTGCTTCGCTTTCATTGTACTTTTAACATTCAGTTTCATTTTTGTGGTAGAACCACACACATTGCCATCGAATCAATTATATACCTTCAAGTTGATGATCTTACATGATAGTTAAAGATTTTGTTGGTTTGAAGGGATCTTGCTAGCGTGTGTGAAGCAAACACTTTCGACTTAAATATTTCTTTTAAAACATTTATGAGCACTAACTATCGGTTGATTGGAGTACACCTTCGTTTCAATTCCATCATGCTTGTATTTCAGTAAATATCTTGGTTATGTACGGAATGTATGTAATGCTTGATTTTGTAAAATCTCATTTTTATTCTGATTGATTTTAAATTTTAAAAAATTAAAATTGATATTTAGAATAACAAATAATTGTTTTTTTAAGGGAGTATAATTATAATATCAACAACTGTCGGGACCTGTCGAAATTAACAATAACAAGTAATTGTTGGGGATATTAATTTGCATAGATAATATAAATCAAGGAAGTTGCACATGAGATGCAGCCTGAAAAAAATAAAAATGGGGTACACCGAAGTCATGCATGTGATTTAGAATTCTAATTTTTATTGTAATAAATTGTGTGTGTGTGTACATTCTCTATTGACATAGTATATTATAGCACATGTAGATATTAATAGTATAGTGTGTATAAGAAAACCCTTTTTAAAAGGGTCATACACATTCATTGAGAAATCATGATCACATCTGTTATGTGTATAATTTTATTAAGCCTAATGAGTCTATAAATGTCAATAAAGCCTAACGGACTATGGAGAAGTCAACGAAGCTCAATGAGATAGAAAGATGATGAAGTCTATGTATCAAACAAACCCTAACGAAGAGAAGAGAAAGGAACCTGGAGCTCTATGCGAGCTATAACACTCCAGCGACTAAGGATACCTTGTCACATTACCTCTCACTACCAGTTTGGCTCCAGCTTACAAAACACTAAGTTTATATTTAATTCTTGAATGACTCTATGTAAACCTAGAATGACTCCGTCCCTTCACATTATAAAAGGGAAAGATCATCTTACAAAAATTCTGAGAGAAAACACTTGGTGGGCGCTCATGATTAATATCATAACAGTGGATGTAGGCTTTGATTTCCAGCCGAACCACTTTAAAAATCTTATTGTTTGATCTTTTTTTATTGCTTTATAATTATATTTGCTGTAATGTTACCTAGGCCTACTTAATAGCTACCCAACAATATAAATTTAACAAATTTTCTTGTCACCTAAAGTGACCTCAACCTTCCAATTTTCATTGCCCTTTTGTTTTTCTTTTCTTTTTCCTTTTGGCAAAAAATCTAAGTAGTGCTATGAGTGAAATAGGTGATTTGCTACAGCAAAGATATTGATAGCAACATGTGTTTTTTTTTTAATAGCAGAATTGCACAGTTGGAAAACTATGTAACTTTTAGTAATTTATTTATTTTCAATATTTTATTAGTTTGATTTATACAGAATGAAAGTTTGATTTGTTGTTTTTTTTATGACATTTGCAATCCTTTTGTCAATAATCAGATATAGAAGATGGATAAGAACCCTAGCAAGAGATTAGTAACCCTAATATGAAGAGATAGAGAGAGAGAGAGAGAGTTCTTTAATGGAGGTTATTTACTGAGTGTACAAAGTTGGGGGGAGGTTATTTAAGGTAAAGATAATTATTTGTTGGAAAAATAAAAGCTATACATACATACATATGTAGCTTGGACAATATATAATTAGCCTACTACTAGTCTCCTACCGTTTGTTATTGGTTAAAAAGAAGAAAAAAACCACGATAGAGAGCAGGACAAATCACAAATGGGTGGTAAAATTCGTAGTGGCGACTGTCACGTGGCAATGCATCTTCGTACGTGACTTGATGCAGCCCACCACACCACTCATTTTGGCCTTTCGACTTTAAGACGAGAGAGAGAGAGAGAGAGGTACACTAAAATCAAACCGCTAGCGCCTAGCGGACTTTGCAAGCCCACCTCTCTCTCTCTCTCTCTCTAAACTGTTCAAAAACACTTTGCTAAAAGTATCTAGATTGTACCAACGCAAGCAAAAGTTTGCAAAGATTTGTACCAAGTTGGCACTCAATTGACATATATGCCCTGCTCTCTTTCTCCTTCAATCTCACTTTCTAAGGTGTTTTTTTGTAATATAACCTCCTCCAACTTGAGCAGAACCTTACGTAACTAAATATATTGTCGCTCAGGGGGATCTTCAGAAAATAATAATAATAATAGGTTCATGTTATTTTGTACTTAGGACACGTCATAATAAGAAGGATACATTGTAACAATTTAAATTTTTTTATATATAATTTATATTTATTTTTTAATATATTAATATATAATTCCTATATCTTTAAAAATAAATATAATTTATATATTTATTAATAATTTAAATTTTAGTGTGCACATTTAATAATTTATATTTATTTTTAATATATTAATATATAATTCCCATATCTTTAAAAATAAATATAATTTATATATTTACTAGTAATTAATTTATTTAGTAGTAATATTAAGTCTTATGGTATACATTTACTAAAATATGATATATATATATTTTTTTATAGTTTATAGATATATCTCGTTATAAGAGTAAATACTTGAATCGTATGTTTAATGATTGATCATAATAATTTTTAATAATTTTATAATTATATAATTAAATAAAAATATATAATTTATTTATTTATTTTTTAACCCTTTCATAATAATAATAAAAGTAGATGTCGGCCTCATATTTTCTTTAATAAAGTTGAAAAATAAGATTTTTTTTTTTTTTTTAGCATGTCTCGGGATTTTACACATTATATATGCTTCACCCCGTCTACTGTAAATTTTCTACTTGGATTTTATATAACTAGTATTTTAGTACTACTAACTTTGTCCAGTCTGTTTTCTTCCTCTCTCCAATTATTTTATCTATCTTAAAACATCAACTTTCTATGCAAAAGAAACCAGTCTGGTTAATTTCTAGTTTCAGCTCAAGCAAAGCTTAGTAGCTCATATTAAAATGCTTGCTCTCTTTCTAACCCATCAAGCTTGTCGTGTCTTCTGTCTTGGTGGTGACTCAATGCTTGTTTCTTTGTTCTAATAAGAGTGTTTGTAGGTTTGGTGGTGGGTGGGGGGGTTTCCTATATGGATTTTGGGGTGGTTGGTTTTGATGGGTTGGTGGGTTCGGACACTACCGGTTTTGGTTCTCTTGCTTCAGATCCTGTGACGAAGCACAAGTGGTACGGATCTGCTGGCTTTCTCAAGCAAGAGAGATCCGATAACAACACTGAAGATGATTGGAGGAGCTCGAAAGTGGCTAAAACTGATGACTTCTCAGCTTCCAAGGCAATGTTGCTTCAGCAGAGAAACAGCACTTTGCTGAGATCTAATAGCACTCTCTTTGACGGTCAACAACAACAACAGATGCTCAGCTTCTCTTCTCCCAAATCAGATGTTCTTTCTTTGGATAGAACCTCTGAAAATGCCACATTGCCTTACTATCCCCTCACTTTTAGTAGAAATACAGGTATATATTGTTAGCATTATTATGGTTTTTAAGACAAGAGAGGTCACATTATTGTTTTAGGACTATGAAAGTGATATGTCTTGCTCCTCTCTCTCTCTCTCTCTCTCTCGCTCTGGTGCGATACTAAGTGGGTTTAAGTTAAATTTGTTGCATCGTGCTTTGGTTAATGTTATATTTTGTGGGGTTGTTCATTGTTGGGAAGATTAGAGACAAGTTTTTGTTAAGCTAAAAAGATTGTGTTGTTAGTTGTTACTCTTTTGATTCTTGGTACTGGTGGGAAGGTCTTTTCAAGGCCTTTGTTTTTAAGTCTTGTCAAGAAAAGTGTGAATTTTTCTGTCTTGGAGAAAATCTCTCTCTTCCTGTTTTGGGCAGGTAAATTTATCATCATAAATCGAACACAGTATACTTGTGGGCGCAAAATAGAAAACTTCATGTAGCAGAGAGTATAGGAGGAGCAAGAACGACAAAGCCACCCAATCTTTGATTGATTTCAGTCTTCTTTACATCTTCCTTTTATATTTTTCTCTTCCTCTTTATGGTTTTTTTTTCTTCTTCTTTTTCTTGTTATATACATGACAAAGAAACTCAAGATTAATGGTTGCAGACAAGTCATGATTTTTGACTTCTCCAAACACTTTTTTTCCCTTTTACACTAACAGAGAAACAAACTTTTACAAATCTCCAGTTATTGCCGTCAAATGCCTTGAAAATATTAGGTGGTGTTTTTTTTTTACATGTTCTTCAAGTATTTTGACCTCATTTACTTTGAGGATTATATTACAGGTTACAACAGTGGAAGCTTCAATGGTGCAAACATGCATGGGATTTTAGCAGGGGCGAGAGGGCCGTTCACTCCATCACAGTGGATGGAGCTGGAACACCAGGCCTTGATCTACAAATACATCAATGCAAATGTGCCTGTACCATCTAACCTGCTCAACCCCATCAAAAAAGCCTTTGATTCTGCTGGCTTTTCTTGCTTTTCAGGGGGCCTTCTCAGACCCAATACATGTAAGTTCTCTTTGTTCCTTTAGATATATAGAAAGCATATTGCATCTTCCAAAAATAATTACATTCTCTCTCTCTCTCTCTATATGTGAACAGTAGAGGTAAGTTGATTTTATTACATACCACTGCTCTTCTAACTGAATATTACATTGCTTATTCCTGAGACAATACTTTGATTTTTGTTGCACTTAGCGACAATGTACTTTTGTTTTTTTTAATGCTTTGAATGCACCAAGCACTATTTGTCCCAGTATCACATAGGCGGGTAGGCCATGCACAAGTTGGTCAAAAGAAGTCTCTGCATCCAAGCATTCTTGAGATAATATTGTAACATTTTTTGCAATTTTAAATGCGCTGTGTGCCACAACTACTTCCTTTTACTCCTTTAAACTCTTAACTTACTCTTTCTTCTAGGTAAGAATTTGTATTGGATACAAATTTGTTCATGGTCATAGTAATAACATTAAAGTTTGGTTCTTCTTATTTTGACGATGCATATAATTTATGTTGAGACTCTTCTCTCTTTATTGATTTAGTTGTTGCATTTCTTGCAATTTGTGTAGTGGGATGGGGTACTTTCCATCTGGGATTTTCCAACAACAGCGATCCTGAGCCTGGACGGTGTCGTAGAACCGATGGGAAGAAATGGCGGTGCTCAAGAGATGCAGTTCCTGACCAAAAGTATTGCGAGCGGCACATGAACAGGGGCCGCCATCGTTCAAGAAAGCCTGTGGAAGGCCAATCAGGCCATTCCGCCGCCACCAATACCACCTCCACCACTTCCAAGGTGATTCCCACTGCCTCTCCTATGGTGATGGGTCCCACTGGCGGCGCCGTTGAGCACGAAAAACAGCACAAGAACTTGCAGCCTGGTGGTGCCACTAGTCATTCTGCAGCTGCACCATCTGATAGGTAAAAAAGATACCTTATTAATGGTGCTAGTTGAATTTATATGGAAATGTCATCTATCTTATCGTTGTTAGCTTGTAATATGATGCCTTCTACTTGCGCTCATAAATAGGTAGAAAAAGACTGTACCTAATGGTCCAGATTAGCATTTATTCCCTCCTGGTTTCAAGTTTGAAATTCACAATATCAATGTGATGGTGTGCTACCTTTTCCAAATTTCTTAATTTTCCTTCCTTTGCATTTATGTTAGAATCTACTAAGTTATCTTTGTATCGGTGACAGTGACTGGTCCTTGACTATGAAATTAATTATTTTCAAAGATTGATGTATGTTTGTTAAAACTTTGTCAATTTTTATGTTTAGTGATCAAACTATTAGTCAGGGAGTGTACTTGTGTGTGGAAATTACTTGATTTAATTGAGTTTTTGTGTTTAAGAAGTATTTTAACAATTTCCATATAGTTCAGGTTCAAGAAATTGACATTTTCATTTTATGGTTCATTATTATGCAGGATGTTTTTGAATAAAAACAATGTGGACGAGACAAAACAAGATACACCAGACCTCTCAATGCTACCTCCTTCTGTTGACTTGAAATTTAAAGAAAACTCATTTGTTATGTCAAAACAGCAATTCCCTTATGCAGAATCTTCGAGATCCGACTTTGGACTTGTCTCCTCTTACTCCCTACTGAACCCAACACAGAGAAATTCTTCATTGATGACCCTCAGAAACTTTGGTTCTTCCCACGACCTTACTAACCAAGAAACTGAATCACAACATTCCCTACGCCAATTCATGGATGAATGGCCTAAAAATCAGACTAATCGTTCGGCAATTTCCTGGCCTGACATTGATATGCAATCGGATAGAACTCAACTTTCAATATCAATCCCTGTGGCTGCCTCAGACTTCATGTCTTCTAGTTCATCACCCAATAATGAGAAAATTACTCTCTCACCACTCAGATTATCACGAGAGTTTGATCCAATACAGATGGGATTGGGAGTAGGCAGTGTCCTTAACGAACCAAGCCAAAGGCAAGCAAATTGGATTCCAATATCATGGGAGACTTCAATGGGTGGTCCTCTTGGTGAGGTTCTGCACAATACTAATAACAATAACAGCACAGTGGAATGCAAGAACACATCCGCTCTGAATCTCTTGAGTGAGGGCTGGGATAATAGTCCCCGTTTATCTCCAACCGGGGTTCTACAGAAGTCTGCATTTGGTTCACTTTCAAATAGCAGTGCAGGTAGCAGTCCAAGAGCAGAGAACAAGACTGGGGAAGGAGCTAGCTTATGCAACGACCTCCTTGCCTGAACTCTCATGAATGCTTCTTCATAGTTTGAGAAGTTACCATGATGGAAGAAGAATAATGAATTTTGTTATTTTGCTGACAAATGTGGAACATTTAGTTTTGAATTTTTTTTCTTATTAGTCAGTTAAATTTCGTTAATTATGTAATTTCTACCGTTTTGCCTTGGTTTGTTTAGTAAAGAGTAGAAGCTTTGACTAATTACAAATGACTGGCAAAGCCTGTTTGAACTCACAATGTGGAGTTGTTAACTAAGATTTTGATTTGAACTTCTTGTGCACATGTTTGGTAAGATATGTTGTCGATACTTCTATCTTAGTGGGTAAATAAGCATGGTGGAAGGTTGGTAAAGTTGGTGGCAGATAGCTTGTGAAGTAGGTGGCAAAATACAAGTCCAATAAGGGTTTTTTACTACATGATTCATCCACCAAATCTCAAAGTGGTGATAACTGTTATGCAAATGTGGACTGTGGTTTGGAACAGCAAATTTCAGTCTGTTTTTGAAATAAATTAAAGTAAAATTAAGGTGCTTCATGGGTGTATGTCCTCCCCCCACTAACATGCTTTTTAGGGCCTGAGTGGATAAGCTTATTGCATTAGAATTTAAAACAGTTGAAGAAAGATGAATATATCAGGAATGAATTTTTATAGTTGTGGTAACTGGTGAACCTGAAAGCTGAGAAAATGAAAATGGACCATGGCATCTCAGCGCATACTGCACTACAACACAAACAGAGGCATCCATACTCGGTTCGTGCCACCAGATATGGCCGTATGCTGCTGCTATGTTTGCAGAGTTTTGGAATTTTCACTTTAATGAATATGCAACTATGATATTTATCTTCAAACTTACTTCTTATCTATTTCAATCAAAACACGGTTGATATAGTCCTCTAATACTATCAGACGGGAATTTGCTGAATACAAATTCCCCGACTCTGAAAATCTTTCTATGCAAAATTCTATTACCATTTTATTTTAGAACTAATTGCATAGACAGTCTCCGATGTTTTACCAACTATAAGTGGAATCAACTTTATCATTTATTGACAAATACCTCTCCTGCCCTTAGTAAAATTTAATCAAATGTAACAATTGACCAGGGAATCTTCGATAAAAACTGAAAAATTGGCTAAAATTAACTACATCTATAATTAAACAAACCCAAAAGAATAAAAATTTTATCAATAAACCCAACAGTATAGACATTATTTACTCTTTATTTACTTTATTTTATTATTTTTACATATTTTGACCACATTAACTAGGCCCACCCGTGAACTCTCACATTTTTTTATGCCTCATTCGGTTTACAACAAACCCATAAAAAACAAAAAAGTTGTTCATGCATAGAAGAATAAAACAATTCACAATCTTATTCACATGAGGGTTTACTCCCTGGTCGCATCGGATAGAGTTTCCTTCACTCGTTTGGACCTTACTGCCATGACTCACATGAGTTTTGTTGACCTGCATGAACCTGTTGGGTATTTCAGCATTTTTAGGCCCAAACTTTTGGGCCTAGTGTACCTTGTCACATAACATGTTATTTGCATTTTATTCTTTTTTAACAACAAATCATAAGATGAACACATAAACAAAAGATCAAATTCCTTATTCTTGGATATTCCATGTCCCTAAATTGATGTAATTTTAAAAAGTTAACCTAACCAATTATGCTGCTACAGCTTCACTGTGTTAAATAGAACAACAAGAGGCGCTGCCTCCTAAACATACACAAAAATAACCGGACTGATTGTCACGTTTGTCTGCAAAAAAAATTGCCCATGAAAAAGTAAAAACGACATTAAGCAGCTACAAAGATTTAATTGACAATAACTGCCTTCATGCTATTCAGCCTCCACTGAGTTGACGTCTGGCTGGAATATTGGAGCTGCTTTATATTCATTCTTTAACTGCTGAATTCCCTCACATTACATCATGCAACACTAAGGTTAAAAGGTCAGAATATTATCAAAGTATTTGGTTCTAGATATTACCAATCTGATTCCCGGTTTCAACATTTTATCTGACTAGAAATATCAAAAGGTGTTAAAAGGGTCACAATATTATCAAAGTATTTGGTTCTAGATATTACCAATCTGATTTCCTGTTTAAACATTTTATCTGGCTAGATATATCAAAAGGTTCCCATCCAATTCTTGACTGTTCCTTCCGAATTGAGAGAGATGATAAGAACCTCAATGCCATAACCAATACAGCCCTTGCTACAAACTTAAATTTACAATTCAATTAATGTCTTGTACCTTTTACTCACAGATTCCACCAAAGAATAAAATGAAAAATCCTATTCCACAGATTTTGTGATAACCAGAAACACATGAAAAAGCATCACCTGCAGAAAGAAATCCAATCCTAATAGGCTAATAGAATGAAGATTCACCATTCTATTACTTAGGGATCCAATGAAACAAATATTTGTCTCTTGAATTAATGAAAACAATTTTTATAAATAAAAATTTACCTAAACATGTTCCAATAAATTTTAATATTTATTCTTCCAAAAACATAAACTAAGTGCATCAACTGCCTTACAGTAAAAAAATTGTTAATAAAAATTCTTAACACTTGGATTATGGCCTAGGACACAAGTAAATAATTTGGAGGTGTGCGTAACCCAAACTTATAGATTATTCATTCAGAGTTGGGGCTTTAAACACCACCCATATCAATTTAAGGAGTTGGATAAGCACAGAGCAACTGAAGTAAAATGCTCTGTGAATCGAAGAGTCAAACTCCTTTACACCTTCAAGACAGTCTTTCCTGTTGTAATTCCAAGATATCAAATTTGTTACTAAATTTATTTCTTACTCATGAAAAATAAAATCCAACAAAAATCATCAAAAACCAAATAATTTATTTCTCAATTGTGGTATCCTAGTTCCATAACATTGGAGAACTACTAGAAGACAAAATCATTGGTTCTCTATCATTAGAAATCTGAAGATCATTGGATCCCAAACATTTTTCTATTTCAAAATAATTTGTTACTTGTCAAATGTTTTCTCAAGACACACAATCAGCCATCATCTCTTACAGTCCAATAACAATTGGTCTCACTATTATCTCTTTCTTTCTCTCAATTCAGTTATCTACTAGTTAAAACGCTTGTGCATACACACACGGCACACATATATATGGAACAATTACCAAAGAAAATTAGAGCACTAGCCAAGAAATCTCATTTTAAAAGCAAGCAATAATCCTGATCTTGTTCCTTAACTAGGAAGATTGATTGAATATAACAATGTTAGCATTTAATTGTGCACAACCCACAATCAGTCTCCTAATTAATATTTCACTAGTAACAAATTTATAATATATTCAACATAACAAATGATCAACACCAACAAAAATAAGTCACCTGTGTGCAAGTATTGGAGTAACCAGGTTACAAGCATATCTAAGAAAACAAAATCACTGCATTTGTATACATGTTAGATAGCATTATGTTAACATGTGCCCTAAGGCACATTTCAAGTAACAACAAATTAATAAAACTTATTCTTTCAAGTTATAAAAAAACACATTCACGTCTTGAAAGAATAAATATAATTTTTTTATTATCACTTTTCTAATGAGCATTGGGACACATGTTGACAGGACCCTATTTAGTAGTATACATTAATATTTCTGTTATATATAATGTAACATTTCATCTTACCATTAATAGGAAGGCAAAACAATCTTTCAACCTTAATCTGTAGGCAAAACATGTCAATTCGATAAAAACTCAAGAAAAATGATATAATTATTTCATGACCTTAATGAAAAAATTGTTAAGATACATTTTTTCAATCTAATTCCATCACATCAATTTCCAAACAGTGCAGAGCCAAAATGTCCTGAAAACACTAGCCCAACAAAGTTCATCATCAATTTGAATCAAAACCTATCAATTTAAAGATCTTCAGTTCTAGACAACAAAATTATGAGCTAAAATTGAAGCTTCAAAAATCTAGGACGAACAAATAAAATCTAATTCACCATTCCTCACGAAAAGTTTCATTCATTAAACGCAACATTATCTCAAGTAAAATGAACAGAGAAGCACAACATATAGACACATTAAAAGTTCAAGCAAATAAACATAGACGAACACAAAAGTAGAAAAAAACAAAAAGAGTTGAAGAGGTTGGTGCTCATATTCTATGGGTGTAAATGAGTCTATCACGTAATTGCAAAAGCAATCAGGACGAGGAATTTTATAATCATCGCAACCAAACCCTCTTAATAAATCAATCTACAATTGTATAAGTAAAATGTACACACACAACAAATGTGAATAAATTATTTATACGAGCAGCACGATCAATAGATAGAAACAGAGAGAAGGAACGTTATTTGACCTAATTTTCATTGAAGGTAGCCGCAAGTGTTCGTTTGGGTTTGAGAGATTGCGTTCAAGCTCGCGTCTTAAATAGGGAGCACAGCCTCCTCGACTACTACTATTCAACAAAACCCTAGCTCTTTAACCCTAGTTGCGCCGATTACAGGTACCGAGGGATTTTTATTTAAAAAGCCCTTTTTTTCAAAACGAGGTCGTATAGCTCCAAATGAACCTCCTCCTTTCTCTCTCTTGCAAACGGCGTGTCGTTTCAGGATGAGAAATTGAAAAGCTAGTAATAAAATGGAATGTATTTTATGGTTGTTGGTAATATTGCTATGCATCAAAGTTCTTATTTTAATAAGAAAATCATTGGAGAGATTTTTTTTTTCTATTTTTAAGGCTGTTTAAAATAGATTTTTAATACTTAAAATTTAATGTTTTGTGTATTAAAATTCACTTTATTTGGTGCTAATATCCACACCTATTAAACTTCATACTGTTAAATATTTTATTCTCCCATGATTAAACCTTATATATATATATATGTGTGTGTGTGATTTTATATTTATGATATATGTATTTGATTTAAAAAAAAATATAACAAGTAAAAATGATTTTTTTCTACAAGTCGAAAAGAATAATAATAAATGATTTTTCCTTTTATTTTACTCTTAAGTCCTAGGCGCTCTAGAAATAAATAAGCTTCATGTGAATAATCAAGCAAATTACTCTTTAACCTATTCGATGGAGGGATACTCTGAATTTTTTCAAAAAAACAAAAATGGAGAAATGCGGATCAATTGATGAAACGTGTGGTTTTTTTGGAGTCAAAGTAAGACAAAGAAGTCTAACTGCACAAGCTGAAAAACCAAACACGAAATAAACTTGAGAGATAAGGGATGGGTAAGTTGATCATGGAATTTGTACTTCAGACCACCATAACTGAATAAATAAGTAATAAAAATTATTTAATTTACAGTTTTGTAGACACAGAATTGCAATAACTAATTTAGATACTGTGAATTTGTATTGTATCAAACTTATGAATTAGTTAATTTTAAAATATATATATATATATAAATGGATAGCTATAGTTTAGACAACAATGGCGTATAGTAACAAAATCTGGCCCAAAATACAGCCAAATGATTTTGTTTGAATTCATCAAAGTTGAAAAATAACAGTGTGGTTTCTCAACCCTCATCATTTTTCTTGTAAGGAAGTTGAGAAATCTTTACAAGGTTGTCATCAACATTAACACTGCAAGAATGCTTGCAAGAGTAGAAATTAAATAAACCCTTCTTCTTCAACCCTGCTGCAGACAACTTACCCTTTCCAGCAGTAGTACTGCTCTTAGTGCACTCCTTCAAAGCTACCAAGAACGGATCTTCCAGCTCCGTCCCAGAAGACCCTTTCCGCGAAGAACTTCTCGAAGGAGGAGGACGCTGCTGGAACGTGCACGGAGGAAGAGGGATTTGTATATCATGGACTGAAACCCTAGCACTTTCCGTCAGACAAGGCGGTGGTGGTAGCTTCAACGGACGGTGTCCCTCGTTAGGGCACCCTAATCGGTTAGTTGTTTTGGAGACTCCGGGCTCGTTCTCCCACGAGAAGGGAACGTTCCCTAGTTGAGAGTGAACCTTATTACTTTGGTTCATGATATTCTCTCTCTAATGTTGCTGATAGTAGTTTGTGCCTTTGTGGTGAAAAACTACAGGAAACAAAAAAAATTCTGGTAAGATGAGGTTTTTATATTGAAGGAAATATTAATTCTTGTAATGTAATGTACGCATGGTTTGTGTATAATTGCGTAACTTGGTTAGGAGCCACGCATATAAAACGTGTGGGAGGAGGAGCGTGGTATTGCTTTTAAACAGAATTAAGGGCGGAAGATATTAAAAGTAGTGGGAGAGAAAAATGACTGAGTCGTTATGGGCCTGCATCATGGAAATGTTGAGGAGTTGGAAAAAAGTTAAAAACAAAAATGACAAATCCAGAATTATTGACTAATCTCATGTACACATACTTAGATTCGGATGGGTATATAATATAAATTTTCTCTTCATGCCGCCGCCAGCTCAATTCAGCCTCATGGACTAATATGAGTAATGACAATTTTATTATTATAAAAAATATATAAAAAAAAGATGAACGAGAGTGTCTCTTCAGGTATTGATTGAAGAATTCAACTTTAAATACAGTACTTATGTGACTAAAATGGTTACGCATTGATCATTTGAATTGAACAGCTATTAAATATATATATATAAATTTCAAGGGATAGTGATTTGCAATATTATGTGACCACTAATTAAACAGCTACCACAAAGAATTAGTAATTTGATTAAATATCTAGTATTTCTTTTCCTTTTTTTTTTTTAACAAATTAGAAAATTCCAAACTCGATTAGGTAAGAGAGAAGACATTTATTATAAGAAGACAAAGAGGATTGCCAAACAGATTTGGACCTTGTATTTATACAATTGACTTAGACCTATAAACTATTAATCACCTAGCGTTGACAAATGAATAATGAGATCAATATTCAATAAACTCTAACAACTTACCGCTGTCTATAATTAATTAATTAATTATTTTAACAAAATTAATACATATATATATATATATGTATATGTAGCCTAGCAGCCGTATAAATCAAAGGAGTATCAATGGCCACCTTAGCTTTTTGTACTGCTTCTGCATTGTATATTGTTGTTAATTTTTCTTGTGTTTTAACTATTATTAATACAGCTGTTAGCTTTCCTTGTAGGTGGACGCCCCGGCCTGCTGCTGGTTTAGTGAAAATGAATTGTGATGTTGCGCTTAATGAGGTGAGTCAGCTGGTGGGTTTGGGTGTAGTCCTTCGAGATCACCTTGGTCAAGTTCTTGGCTCCTCAAGGCAGCGTGTGCCTGCAGGTTTCTCTCCGGCAATAGCAGAAGCTACTGCTATTTTTAGGGGCCTTCGGTTCGCGTTGGACATCGGTGTTACTCTGAGCTTGGTAGAATCTGATGCTTCTTTAGCTGTTGGCTTGATTAATGGTAGTGCTGATACTTCAGCTAACATTGGTCTGGTGATTTTGTACTGCTTGTTTGAGTTTCTTAATTGTCAAATTTCTTTTGTTCCTAGAGCGGCTAATTTTGTTGCCCATAGGTTAGTTAAATTCACTTTATATAATTTTTTAATTGATGCGGTTCTTCTATGTATGGAGTTGTTGATTCTGACTGATTTGTCTGGATAGTTTGTTTATGATATTTTGGGTTTAATTTATTATTCTTCTTTAAAAAAAAGTATTATTAATACATGCACCCCTTTTAATAGTTTTAAATGAGTATTATTTTAGATATCTCCAAGAATATCTTCCATGAAAATAACGTGACATATTTTTGTGGAACTGATAATGCACTACCTTGCTATAAATAATTACAATCCTTATGGTTAATTGATTCTCTCCACTATTGCCACCTAATATTATTTGTACTATTGTTCTATATTATATATATATATATATGTAGATATAAAGATTTTAATAATTACATATTGACTCTACTTATAAACGAATGTACAATAACTGCATATAAAATTAGATTATCAAATGAAGGAGTTGTTCGTCCTAATTAACCAAGGAATTGTTTTGTATGGACAGTAATGAATATAAACATAATGCAAATATGGGATTTGACAACAAACATGATAAATTTATCTTATCTTGCAAAAGGAATTAAACAACTATATATAACACGGAACTTTGTTTGGTTGTCCTTTTGCATATACATAAAATTCATGCTGTTCATAGCAAACAGTAGAGCTAGAAATTTTAAGTAATTATTCTATAATTTAAAAGCCAGAGTAGCTTAACAAGTAATTTGATGCCTTAATTCAAACTCCATAAAAAGAAACCATTTTTCATCTGATCCTCTCAGCTCCCTTTCTCCTTTGTTGATCAGGACGCTGAGACATTCGCAGGGAAGTATCGGTAGTAACCGCGCAGGAATACTTACAAGAAAGAACATACATGCTCATGTTCTTCATCATCTTGATCTTCTTAGACCTCCTGGCATCAATTTTACCATAATCATGATGCTGATCACTAGACAACTTACCACTCGCACCATATAATTCTGTGCATTTTCTGTACGCTACCAAAAAAGGGTCGTCTTCCTTCTTTCCGACAACTCTCTTCGACATTGGAGACTGGAAAGGGCATAGATATAGAGGTACCTGCAACTGATCTTGATCATTAGCATAAACATTATTAGCCCTAGAACCCTTTGACGGGGGGCAAGGAGGGGACGGCAACTGATCCAGCGTCAAATGCCATCTCTCTATACCCTCTTGACCTGGGGTCATCAGCTTCTTCAACTTGGATACTCCAGGCTTGATTTCCCACGAAAACGGCACGTTGATCACTTGAGAGTTTGAGTTAAAATTCTCATGGTGGGTTGTTTTCCGTTGATGTTTACGAGATTTTGTTTGGTTTTTAAGATCAAGAAACTGGTGGTGATCATTCGCTCCATTTTTCTGCTTGGAAACCCCAAACTTTTGCTCGCATAAAGTGGGCATGTTGATCACTGGAGACTGATTAATGAACTCATTCATGACTTTTTATTAGTAAAAGATTTTAATTTCCAAATGTTGGGGTTGGTTGTATATTGAGTTGGTCTTGCTCTTATAAAGCCCCTCAAGTGCTTTATGCCTGTCAACGACCGCTGTTGTTGGTTTTCCTTTAAAAAGAAAATCAATTTATGTGGAAAGAAGATCAGATTCTTACGGACGTAGAGAAGTTGCCAAGCCCAAGTTTGTTGAAGTTAATTGTTATATGATTGACAACTTATAAAAGTAATTAAAATTAATAAAAAATAATAAATCTTATCATATTATGTAAATAATTTAATGATTTATCATAGTTTAACTTTTTAATTAAACAAGTTGTTTTCTTTTACTGTAATTAAATAAAGTTTTTAGATTGTTATTAATTTATAATTTAGTATAAAATGTTACATGCCACCTACCTTGTGAGTTTCAAATCCTATGGCTTGACAGAAACTCTATTCACAAAAACCTGTCTGCAGTGGACACTGTCGGCTCTCTATCTTTCAACCAAATTTTATTTGACAGAGAAATAAAAACAGCAGTGGGGGCGTGTGTGGCTGGATGAGAAAAAAAAAAAAAAAAAAAAAAAGTAAATAACGCCTACCTTCTTTGAGATTTAATCAATTATAGGTGGAGTTAATTTTTAAATTTATTGACAAAGACCTATTTTCTGATTAGTTAATTTTTGAATTTTTTGATAAAGACATCCCTTGACCAACTGTTATATTTTACTAAATTTTACTAATAGTAGGGGAAGTGTTTGTCAATAAATGATAAAGTTAACTCCGTTTGTAGTTAGTAAAATCTTAGGGGAGATCGATATAATTAGCTCTAAGAAAAATAGTAATTGAATACGAGTGAAATTTCTGTTTTTTCTTCAATCTTACAAATACAAACCTGGATCAATGAGTTGGCACTTGCATTGGGGATTGAGGGAATTTTCCGTCCGTGATTATCCTTTAATCAATGGTACAATCCGTATAAATTGATTTCGTTTTACATTTCCACAATTTAAATTTTTGGGTGAACTATCCGAATCCGAAATTCATAATTTTATTATTCGAAAACCACCACTTCTGTTGTAGCTTAATTTTGTATTGTTGTATTTTTGTTGCTCCTTTTTAACATTTTCTAACCTGAATGAAATTAAGACCCAATAAGATTATTATAAGTGTAGTAACATGCCACCTACGACCTATCTTATTCTGTTAGTTTCATATCCATGCAATGACAAAAGATCAATTCACAAAACTAGTCTTCAACCTGAGATAAACTTTAATGCGTTTGGTTCACAATGCATTTTTTTATTTATATAGCGTGATGTGAAATAAATAATTAATTAAATTTTATTTTATTACACGTGATATAATATTTTTAGAAGGTACATTATACATTACTTATATTGAAACATTTTTTAGATGAGCTCTTTTTTATTGGAGAGAACTTTATTTGAAAGAATTCTTATTTTGAGGTTGTATATGACGAGTTAGAATTTAACTAGAAATTCAGCATATATTGTTATATGAATTTGGGAATTTTTATCAACGCATCTTGGATTTTGTGACATATTCGGTGCAATGGATGCACCACTTACTGCTGAGGATGGATGTGATATGTAATTGGCACGTATAATTTTTTTTTATAATATATATAAAATTTTTGTCACAAATTATATTTTTAATGGCTGGGTGCACTACTCTTCATCCCACTTATATACATTTGTTATTCTTTGAAAATGCTCCATGCCCGCTTCATTTATGATCAATTTAAGACTAGTTTTGATATTTTTGAAATTCCCTTGCAAAAAATTAGGTAGAGTTGCAGCATTTTCATTTGAACAAATTACACACACCCTATGTGAGGTTTACTTTTCGCTTCTATAAATAACTTTATAATCAATTGACACAAAATTCTTTCACCGTGAGTCAACTTCAGTTAGTTTTAACTGTTAAAAGGGCATTTTGATCTTTTTTACTTTTTTTTTTTATATTTTAAAAATATATTAAAATTTTTAAAAAAAATTTAATTTTGAATGTCCATCGTTTATTCAATGGACAATAGAAATAATATATATATATATATATATAAGAAAAAAAGAAGAAGAAAACAAAGGTGGAAATCCCAATTAAGATTTCCATCGATGGAGGTCGTCTTCATGGAGATGAGATCTATGATCAATGAAGACGAGATCTCCGTCTCCATCAATGGAGACCTCTGGTCTCGACGTCGATAGAGATTATATTTCCATCCATGAAGATCTGATCTCCATGTTCCACTTGGTTGGTGGATATCCCATCTCCAACAAATTTTCAATATTTTTTTTAAAATTGTTTTGATGAATGGTGAAGAACCATTTACTTTTTCTTTTTTTTTTTAATTTTGTAAAAATTATTATTATTATTATTATTTGTCCTTTGCCTTAGATAAAATAGTAATTATATGTATTTAGCACTTAAGGGGCATTTCGAATTTTACATATATATATATATATATATGTAATTTTAGAAGTCAACCGTTAAAACTAATTAGAGTTAACTAATGACAATGGGGCTTTATGTCAATTGATCATAAAATTGTATATGGAAGTGAAAAGGTAAATCTCAAATAGGTTGTGTGTAATTTGTTCTTTTAATTTGATCTTTATTTTGAAGCAAATTACATTGAACCTACATAAGGTTTGCTCTTTGACATACAAATTTAAGTTTTTCAAAAAGTGGCAATGACATCCTTTGTTAGTAACAAAAGTTCGTTAATATTAACGTTTGACATTGACAGAGGTCTGAAAAGACCGATATATCCCATGTAATTAAAGTTAAGTGACTTTTTTTTTTTACCTATGAATGAGGATAAAATAGATCTCCGCTACCATCGTCCATCTAAATGTGGAGTTTTTTTTAGAACACCAAAATTAAAAAAAAAAAAAAGAAAAAAAAATTGAAACATTGTATCTCCATCTCCATATGGATCTTCATAGGTCGTTGCGAGTAAGGGGATGACTGCTCGCGGCCAATCCATTTTTTTAATTTTTATTTTCTTTAAATCTCATATATTTTTTTTAAATTCTATTTTCTAAGATGGACGGTGGAGATCCTTTATTTTTTTTTTATTTTTGTAATTTCTATTTCTTAAATGATCAAACTACCCTTCAATTAATTAATTTTAGTAGTAAACCATTAACAGGTAGGGGAGGTCATTGCCACCTTTTAAAAAAGTTGACTCCTTATATCAAAGAACAAACTTCAGATAGGTTGAGTGTAATTTACTATTATTTTTATTATTTTATTACAATGGAATTGGTATATTAGTCAATGTGTATTTTACATATACATGTGAGAAAGTATATATATGTAGGATTGTAAACTAGAAAAACTAGATTAGTTTCATCTTCCAAAATGAAAGAAAAAACCTTGCTGGAAGATAATTGCAACTCAATTATGAAGTAAAGGGTGTCGCAACCCATAAATATAACTTACACGCTCATATTTTATTAGATTTTTTAATTACAAGACTATCCCTCAATAAAATGACTACCAAAGATAAACTAATTTAATTAAAGAGTAAATTACACAAAAAAAGACCTAAGGTTTGATCTCTAACGTAAAGAAATAACTTTTCAAGATACTGATACTTATCTCTCATACCGTTAGTAATTAACTGTTAAAGTTGATTGTGCTAAAGATAATTTAGTCATTTCATCCATTTTTTAGGGTTTTAATAAAAAATAAAATTAAACAAATATAAAAAAAAATGGAGATAGATTTCCAACGCGATGTAGATCCCATTACCTGGATCTCCATTGGCGGTGGAGATCCACGTAGGGATCTTCATTGTCAATGAAGATCCTGGTGGGCGAGGCAACCCTGCCCCACTGGTGCGTGCATAGTATATTGGCCAAGTAGATCCATTTTGCAATGATGTTACAGAAGATCTATTCCGGTTAATTAGAAACAACATCTTATTATAATAATATAAAAAAAGAAGCAGCTTATTACAAACTTAAAACCTATAGTTTCGTATATTATTGGAAAAAAAAAATTTACTTTAGTCTATGTGAACAAAGTATCTATTTGAAAAATAGCAGTCATAGATGAACAATATCGATGTGTGTGAATAATTAAACAAGTTGTTAATTAAACAAGTTGTCTTTTAGTAACCCGAACGGAAGCAGAATATTTAATAAGTGAAGGTAATTAGAAATTTAGAAACAGTATTGCATATTCAATAAGCAATGATAATGTCATTGGAATTTCTAGTAATTTCAATTTTTTAAATTAATAATCTTTTTGACATGCATTTTATAGTGACTGCTCGTTGTTATTGAAACGCCATTATGCATGCATTATGATCTTGTGCATTTGATTTTGACATTTTCTCGTACAAAAAAAGAATATAAGTGCAGTTCATATTGATCTTTTGATTTCTTTCTTTTATCGGAATTATTGTGCATGTTTATATTTTCATTTGTAACATCGTTACTTTTATTTTATTTTATTTATGATAATTTGCACTTTGAACTGTTATAGATGACTCAAAACATTTAGCAAATTTTGAGGAGTTAGAAACATTATTTACAGATGTGTCAGCTACAAGGACACACTATTAGAGTTCTGGTATGGAAGGAATTCCTGAAATAGGTAACACCACGATTACCTTTCAATCTCCAATGTATTGTGACAGCTATGTTAGGCTATTAGATGAAGATGAGAATATGCCGAAAACTCCATATTCAGAATACACCTCTTTAGATCACCCAATTGAAAACAAGGAGCAACACACTCGGAAGATAACACAAAAGAAAAGAGAAGTTGATGAAACTCGTGATAATAATGGACCATCAGTGACAGTTTGTTTCTCAATTTTGAAAAGGTTTTTAAATTTTAAGGATTCTTTATATTTCATAGCGACTAATGTTTTGTGCAAAGAAAAGAGTATCCATAAATATGGATGCAGATGGATAGCGATGAAGAACGACTTGGATGGATAACTCCTCCTTTATTTAATGACAATTCTAGTGGCATAGCTATTCATCGTTTAAGATAAAATTTTGAGGTATGTTTCTTTATTTATGACTATTAGTAAAATTATAACTGAATTACAATTACATAATTCTTACAATAATTATGTAGGGTGCTGTTGGTGCAATTGATGGAACTTTGATTCATGCATGCATTCCACTTGATCAACAAGTACCATATAGGGCTCGACAGAGAGAGGGGAATGTTTTCAAAATGTAATGGCAAATTGTGACTTCGATATGATTTTTAAATATATTGTCGTTGGATGGGAAGGAACAACATGATTCTAAGGGTCTTGACTGAAACCCTTCGTAACCCAAACCATAATTTTCCTATGCCACCAAATGGTAATTGTTGAGGGTAATTTCTTACAGGTAAAACCACGTCACCGTGCAACAAGAAAATGATTAATCATAGGGTTAAGACACCGTCGTTTCAACCTTGAACGTCACTATAAGAAATATGGTATTTTTAATGATTGAAAGTTGTCGGTAATGACTAAAGGTTGTCGGTAATTGTAACATCCCGGATTTCGGGTAATGAATTTTTGATATATGTGAAATATGTGAAAATAAATTTTTACTATTTGAGGGGGTGTAAATGTAATTAAATGTAAAACTGAATAGTGAACATCGCGACCTGGTCACCGCGACCACAGGTCGCGATAGCTCGCTCGCGGTGAAAATGGAAAAACCTGGCAGTGAACATCGCGACCAGCCACCGCGACCACAGGACGCGATGGACTGATCGCGATGAAAGTGTCAAAAACGGGCAGAGAGCAGCGCGACCACTCGCGCGACCAAGGTGCGCTCGCGAGGAAGGCGGTGCGCGCATTCCAGTGAGCATCGCGACCTGGTGCCGCGACCACAGGTCGCGACGGCGGTCGCGATGGCGAAAAAAAATATAAAAAAAATAGAAGCTTCTCGCAGAAGCGAGAAAACAGAACAGAGAGAGAAAGAACCGAGAAAAAGAGAGAAAAGGAGAGAAAAGAGAGAAGAAAAAGAAGAAGAAGAAGAGAGAAGAAGAAGAAAGAAAAGAAAAGAAAAAGAGGAAGAAGAGGAAGAAGGAGAAAGGAAAAAGAGAAGGGAAAGAAATCGTGGAACCGCGGTTGGTCGAACGAAAAACGGTACCGAGGTAGGTGTACTTTCGATTTCGAAATCTTTACGAAAAGTATTTCGTTATTGTTTTCGTTTTCGTTTCCGTTTTCGTTTCGATTTCGTTGAAGTTTCACGTTTTCGATTTTCGTAAGAAACTTGTTTATTTATATGAAAAATTAATGATTTATATATATATATTGTTGATTTGGAATGATTTTATGATAGATCGTATTTGGATCGTGTTTTCGAATATTTTGATTGTTACGATTTGTGAAAAATACTTGATTTAGTTGCTTGCATGACTATTGTTTATGATTTGTAATTTATTGTGATTACTTGAAAATTTATTTATTGTAACGGCCCTAGGATACTTAGACATAGAAATGGATATAGGAGGTTGGTATACCAGCTGGGTTTTACTGAGCAGTACTGCGCCGTTATTATTGTGTGATTGTTGTTGCGGGGCAATCTCGGACAATCACACCGATTTTAGTGATCGTTGTTGCGGGGCAATCTCGGACGATCACAATGATACTAGCGATTGTTGTTGCGGGGCAATCTCGGACAATCGCGATGATATTAGTGATTGTTGTTGCGGGGCAATCTCGGACAATCACGTGATATCAGTGACTGTTGTTGCGGGGCAACCCCGGACGTCACATTGACCCATATTCCAGTCCTAGAATGTTTAGTATTCTAGCGGGCCAGAATTGATTGGAATTGAAAAGTGTATTGAATGCTTTTATTGATCGAAATTATATTGACCTCATTATTGAAGTTAAAGTGCTTAAAATTATTATATGCTTTGATTCTGAAATGTAAGTGTTTTGAACATGATTTGAATTGATATATATATATATATATATATATATATATATATATATATATATATATATATCTATTTATTTGAGATTTTAGTACACCCACTAAGCTTTATGCTTAGCGCGTTAGTTTGTTTCTAACGCGTAGGTACCAGGAATCCAGAGGAGGCTAGAGACTGAAGGAAGAGCAAGTTGCAGACTGAGTCACAGAGACTGTACAGTTGGGTAGCTATATTTTTGTTATGTGTATATATATATTCTGAAAGCATGCATATACAGGAAATTTGTAAAACGTTTGTAATTAATTATTGTATGATTTCTGTCTTTTATTATTTAAATGTAAATAGTAAAGTCTGTTTTGTTTTATTTTATAAACTATTTGATAAGTCGCACTAAACGGCAGAGTGCGCAACTGTTTGATACGAGATATAGAAGTGTTTGTGGAAAATGTGAATTTAAATTGTTTTATGTAAAAGCAGGTTTTTGGAAAATCCGAAAAACAAACGGTACTCTGCCGAATTTTCGTAAAAAGTTTATTTAGTGTTATGGGCTCACTTGAAAAGGATTTCTAAACTGTTCTATGGGCTCACACTGATTTTGAAATGTAAAATGTAGTTTTGAAAAGAATTTGAAAGTCCGAGTAGCGCTCCCCGGGTCGGTCCGGCCGGGTCGGGTCGGGGGGTGCTACAGTAATACACATTTTCGATGAAAAAAGTTCGTCAGTCTTCGTTAGAAATGGTATGGTTGGAAATAATTTTTTTCTAACGGACCGTCGAAAATGTAGCTTTTCCGAGGGTAAAAAGTGGTAAAAAATGATGAAAATATGCCTCAATAATGTTATTGCAGCGAATTGTTAAGACAATATTTTTGACCGTATTTTTCATTGGAAATAGTTCGGTTATTACTAAGGAACTTTTTGGTCGGAAAACAATATATATATTACTAGTGACAATATTTGTCGTTAGAAATAGTTCGGGCATTACTAAGGAACCTTCTGATTGAAAATAATATATATTAACGATGACTATTATGGTTACAAAAACTTATATTTCCAAGGAGCTTCACTGTCAGAAATAATATATTACCGAGAGAGATTGTAATTGGAAAAAAAAATATATTATCAAGGAGGATCATAATCGGAAATAATATATTATCGATGAAAATGATAGTCATAAATATTGTATTACCGATGAGTATTACAGTAAAAAATAAGGCAAAATTGAGAAAGATAACCGTTGGAAATAATGTATTACCAATGAGCAATGAAATCGGAATTAATGTATTATTGATGAGACATATAGTCAGAAATATTGTTTTATCGATAAGTTTTATAGCTGAAAATAATGTGCTTTATGGTCGGAAATATTGTATTAACTAAGAGATTTACAGTTGAAAATATTGTATTATTGATAAGCTTCGTTGTTAGAAAAAAATATATTACTGAGAAACACTGTTATTACCAAGCTGTATTACAGTTGGAAATAATGTATTATCAATGACATTCGCAGTCAAAAATACTATATTACGGACACAAAAAATAATATATTATTGAACAACATTATAGCTGGAAATAATTTATTGTTAATGATATGGTTCCGTGAGAAATAATTTTTTTATTTTTAAGTAATTGTTAGAAATGATGTATAAGTAAGAAAGATAATGATTAGAAATAAATTAGTACCGATAGAAAATAACATATTATCGAGAAATGTTATTTAAATATAAAAGTTATAAATATCTACTAATATTCTACTAAATGAAAGTAAGAATAAAAATAAAATAAAACACTTTATCAAATCATTAACACCAATATTCAATATATCATGTAAAATTAAATACCCAATTATCAAAATATGCTTAAGAAAAAAAAAACATAGTTTTTTCCAAATGTTTAAATATAAAATCATATTATATAGGACATGAACATACATCAAACTAAATTATCGAACTCTCCTTCAATGTAAACATTTAAATCTTCAGTGGCATTATCCTGCACAATGAAATATAATATTTATTAAAATCATATATATTTTCATAATGCAAACTAAAGATAACAATAATAATTTTTTAAAAAGAATAAGGTAGTACCACTGGTGGTGAACTCCCATGTTTCATCGTTTGAAGTGAATTTTGTAATTCATGTACCAAATTTGACAAATTGTGAATTTGTTCCTTCATGGTTTTCACTTCATTATGACGCTCTAAGCAAGTACGCTTATAACAATTTGTACTGGTGGAGGAACCGAATACATCACTAGATTTTAGGCCAGCACCTAACCCAAGAACACCACCATGACTAGACTTTCTGATAACCTTCTTATATATCTCCCATTCTTTTGCCCTTGGAATTTCAGTTTGAGGGGTAGGTTTTTGTGACTCCATTTTTTTCTAAAATAAATAATTGATGCATAAAAATATGTATATTTTAAATAAAATAAAAAGAAGAAATATTATGTATTTAATGATTGAAAATAATATATAGTATAAAACAACTTACGTGCATCTGCCCCGCTTTATCACTAGCCCAACCACCATCTTTCTTATAGCTATAAAGCTTCTTGAAGAACTCAAATGGGGAAGGTTCATTTCCAGTTCGATCAAACTATATTTAAAAATAAAAGAAAACAAAAAGAATAAATGGAATAAACATACATTTATTCATATTCAATTACAAATGTATTATATATAACTACACTATATACACAAATTTCAAAGTTTATTAAGGGTTAAAATATTTATTACCTCTTCCTTTCTATATTTTGCCATTAGAACAGAGCCTGAAGTATGAATTACTATTGCATTAGCACCACGATTACTTTTGTTTCTAGTACTTTTATCCTACAAATATCATAATAAAGTTAAATAAATAATAAATAATATTGTAATCACAAATAGCATATATATTATTTTTTAAATTTATTTACCTGCCACTCTGTAGAAAGCCAAATATCAACCATCTCTGACTATACTGCAACATCAATCTGACTTGGGCCATTGGTGTATCATTCCGCCCTTGTCTTGAAATGATAAAAAACACCACGTTTTATACTCGACATCCATTCTGAATATCGAATTTTAACATGTGCATTAAATGCTGCCCTCAACACTTCCTCAGAACATGTATAATTAAAGTTGGACTTAAAACATACGTATAATGTGTCCCATTCTTCTTTGAGGTATAGACCAAATGTTATCCAAGGACCTTTGATGGATTGCTTGAATAAAACATGGATTGCTTGAATAAAACACCTAGATTACGGACAGCTTCAGGGGTTACAATCCTGAAAAATTACCATTAGATATTATTTTATTAATCAATTACCATAAAGAACAAAATATTACAACTTTTTTATAAAAAACAAAATTGACTTTTTTATACAGATTATTATAAACTTCAATCGTCATGCCTTGTCCCTTTATACCTTTACCCTTTCCTTTACATTTTTTTTAATGGAACCAGAATATGTCGCTATAAAATAAACATAGAAAAAAAAATCAATTGATATATAAGTCTAAATTGACATATAAAAAAAAAAATCAAATCAGTATAAATATTCCTACCTTCTGAGTTAAGCTGAATATCAGAGCATAATTCTTGGGATTCTGTTACTTCATCAGTAAGTGATGGTATTATAGAGTCATATAGTTGCTCAGTAGAAGCACGAGTAACATGCTTGTTTCTCCTTGTTACGACCATAACAGAATCATTTTGCTCAGCATAGGTATTAGCATGACGCTTGTTTCTTCTTGCCACGACTCTCAAGAAACTAATCAAGTTAGGACCTACGAACACACAAAAAGCAATTATAATATTATCATAAGTATTCATTGCAATTGTCGCCTTTTAACATGTTTGTTTGCTAGCAAGGAAATGATCACCTATTGATCATCTACTTTTGATTACATGAGCAAGCACCAAAATGATGTCACGTTTAGGGAAGCAAAAGAAATAAAATAAAAAAAATATCTTCTTAAAACGTCGCCGTTTAAGTATGGATGACTGAAATTAAATTTAAATACAACTATTAAATTAAATTAAAACGTCCTAAGGTTTGCCCATTCACTTTTATATACAACTATATATTTAATACACAAAATAAATTAAATTTAAATGCAGTAATTTAAGTAATAATTTGGTTTAAGTAATAATTCACCAGAATACCTAACAAAAATATCGAAAATATTCCCCATATAAATAACCAAATATGGAACCATAAAAAGTTGTTATAAAAATATTCACCCAATACATCAAACAATCATCCATCATATGAGTAAAATAATGTATCTTTATTCACAAAATTTATATAAAAAAAGAAAAAAAAAAACACTCATTCCATGACTAGTTCAAACTAACTTCACTGCTAACAGTATTCATGTTCTTGAGATGGTTGAGATAGTTGAAATTGTTGATAAACAGTGGATATTCAAAATTCAATTTCTTTTTTTTAAAATGTTTTCATAAAAATGTCATTTTCACCATTTCATAATAACCCATACACAATACTTAAACAGTTGACTGAATCAAGATATTGTAACAAAAACCATACTTAAATCAGTAAAAAAAGAAAGTGATAACAATAATAATAAAAAAATACTTTTCTTTCGTTGTACACAATAAATCTGAAAGTTGTTGTTCCTCTTTAACTCCAACAAATAGTGCCTTAAATGAAGAACGATGCGCGTAGACAGATTTTTCAATAATAGCAAGATAAGTTCATATAATTTCGTTTTAGTTTTTTTTGGGTTGTCTATTGAGAAAATGAAAATTTCCAGAGAGTTTTGAGAGAGTGAGAAAGAGGGAAAAAAATAATTGTTTTGAGAGACTGAGCAAGAGGGGAAAAAAATAAATTGTCAACATCATTTTACTTTTTCTCTGTTTGCTTTTTGACTCACACTTTTTGCTTTTTTTTATTCTACCTTTTTTTCCTCTATACAAATTGTCGGCCTTTGATAAGGTTAATATAATTTTAGTGTTAAACTTTTAACATTTGACTTAAAAACAAACTTTTTAACTTTTAACTGTTTTACTTTATTAATTATTTATTTATAAAATATCAGATTTTATTTTTATAAAATCCTAGTTTCATGTGTCAAGTACACAAAATATTTGGTCAAGTACACAAAATAATATTAAATCATTTAAAAAATTAAAATATCCCACTAAATCCCTAACTTAACTCCACCTAACCCCACCAATTCATAAAAAAACTGTGTTCAAAAGAAAGTCAATTTAATTTAATTGATAGTGATGCTACCATGGAAGGCCATCGCATTTACTTTGAAATTTGGGGGTTTACTCTACTACAGGTTTTCTGTTTCTGCTAGTTTTGCGCAATGGTGGGGAAATTTGTATTTTTTTCTTTGGGTGATTTCTGATTCACCTCCCTTGTATGTTGTATTCTTTATATATATATATATATATATATATATATATATATATATATATATATATTATTATTTATTTATATGTATAGATATTTGTTTTCTATCTAAAAAGGTCTAAACGAGCTATATACAACAATTGTTATAGAAGGCCAAAACATATTCATTATTAGCATTAAGAAAGAAAAATTCCATTCCCACCAGAAGCATCAACCTTAGACTTAAAACTTTTAACAGATGTAATAGTAAGGGACAAGTAAGTTTCTAATTTCACACAGATTATTTTAAAAGTAATATAACAAATATCCTCTCAAAAAAATATAAAAAATTTATGTAAGTATTATACAAAAAAAAAAAAAAATACAAATGCAACAATTGTAGACGTCCAACAGACTAGCAACACTATTTATTTTTTTATTAAGGGTAAATTTGTAATTTAACTAATATATAAAAATTTGGATTAACTTATCAATTTATTAAATAAGGGTATTTTAGTTATTACATATTTTTGGTAAACTTGTAATTTTTTCAATTTAAATGGGTTAATATTATAATTTTATATCTTAATAAGTAGTCAAGGGTAAAATGGACAATTCTCTACTTCTGTTAGAGTTGACTGTTAAAAATTTGGACAAAGGGACTATTTTGATTGATTTTGAAAAAGTTGGGGACCACGGGAGCTAAAAAGTGAAATATGGGTCAAAAAATAATATTTCATAAAAAATTAGGGACTAAAATAATTTTCGCCCTATATAAAGAAATAAATTAATTAACGTGTGACATACAAATTAACGTGTAGTAAATTTATTTTTGTCTTTTTGATTACTTTTGTAGACCAAAATCTTCTTTAAATTATTGAAAAGAGTAGCAATGTCAAAAAATTCAAACAATACAGATCAAAAGGTGATTAGTGGGTCATATGAGTTGATTTTTTAATTTTTATTATTAAATATTACACTTTCAGATTATATTGAGACCAATAGTCTATATTTGGTATACAATTAGATTCAAAGTGCTCATCTACAGAGATGGTTGAAGAGGTTAGTTTCAGACTTCAAATTTTAGTTGGTATGACCATCTCAGACTTCAAATTTCAAATTTCATACTTCATATATCATATATCGTACTTCATACATCATACGTCGTACTGTTAACTTCATATATCATAAATGAAATTAAACATCAATAACATTTCTAAAAATTAAACCAGCAGCCATCAAAATAGAGTCAAAAGATTTCTCGCAAGGCTTTGAATGTCCGCGGATTCCCCAACCCCCGACCATTCCAGCTTAAGTTTTTTAGTATTGACGGCGGTGCTGGGTTCCAGCCACCGCCACTGTGTCGGACATATTGACTTCTGTACGACCTTTCTTAACCTGTTGTCCATCCTCAGAATCAAAGCATAATTCACTTTTCTGTTTTAAAGATGAATTATGCTCCTCACCAGCCTTTGAATCTTGTGACCTTGCCATTCTCTTCCATTTTCTGCCTTTAGTACTGCTGACCTCACCCCCGTTATCAGGTTTGTAACACACAAAATACTGATCCCCTGATACCTGGCCTTTACCTTTCACTCCTTGTCCCGTGTCTCGTAGTACACCTCTATCCAAATCATCATTCTCACTGCACAGTGAATTACTGTCCATAACCGTCTTTTCTCCAAATAAAGCTCTAACTACATTGCCTATTGGGTCAGGCTCACACATAGTATCACTACCCTTCTCCCCCACCAGGAGATCATGACTGTTCAAATGAAGGATTGGCTCCTCCATCACCTTTTCCTTTACTGAAGTAGGACCCTTCACCGTAACGGGAACATTGCGTCTCTCTTCAGACTTCCCCTCATCCTCTAATCTCACCACCTCAATACCTCTATCACTATCGAAGCTCCCTAAACCCCCAACCTCCTTACTCCCCTCATTATTTTCTCTATCCACCTTCCAGTTACGCCCTTTAGCCTGCTCCACAACTAGAGCTCTCAACCAGGCCCTGGTGTGCTGTCGCAGGCAACTAAAAATAAAACCTATACTCCCAAAAATATATTTAGTAGTGCGAGTAAGGATCGTTCCCACGAAGAATATCTAGTTTAATTCTATGTTATGTGAACAAAGATAGGGGGGTGTTTGCATATAACGAAATCAATTTTAAGAAAAATAACTAAGGAACAATTCAAATTAAAATATCGAAATCAATCAAAGAACAAACATTGGTCTAAGTCAACATCCACCATCGGAACTTTACAACTAATCATTGATGCAAGTATATATCAATTCACACTTTGAATATTCACCGTTGGAACTATTTTCCTATCTCTCCTTAGTCACAATTAATTAGAAAACAGGTGATCTAATTAATCCTAACTACTAAATAACCCAAGGCAAGCGTTAAAGGTTTAATCTAGTAGCAGTTTTAAGAACTAGAGAGATCAATGAAACTAAATAACACAAGCACAAGCGGTTGCATTTAATTTAGTTAAGCGTTCTTCCGAAGATCTAATAATTTCTGACACAACAAATCATTAAATCTTAATTACTTCACAAATTAGAGGGATCAAACAATTACGGATTTGATTTCTAATTTAGCAGTAGATTGTAACGAATAATAAACTAGTAGGCCTTCTAATAATTAAACGAGACAATCATAAAAATAGGCACAAAAGAACAACCGATACTCAAAATATAAATTAAGCAATAAAAATAAAAAGATCTCACAGTTTTATTGATTCCGAGGCTTCCGTTTCCTTCGACCAATTATCAAGACTTAGCCACGCAGGGCCATGAAAATTCAAAGGAAAAGTTAGAGAAGAGAGGAGAGAAAGACGTAAGAGCTGCTGGACTGATGACGAGAGGTCTTTAAACACATCAGCTCCATTATTGGAAGCCTACCAAAACTCTAAAACTTAAGCTAACACTTATCCTCAAATAATAATATTTAAGTTTGACTAAAAAGTGAAAAGCTAAAAGAATATAATACAAAGTCCTAATACAAATAGGAAAGTGGTGATTTCAGTTGTGATTTTCCGTGCACCAGATCTGGAAGCTTCCAAAAATAAACCGCTATTACTTGCATGCTAAGAAACGCTCCAGAACATCAACAGTGCAGGTGCAGCAATTTCATGCCCAATGTCGACCTTGATGCTGCCCGTATCTCTCGAAACGCAAAACATGAAAGTTATAGAGCTATTTCTTGTGGTTCCATATCATTTTGAATCATCGCAATCGGAGCTTGGATGAGAAAGGTATGCTCATATTATGAAGTGATGTCGAAATTGTCAAAAATCGTCAGATTAACTTCGTTTTGCACTTACCCCCTCCATTTGCATCCTATATCAAAATATAAGAATAATCAGTACATTTAGGAACCAAATAAGTATAAAAGACTAAACATTATGGAAGAAAAATAGGACATTTTGCATTCTCATCAGGCCCCAAACTTAATATCTGGGCCTTCCACTGCACCCTTAACATTATCGCAACACTCACGGATTAGGTGACCAATTCTGCCACAAAAATAGTAAAAATTGGGTAAACGTTCATAGCACACCACCACCAAGCAACAACTATCATCCTCCAGCTTGACTCTAAGACCCGTAATAAGGGGTTTAGAGACATCTACTAGGACTCGAGCTCTGATCAAGCTATCTGCACACTCCCCGCTTTCTCCTGTATCAACTTCTTTAACTATCCCCACCATACCACCCAAAAAATATCCAGCATCTTTATTTAACCATGCTAATGGAACATTATATAACTGGATCCAAATAGGGAAAGATTTAAAGTCAGCATCAGATAGTTTACCTAACCCTTCTACCTCCTGTAAAACAATGAGCTGTTTGTCAAAGTACCAAGGTCCTTCCTCCAGAATGCATTTTCTGTCCCAAACACATTTGAATCTGAAGATGTAAGTATTGATTGCAATTGATTCCACCCCCATCTCTTTGACGGTGCGCCATATCTTCGGGATAGTAGCTTTGAAAGCTTCTTTGTTCACCTTCCTATTAGCAATAATCTTTCCTACCAGACTGAGAGAGATTCTCTACATTCCCAATTCATGGATTTTGGGATCCATTCGTGCTTCTGGAATTGCCTTTTCGTTTATGGTGAGCTTCTCACAAAGACGAACAACATCTTCAGTGTCCATTCCACACACACACTTCGTTCTAGTTTTTTTTGGGTTGTCTAGAGAGAAAATAAAAATTTTCAGAGAGTTTTAAGAGAGTGAGAAAGAGGGAAAAAAACAATTGTTTTGAGAGACTGAGCAAAAGGGGAAAAAAATAAATTGTCAACATCATTTTACTTTTTTTTTTTACTTACTTTTTGACTCACACTTTTTGCTTTTTTCTATCCCACCTTTTTTTCCTCTATACAAAGGGGAAGGCCATCGCATTTACTTTGAAATTTGGGGGTATACTCTGCTACAGGTTTTCTGTTTCTGCTATTTTTGCGCAATGGTGGGGGAATTTGTATTTTTTTCTTTGGGTGATTTCTGATTCATCTCCCTTATATGTTGTATCCTTTCATATATATATATATATATATATATATGTATAGATATTTGTTCCATCTAAAAAGGTCTAAACGAGCTATATACAATAATTGTTATAGAAGGCCAAAACCTATCCATTATTAACATTAAGAAAGAAAAATTACATTCCCACCAGAAGCATCAACCTTGGACTTAAATACTACAGGTGTCTCTGTTTGCTTTTTGACTCACACTTTTTACTTTTTTCTATCCCACATTTTTTCCTTTATACAAATTGTAATCCTAATCAATTGTAATTCTTTTAAGAAACTGTAATCGTATATGAATTTCAAAGTGAATTTATGCAAACCTGTTTTGAATCCCCAAACTAATGTGAGATATATGATCAAATAGATTCTAAAGCCAAAGTATAATCAACTTTATATGGTCAAATAGACTGTTTAGATTACCTAAATGGAATGAATATGTTTCTGACTATATTAAAAGCATAAAAGTTTTACCTATAAGTGGGCCAATTACCTAAAAGCATAAAAGTTTTACCTATAATCTAAAAAATGGTAACATCAATTATTTTGATAAAATCTATAAATCGGCCATAATTTTTGACCAGATTAGCATGGAATGGAATAATAGCCGTTGGATGGTGGGCTAGGTCCCTCCATGTTGCCTTTGGTCGTCCTCCTTTTTCCTTTGTTTTTTTTTTAATTTTCTTCCTTCCTCTACCAATAAAAAGACAAATTTGAATGACTATAAAGGGCCCATAAAAAGTGGACTCCGGGCCCACAAAGTTCCATAACTTTTATTGAACTTTGGCAAATTTTTTAAAAAAAATATGAAGAGTTAGCAGTCGATGATGATGAGGGCACATTGGTAATTTGTTTTTCACATTTTCTCATTAGTTTACCCTAAGTGTAACACCCCCTGACCCGACCCGTCTGGATCGATCCAGTGAGCACTACCAGGTTTTCAACACTTTTCTTAATTCTGTTTATAATTTGGAAATCAAATAAAGTATATCTCAAAATCCTTTCCATAGTGAGCCCATCAAAATTCAGTTTTAAAAATTTCGGCAGAGTTCCATCTGTTTTTCTGATTTTCCAAAAACCTGTTTCAAATAAAATCTCAAACAGTATAATAATCAACACTTCAAAATCAAATTCTCAAACAAATGCGCACTCTTCCGTTTAGTGCGACTTTCCAAGTATTTTCAAATAAAACAATTCATAATTTGATATTTACAAAACTTTGAAAATGAAAACAGAAATCATAAAACCATAAAACAATTATTTACAAAACATAAATATATAACACATTTACAGAATTCTGTATATGCATGCGTAACTGAATATATTATACAAAAACATATATATCTACCCAAAAGTATGGTGACTCTGTTCTTCCGTCTGCAGCTATCTCTTCAATCTTTTCCTTCCTTGGTATCTCTGTTACCTACGCGTAATAAACATCAACGCGCTAAGCAATAATGCTTAGTGGGTGTACACTAAAATAAATTTTCAATGTAATGTAAAACAATAAATCTAAAATTTAGAATTTCAGATATATACATACATATATATATATATATATATATATATATATATATATATAGAACAAACATTATATTTCAATTACTGAAACTATATGAAGAAAGTATTTCAAAAGTTTCTGGGTTTCAATCTCAATAACATTTCTTTATTTCCATATCATTTTCTGGCTTTCAGTTCTTAATTGAGCCCCTGATACACATAACAGGGTTTACAGGACTGGATTACGGGTTTTACAGTCGGGTTTCCTATCTCGTATGAAATGGTATCCCTATATAAACAGTCGGTTTCCCATTTCAGAATGAAATGGTATCCGCATTTTTCACAGTCGGTTTTCCATTTCAGAATGAAATGGTATCCGTATTTCACAGTCGGTTTCCCATTTCAAATGAAATAGTATCCGTAGAATTATCATCATAATCATCAGGAATATCGGTGCAGTACTGCTGTATATACCCAATTGACATGTCAACCTCCTATATCCATATTTCCCTATACATATATCAGGGCCATAATTCAGGTATCAAATTAGTTCATTTATTTCGAGAATCAACGAATATAAGTTTCAATCAAAATCAATAATTAGATAACCAAACAATATTCGTAAAACTATATTTGTAAATCAGGTTTTGAAAACATACGATCTCATTGAAACTATATCAAAATAATCCACAAACAATTCCAACAATAGACGAAAATGAAATACGAATATATGAAATCCATAAATATATTTCCAAACTCACTAAATAAAAAACACATAACGAAAATGATTTCAGAAACGAGTGTACACCAACCTGGATACCGTTTTCCAACAGTTTCTTTTCTGAATTTTTCTTTTTCCTTTTTCCTTTCTCCCTCCTCTTTTTCTTTTCTTTCTTCCTTTCTTCTTCTTCCTTTTCCTTCTTCTTCTTTTTCTCTTCTTCTTCTTCTTTCTCTCTCTCTCTTTCTCTTCTTTTTCTTTCTCTTTTTCTTTCTTTCTTTCTCCTCTCCCTTTCTCTATCTTTTCCTTTCTATTTTCTGGATTGCTTCCTGGAGAAACTTCACCGCCTCTTATTTTTTTTTTTTATAAAATTTGGGTCATCACGACCTGTGGTCACGCCACCTGGTCGCGTTGCTCATTGGAGGGATTTCACCGCTTTCATCGCGATCAACCATCGCGGTACCTGGTCGCGACGTTGGTTGCCATTCTCATTGCCCAAATTCGATATTTTCGCCGTGAGCTTCTCAGCGCGATTTGTGGTAGCGGTGACTAGTCGCGGTGCTCACTGCCTAAAATCACAATTTTCATCGCGAGCTGCTCATCGCGAGCCCTGGTCGCGGTACTCACTGCCCAGTTTTTCACCCTTATCTTTGTGCATTGTTTTTCGACCGTTTAAATTGGTCCATTTGAAAACCTAAAAATTAATCCAATAAACACATTACATTATTTTCATGTAAGTAACAATACTTTTGGGCATTTTTCATAATTAACGAAAATTACGGATGTTACACTAAGTCTCTCTCTCTCTCTCACGGGTCACAGCCGCTTATCCTCTCCTCTCCTCTCCCGTCTCTGTCACTCATTGCCTCTTCTCTCCTCTCTCTGCCGCTCATCGCGTCGCCACTCTTACCCCGCCCTTGTGATCTGGTTCATAATTGTGCGTGATTTTCATGATTGTCATGTGTTTTTGGAAAGATTATTACCACTTATTGTGCGTGAATTGTTGCCTAAACAAGTATCTGATGCTGTTATTAAACTTTGTGAGTTTTTCAAAAATATATGTGCTAAGGTTTTGAGAGAAGAGGATTTAGAATGCCTTGAAAAATAAATTGGGTTGACTCTTTGTAAATTGGAAAGACTTTTCCCTCCTGCATTTTTTGATATAATGGTACACCTGCCTATCCATCTAGCTTGGCAAGCAAAAAAAGCTGGTCCTGTACAATATCGATGGATGCACCCAGTTGAAAGGTACTATTATATTTATATTTAACTTTTTCTCTACAATTTGTCTTGATTTATAACTTTTGAAATTGATATTATTTATTTTATTTATGTAAATATAGGTATTTGCGTAAACTTAAGAGTTATGTTCGTAATAAAGCTCGGGCAGAAGGATCAATTGCAGAAGGTTACTTGGTAGATGAGTGTTTGACATTTTGTTCTCGTTACTTGCACAATATTGAAACCAAATTTAACAGAATAGAACGAAACTATGATGGAGGTCAGTCATCAACTGATACATCATAATTGTCTATCTTTTCAATTCTTGGTAAACCTTTTGGGAAAGCTGATGTTAAGGAGTTAAGTAGTCAGCAACATGAGGTTGCTACTTTTTACGTATTGCAAAATTGTGATGAATCTTAGCCTTTTATACAGTAAGAAATCAATTATAGTTGTTATTATGTACCTTAAAATTTAATTTTTCATTTCATTTCATTAAATTTCATTTATGCTTGTGTAGAGAGCATAAGAATATGCTTTTGGATGCAGGAATTACTAATGTGGAAGAGATACATAAACTTGAATTTGTGAATTGGTTTAATCAGAGGGTAAGCAAAAAACAATTTATTATATAAGTTAACATTTAATTATATAATTTTTTAAATTTGTTTTACTAAACTTTTTTTTGTTGTTGCAAATAATACAATTGTATAATGAATGACAAGTTGACAAGAAAATGGTTTCTTTAGCTCGAGGTCCTGAAAGACGAGCATTTTATTATTCTGGTTACAATATCAATGAATTTAGGTTCCATACAATATTTCGGGATGAGATAAGAAAAACACAAAATAATGGATTGGTTGTTAGAGGAGAGAGTCAAACTGATGTACCGTACTATGGGAGAATTAAGGACATTGTTGAACTTTGTTATACATAAGAGAATAAAATTGTTTTATTTGATTGTGAATGGTATGATACAACTCAAGAAGGAAGGGGCTACAAAAGAGATCGTTATGGAATTATTACAGTCAATATAACACGCAAGTTGAGTACACAAGAGACATTTGTGCTAGCATGCCAAGCAAAGCAAGTTTTTTATACGAGAGGGCTTAAAGATATTACTTGGAGTGCTGTGACTGAAATCAAGCCTAGAAACCTTTATGAGATGACAATAGATGGAGGACCATATCAAGAAGAGATTCAATCTATTAGTACAAGTAATGAAAATGAAGATGATCGGATACAATTGTCTAGGTTTGAGCTTGACGCTATAATTGTTGAATAAAAATTATGTGATTGACTGTCTGTTTGTTGCTTGGTTTTGACTTGGAATTGGACTATTTTTTGTCCAATATCATATTTGGCCAATCTGGACATATTGAACTAATTAGTCTCTTGTCATTTTTTTATCCTATTTATTGATGTTAATAGTAACCTATCTAAATTGTGACCACTAATTTTTTCTCTCTCTTTCTCCACTTCATTTTACATTTTTTTTTAAACCTTTTCATCTCCCTCTTGCTCTCTTTCCTCGATTTATTTACTTCTTTTTAATTTCTCATATTTTATTAATCTATTTAAATTTAATATTATTTTCACACTATACCAAATATAAACACAATTTTTTTTTTCAAATCTCATGCAATACCAAACAAAGTACATGATTATTTTTACTGTTATTCTATATTGTACCAAATACTTCACAGTTGCTAAGTAGTTCAATTCAATTAATCCAATCTATTCATATTCTATATCATATAAAAATAGTTCAATCTAATTCAGCACACCAAACGAACCCGAATGGTCTGCCCTACAATGGAAGTTATGTATGTATTGGTTAATATATATATGGGGTACCAAAATTGTTAATTCTTTCGAGTTACACGTGTTGTATCATATAATTGTTCAAATCATTCAATAGAATTTGTCTCGTTGGAATGATAATATGTGGAAAAAAATATGTTATAAATATGTTATATATATATATATATATATATATATATATATTTGCCTCGAAGACAACAAATTATGGTTGGAAAAATTTAACCTTTTCTGAGGACAAGTTACTTGTTGTCGGAAATTATAATATTTTTAAGGACCCAAACTATGGTCGGAAATATTTTCTTTTTTTCTAACGAAAAGTTACATCTTGTCAGAAATTTTATGACATTTCCGAGAAATAAGTGTTTTGGTCGGAAAAAAGTCAATTTTTCCGACGGCTGTACCCATATGGTCAGAAATAGTGTTGGCGCCAAAGTTTGGCACAATTTTCATAGTATTTCTGACAACTTTGAACACCATTTTTAAGGGCAATTATTCCGTCATAAAAAACAGATATTGTTTTATACTTTTCCGATGGTTATATTTTTACCGTTGGAAATACGACTTTTACCGACCAAATTTGGACTTTGTTAGATATTGTTCGTTGGAAAAGCCACTTTTTCTTATAGTGCGTCAAGAGCCTGCTCGACTTGATTTCCCTTTCTAGTGACGAGAGGTTCCTCGACATCACTTTCACTATATCTCATCATGAAAGCGTTCAATGAAAGAAAGAGATCTTCGAGCATAATAAATGCTCTTGCAGAGCATTTATTATCCATCATACCAGCATATATTCTGCACACATTTAATACATCTGACAACATTGATGACAGACATGGCCAAGTTTGAATCATGTCATCAATGCGGTCAGATGCATTAATTATCTAATGTTGCAGGCCACCTACCAACCATTAATGCTATCCCATCCCTGAAAACATACTCTGAGAAGACATTTATTCATGATTAAGTAATGGTTGGGTGACCAGCAATTGTTGTGACAGCCTAATTGTGGCCACGGTTCGGTTCGAATCGTCTGGTTCCTGACCGGAACCGGTCGGCCGATTTCCTTTTCGTTAGGAACCGGGACCAGCATGAATTTTAGAACCAAAACCGCCGGTTCCAAAATCAGGGGGAACTAGAACCGGCTGGAATTGTCAGGTTCCAACCGGTTCCGATTTAAAAAAAGTAAAAGCTAAATTTTTTCCAAAAAAAAATTAAAATATATACCCAAAAAAAAATTCTTATTTATTTCTTTAAATTTTATTCCACGTTTATGATTTTATTATAATTTTATTTAAATTTTATCCTAACTTTGGGTTACCCACTTTTAATTTTTTTTTACAATATTTTAATTTTTCAATTATTTTTTTTTAAAATGTTAAAACCGAAACCGTAACCGTATGGAACTGGATTTAGAACCTAGGGGAACCGAAACCGGTCCCCCTAGGTTTTGGTTCTAAAACCAAAATAGGAACCAGAACCGGTTCCTCTAGGTTCCGGTTCCAGAACCAAAATGCCAGGTTCCCGAACCGTGGCCACCCTTATGAGAACCTGACCATACCTCAAATAGAGGAGTACAAGAAGAATGTTAGACACCTATAAACAACTTGAATAAAGAAGAATAAGGCATGGTTTATTGAACTTATGTAACATCCCTAATTTCGAATAATTAATTTTGAATATGTGGATATAATACTTATGATTTGAGGGGTGAAAAATGTAATTAAATGTATGTATATTTTTATGGTTTCTAGGTAGACCAGATGGAGCGGTCCAGAAAGAACGCATGAAAAAGAAGGAAAAGTTGGCAGTGAGTACCGCGACCAGAGATCGCGATGCGTTGCTCGCGGTGAAAAATGGTGATTTTTGGTAGTGAGCACCGCGACCAGTCACCGCGATCAGGGATCGCGCTGACTAGCGCGTGGTGAAAATGTGCATTTTGGGCAGTGAGCATGGAGACCACCAGCGCGACCAGGTACCGCGATGGGTGATCGCGATGAAAGCGGTGGAATTCCTCCAGTGAGTAACGCGACCAGGTAGCGCGACCACAGGTCACGATGACCCAAATTTTATTAAAAAAAATAAGAGGCGGTGAAGCTTCATGAAGAAGCAACCAGAAAAGAAAGAGAGAGACCGTGAGAGGAGAAAAGAAAGAAGAGAGAGAGAGAGAGAAAGAAAGAGGGAGAAAGAGAAAGAAGAAGAAGAAGAAGAAGAAAGAGAGAAGAAGAAGAAGAAGAAAAGAAGAAGAAGAGAAGAGGAAGAAGAAGAAAAGGAAAGGAAAAAGAAAAGAGAAGGAGAAAGAAAAAGAGGATGAAAGAGAGAAAAAGAAAAGGGGAAAAAAGGGAATCCAGAAAAGAAATAGTCGGAAAGAGAACGGTATCCAGGTTGGTGTACACTCGTTTTGTGGTTTTATTATGTGTTTTTGCTTTAAAACTGAGATTATTTGAATATTGTGATGGAATTATTTATACAGTTCTTGATTTGAATATTCTGATTTAACTCGATTTTCGATTTACAACGGTTATGTTAAAAGACATTGTTTGAGAGTTTTGTTTGAATTACGAATATTGTTTTGGAAATTTTATCGTTGAATTTGAAAGAAAGAGAATGTTTTAATCTAAATGTAATGAATTTCTTTATATGATTTGCTTTGAATTTCTATATTTTGATTATTAAGGATTTGCGATATCATATGATTTCGAATACGTTTACGAATATTGTTTGTGAATATTATTATTATTGAATTGATGAATGTTAATTGAAATGAAAAATTGAATATGTGATATTGTGAAAAAGGCCCTAGGATACTTGGACATATTCACGGATATAGGAGGTTGGTATACCGGCTAGGTTTATTTAGCAGTACTGCACCGTTATTGATATTGATGTGATATTATGTACCTCCCCAAGGATTCGTCCTAGGGTAGGGAGACATGTACCTCTCCAAGGATTCGTCCTGGGGTAGGGAGACACGTACCTTCCTAAGGATTTGTCCTGGGATAGGGAGACATGTACCTCTCTAGGTTCCGAATCTTCGGTCCTAGGGTAGGGAGTTATACGTACCACTCTTGGATAGTGTGAGCCCCAAGAGCCGGTCCTCGGGTTGGGAGTTATGTTCGACAGACAACCACTGTGGTCGAACGACCCATATTCCAGTCCTGAAGTATGTTAAGTATATCAAAGGGCCAGAATTGTAAATGAATTGAGTAAAATGATTAGAAAAGAATTGAGAACTGCATTTCATATGAGATCTTGACTATATTTAAATGCTTTCATTAACCTGATTTCATATGTTTTCTTTCAGTGTTCGAATTGAATTTTATAATGTTATTATATGTCAGCATTGTAATATTTTTACTATGAGATTATTTTATGATTTTGATAATTGAGTTTAGTGTACACCCACTAAGCTATATGCTTAGCGCGTCGGTTTTTATCACGTGTAGGTAACAGAGATACCGAGGAAGGAAAAGACTGAAAAGGAGTTAGCTGCAGACAGAGGAGCAGAGTCACATTACTGGGGTAGATATATATATATATATATATATATATATATTGTTGAATAATAGGTTAGATACGCATGCATATACAGAGATTTGTAATTGTGTTATATATTTATGTTTTGTAAATAATTGTTTTATGATTCTGTTTTTCGTTTTCAAAGGATTGTAAATAGTGAATAATAAACTGTTTTATTTTAAAACTGTTTGGAAAGTCGCACTAAATGGCAGAGTGCGCATTGGATTGAAAGTTTGATTTAGAAGTGTTGAAATTATATTATTTGAGTTTTTATTTGAAACAGGTTTTGGGAAATCAAAAAAACAGAGGAAGCTTTCTCGAAAATTTTGAAAATAAACATTGATGGGCTCACTAGAAAAGCTTTTTAAATTCCAATTTATTTGATTTTCAAATTATAAACAGAATTAAGAAAAGTTTTGAAAACATGGTAACGCTCCCTGGGTCGAGAAAAGCTTTTTAAATTCCAATTTATTTGATTTTCAAATTATAAACAGAATTAAGAAAAGTTTTGAAAACCTGGTAACGCTCCCTGGGTCGATCCAGACGGGTCGGGTCAGGGCGTGTTACAACTTACCAACCTTGAACTCTCTGATTTTTGTCATTTATTTCCCCACAACAACCAAACTAACTTGATCGTCAGAGTTTAATTGCCGGCACAAGTCCGACACTTCTCATCGATCTTGTATTGTTTTCGGCTATTGTTTACAGGTGGATTCAACCTTCAAGTTCTTATTGTCGCCGAGAACTTCCTTATAAGCCTCACATACTAAGACATCAAGCAATTGTGTCAGCCGACCATTAAGTTATCCTACGTGGCACAGTTGACAATCGTTGACCTCTTTAACTCATTTTTCCACAGTCAACAGTAATAAAATTGGATTAGATTATCCTTAAATATTTTTTGCACACACAAATTTACATATATTATGGTCTTTTATTAAATTAATTGTTTTCTTTTTAGATGAATATTATTTCGTTGATGTTGCTTATACAACTACAAAAGGATTTACGACACCATTTCGTCAATATTCATTATTAGTTGAATGACTTTTGTAGTGGTGGTGAAGCTAGAGGAAGGGAGGAGATGTTCAACCATTATCATTTTAGAACGCGCTTTTGGTGTGTTGAAGACGCGTTTTCCAATATTAAAAAGGATAGCACCATAGACAAGATGAGGTTGACCTAGTGGTTTGCCCCTCACACTTACACCTTTAAGGTTGTGAGTTCGAGTTGTGTCCCCTACCCTCCCCGAATTGATTGTAATTATTCAAAAAAAAAAAAAGGAAGGATGGCACCATATTAATTTGTTACGCAGAGAAATATAGTGATAACATGCATGACATTACACAATTTTCTTCAAAAATTATCTATTGAGGATGAACTATTCTTGCAATATTGATAATGAAAAGCTTCAATTGGATGTAACAACTGTAGATACTGGAATCTACGCTTGATGACTTGACGGTCTACGGTGATTGAATAGGGGACAACAATCTGCAAAACAACGAAGAGAGTGTCGTGCTCTTGGGACACCGGGATGGTGCCAACCAGATAGTATCCGACGCCCAAGTTAGATTATGAATCTAAAAGGGAAAAGATTAATGGAATGAATACTACTTGAATCGTGTGTATGTCGAGCATTATGGTATATTATGTTGAGCGTTATAGGATATTATGTCGAGCATGGTAGTGATATGTGAGACTATGTTGTGCGTAGCTGGTCTTAGTATCGCGTTATGTGCGAGTCTGATTGCTTAAGAGTAGAGTCACAACTTAGAGTATAAATTGTTTGACCTCTATAATGAAGCTATAAGACTGTATTTATAGGGGTTGTGGCTATCTGTTGAATCCATATTGTGGAGGATGTCGTGTTCCGAGATATCCGAGATTCCTGTTATCTTGGAGCCTATTTGACTGGGTGAGTTTGACTTGGTCAACTGACTTAGTCAAGGGTTGACTGAGTTAATTGCTTAGTGGCTGTTGGTCGAGTCGACCACATGGGCTTATCTTTGGGTTTTGTCGATCGTTGGGTCGTGCGTTTGAGTTGTCGACTGCTGCGACGTGTATTAACCCTGTAAAGCCTATTGTAGGGCTTGTCGAGCGCTGGTTGCTTTTTTAGGCCGTTCTTAGTTATTTTGGCTGTCTTTTGAGTCCAAATCTTTTGGACTATTTTTGACCACTACAGTTTGCTCCCTACTCTCTTATTTTACTCTAAAACTTAGAGAGTAGTGCAGAGAGCTCAACAGATAGATGTTGTGTCGAGCTGACTTCATCGCCTGAATTTGTTAAAGTCGTGCATATGTTAATTGTCGACCGCAGCTTATGTACTTAGTAGGTGATGTGAAGTTTGTCTGAGAGGGGTCGACATAGTCGACTGAAGCCTTTTCATACTTTTAAGGACAACTTTCATCATGTGGAGGCACTCGACAACTATAGGTCGTGCGGAGGCATATGCGCTTCGTTTGTTTGAAAGGCGAAGAGTTGATGTCGATCGTAGGGGTCTTTAATGGTGTCAGATCGACTGCTCGAGGTGACAGCTAGGGCTGACGTGTCACTATGAACGTTCACGTGGTTTTGAGGAATGACTGTGTCCGTAATGATGAGGCATCTCATCGATTGTCTTCTGAGAGATTACGTGGCCAGTCGCTGGGCGCCACGAGTCTTTCATGCAGTAACTGTTTGGGGCCTATTTAAATCAGACTTCCCCTATTTTCCACTTTTTCACTTTTGCATTTTCTCTCTGTAGAGTGCAGCGTTTTTCAGAGCAAAGAACACTTCTATTGTAGTGGTCAAAAATAGACCAAAAGGCAACCCAAAACCATAAAAAACAATCCCAACGCTCGACAAACCCAACGCTCGACAAACCCTGCGCTCAACAGGCCGAACAATAAGCTTTACAGGGTTAACGCTCGACCTAGTGGTCGACAGCTCAAACGCACGATCCAGCAGTGGAAAAAACTGAGCGCTGGACAATACCAGTGCTCGACACAGGCTTAACATGACAACATGCCCAAAACTGTTGCCTAAAGCTTGAATGCCAAGCCCGGGCGCACGACCCAGCATAACAGCCACCCAGCAACTGACTCGGTCAAACCTTAACTAAGTCAGTTGACTAAATCAACTTTGCCCGGTCAAATAGGCTCCGAGATAACCGGAATCCCGAATATTTAGGAGCACGACATTCTCCATAATATGGGTACAATGGATAGTCCTAACCCCTATAAATACATCCCTATGGCTTCATTATTAAGGGTAAAGCAATTTGCTACAAAAAGACTTGTTACTCTAAGCATTTGGATTCTCAAAGCTATCACTTTGAGCGATTGAACTTGCACACGACGCGCAAACATAAGACCAGCTATGTACGACATACATCATATACTGCACGACATGCACACAATTCAGGTATCTTTCGTATTTCATGTCATTTCCCTTTTAGATTTACTATCTAACTTGGGCGTCAGAGGCTATTTGGCTGGCACCACCTTAGTGTCCCAAGAGCACGACACTCTTCTTATTGTTTTGCAGATCATCGTTCCCTCAATCAAACGCAGTAGACCGCTAGGTCATCAAGCGTAGATTTCAGCATCTACATCTATTCAAGGCGATTTCAACGCGTTTGGATTCATTTTCTTTAATCTTTCAAGGTATGTTAGTTTATAACACCATTCTTGAGCATTTTTACTGTGTTTTTTACTTAAAAAAAAAAAATCATTTTTTCCATGTTTGGTGCGTACTGCCATGCTTTGCTTGCTATGTTTTTTTATTTTCTTGTTTTAGAAACTTCCTTTGTTTTTGTAGAAAACTGCCTCTAGATCTTCATTTAGGTTAGTTTTTGTATGAAAAACTATTTGTACATGTTTCTAGGGCGTTTAGTAGTAGATGTCGTGCGCTACTTTTAATAGTGTCGAGTGTAGAGCCTTCTAGGTTTAGATTATACTCCTCGCTAAATGTTTTTATTTTTGCTCGACAATGCTTGGAGCCATGTCGAGGCCAATTGAGGAGGTGATGAAAGAGGTTGGGTTGAACGAACCGAGTAAGTCGAGTGTTTCGAGCAAGGAGTCGACTGATAGTGAGCCGCGTCCTACGGCTCAGGTTACTTCTACGAGGATAATTGATTTAGAACCCGATAAGCCCTTGACGGTCGTGGTGGATAACATCCCGGAAGGGGTTGTTAAGAATGAGAGGTCGAAGGATCAGGGAGGAGAGGCGGAGGCCTCAACATCAGGTGGTGGCATTTTGCCTATGGGTCTAACCCAGCCAGTAGGCTCACCGAATCTTATCTGCTAAGGATCAGATTCCAATATGGGATCCGGGAGTTTATTGAGCTGAGGCTGCCCCGATCGACAGAACGGGCGGATTCTGCGGATGGCGATTGGCTAAACTTTTACGAGCTGCCCTCTCGACAAGATTTAAGGTTCCCAATCCAGCCTCTAAGTCGTAGGGTGTTGCGGTTCTTTGAAATAGTCCCTGGCCAATTGATGTCAAATGGCTGGAGGTTGCTGCTGTCGGGCGAGGTCTTCCATAAGAAGAGGGGTTTTCCTTTCTCATTGGGAAATTTCCTCCACACCTACTATATGAAAAGTCACGAAGACGAGCCATAGCGCTACCTGATTTCGGCTTAACCTAACCGTCCGCACCTTATCACTGACCTCACGATTAACGATCGTTGGTGGAAGGATAGGTACTTCTTTGCGCGGGGCGAGTTGGTCACTAGCCCATTTGGGAACGACCTCTACATCCGCTCGGCGTGGAATATCCCTGGTGGGATTTTGTGTGATGTCGATCAGTTTTTTTTATTTATTTTTATTGTTAGTTGCTTTTCTAAGTCGTGTTCTCCTTTTTGCAGAGATAGATTATCGCGGGCTCCAATGTTTTCCCCAACCGCAATAACAAGGCACGTACGTCACTTGTTCTCACTGGTCGACCCAGCAGAAATGAGTTTGAAGAAGCTGCTGAGTAAAGAGATCTTAAGGCCGAGTCGTCTGTGGGCATAGGTCGACCTCAACGCTAAAGGTACTATTTTCCCTAGGTTTAAATACTTAGCCACCTACGCTTGGGTGTGATATTGTTTTGAAATGTTTTGTGGAACTTGTTTCATTACTCTTATCTCTGAGGTCGAGCGTAGATTCGCTTCAGATTTAATATCGAGCTTTTTTCCTAAAGTGCTAAGTTCTGATGAGGCCTTGGCTCGTTATCGTGAGAAGGCGAAGGCGTCTGCTCAAAAGCGCAAACATGAGCGGTCAGCAGAAGGTGATGGAGATGCTGAAGACTGGCCAGCCTTCGACACCTGCCCTTGCCTCGCCTCCGAGCTTCTCTGCAGCAAAAGATGCTTCAAAGCATGCGAAGAAGAAGCAGAAGGTAACTGGAGGAGTCGAACTCTGATGTTGAGATCTCTCTCGTCACTAGCATCACGGCCTTTGATAACTACAAGGCTTTGATCCAAGGCGCCGACCAATTCATTTTTTCGCGCGATGCCCAACGCTTGAGGAACACCTGAGTGTTGAACACAATCGATCGGGGAATCGCCAGTGCTTTCCAAATAAGTTGTGCAAACTCTATTCTTTATTGTTTGGGCTCGACATTATATGTTCTGACGACATGTTCGTGCAGGCCCTCAAAATTCAGGTTTACCTGAAGAATAAGCTCTTTAACTCCGCTTTATGCCTGAAAGAATGCAACCAGCGGATTGCAGCTCAAAAGAGAGAGCTCGACAATATGAAGCTGAAGGAGCTGCGGAAAAAGCATGTAACACCCCCCGACCCGACCCGGCTGGATCGACCCAGGGAGCGCTACCGGGTTTCCAAAACTGTCTAAATCATTTTATACATTTTAAAATCATTGTGAGCCCATCGAAATACACTTTTTACAAAAATTTCGGCAGAGTTTCCTTTATTTTTTGGATTTCCCAAAACCTGTTTTTTTTTTTTCCACAACTCAAATCAAATACAAATTCAATAACACTTCAAATCTCATTTTCAATCAAGTGCGCACTCTGCCGTTTAGTGCGACTTTCAAACAATTTATAAAATAAAATACTTCAGAATTCAATATTTACAAACATTCTAAAAAGGAAAAATAGAAATCATAAACCAATTTAATTACAAGACAGAATTTTACAAAACGTTTACAAATCTCTGTATATACATGCATATCAATCATAATACACATCAACATAAATATCTACCCCAGAAATGCGACTCTACTCCTCTGTCTGCAGGAAACTCCTCTTCAGTCTTTTGCCTCTTCAGTATCCCTGGTACCTACGCGTTAGAAACAGAACTAACGCGCTAAGCATATAGCTTAGTGGGTGTACACTAAACTCGAATATTAAAATCATAACATAACTTGCCATAAAATAAATATCGCAATACAAATATAAGGAAAACATTACTAATTAAAAACATATGAACTCAAATTAGTAAACTCAACTAAATCAATACTTATACTCAATATCTTTCTCATTTCAATTACAAACAGTTTTATATATACACTAAAATAACCATGTCAAATCGATTTTGAAAACACTTATAAACATATCACTTATTTCAATTCAATTCTGGCCCTCTAGAATACTTAACATAAGCCAGGACTGGAATATGGGTCGTTCGACCACAGTGACTGTCTGTCGAACATAGCTCCCACCCTAAGATGAATCCTAAGAGTGGTACGTATCTCCCTACTCTAGGACCGAGTGGTCGGAACCTAGAGAGGTACATAACTCCCTATCCCAGGAACGAATCCTTAGGAAGGTACGTGTCTCTCTACCTCAGGACGAATCCGTGAGGAGGTACGTGTCTCCCTGCCCCTGGACGAATCCATGAGGAGGTACATAATAATCATCAATCGCATATCAATATCGGTGCAGAACTGCTCACTGAACATAGCTGGTATACCAACCTCCTATATCCATTTCTATGTCTAAGTATCCTAGGGCCGTTTCGATAAACTATTTTTCATATATTCACTGTATTTGCAGATCAATGGAAACATACGATTTCAACAACATAGATTTTTCATGGAAAATCAACAATATTCATGCAAAAGTCGAAAACAAGTAATTTCAGCGGAATCGTAATAATCAAGATACGATCAACAATAAAATCATTTCAATAAAATAATATAAAAACATAAAAATTGAAAAATCTTCAAATTAATTACAGATTCAACTAAAAATACTTAATACTTTTTGTAAAGGTTTCGAAAACAGTGGTACACCAACCTGGATACCGTTTTTCTTTCGACTATCGCAGTTCTAGGTTTCTTTTCCTTTCCCTTTCTCTTTCTCTTACACTTTCCTTTTCTCTTTCCTTCCTCTTCTCTTCTTCTTCTTCTTCCTCTTCTTCCTCTTTCTTCTTTCTCTTCTTTCTTTCTTCTTCTTTCTCTTCTTTCTTTCTTCTTTTTTCTTTCTCGGTCTCTGCCTCTCTCTTTTTCTCTGTTTTTGTGACTTCTGCGAGAAGCCAAAATTTTTTTATATTATTTCGGTTGTCGCGACCTGTGGTCGCGCCACCAGGTCGCGGTACTCACTGGAGCGTTTCCACCGCCTTCATCACGAGCACACCTCGCGGTACTATGGTCGCGCTGGTGGTCGCGTTGCTCACTGCCAGAATTTGACATTTTCATCGCGAGCAGTTCATCGCGATCTGTGGTCGCGGTGACTGGTCGTGATGCTCACTGCCAAGAATCACCATTTTTCATCGCGAGCAGGTCATCGCGATCTGTGGTCGCGGTGACCAGGTCGCGATACTCACTGCCTCGGTTTTCACTTTTCACGCATTATTTCTGGACCGTTCCATCTGGTCCACCTGGAAATCATAAAAATTTATTTTTACATATTCAAAATTAATTATCCGAAATTCGGGATGTTACAATTCTTCCCCTCTTAAGAAATTTCGTCCTCGAAATTTACCTCAATGAAACAGTTGCGGGTACTGTTGTCGCATCGTTTCTTTACTCTCCCAAGTAGCCTCTTCTACTTTATGATTCCTCCAGAGGACTTTCACCAGTGAAACTCTTTTATTTCTTAGTTCTTTAATCTCCCGATCAAGAATCTGCACTGGTTCCTCCTCATATGTCAGGTCTGGTCGGATTCCAATACTTTCGGCCTGAACTCTGTGGGAAGGATTAGATCTGTATCTCCGCATCATAGAAACATGGAACACATTATGAATCTTTTCTAATTCTGGAGGTAAAGTAAGTCTGTAGGCTACTGGTCCCACACGTTCAATGATTTCATATGGGCCAATAAACCTAGGACTCAACTTACATTTTTTGCCAAATCAGAGCACTTTCCTCCACGGAGATACTTTCAGAAACACTTTCTCACCGACTTCATATTCTATCTCTTTTCTTTTCAAATCTGCATATGATTTCTGTCGGTCAGAAGCAACTTTCAATCTATCCTTGATAATCTTCACCTTCTCCTCAGTTTGTCGAATCAAGTCTGGGCCTACTAACCTGTCCTCTCCTAACTCTGTCCAGCATACTAGAGTCCTGCATTTCCTTCCATACAATGCCTCATACGGTGCCATAGCTATGTTCGACTGGTAACTGTTGTTGTAGGCGAATTCAATCAATGGGAGATGATCCGCCCAACTTCCTTCAAAGTCAATTACACAACTCCTGAGCATATCTTCAAGCACCTGTATTACCCTTTCTGATTGTCCGTCTGTCTGCGGATGGAAGGCTGTACTGAAACTCAGTCGAGTACCCAAGGCTTCTTGAAACTTCTTCCAGAATCTGGATGTAAACCTCGGATCTCTATCTGATATAATGGATGCAGGCACTCCATGCAATCTGACTATTTCTCTGATATACAATTCTGCCAGTCGATCCAGGGAATAGTCAGTTCTGACAGGTAGAAAGTGTGCTGACTTCGTCAATCTGTCCACTATAACTCATACTGCATCGTGTTTACTCCGGGTGAGTGGCAATCCAGTGACAAAGTCCATAGTGATGCGATCCCATTTCCATTAAGGTATTGCTATTGGTTGTAACAATCCTGATGGAACCTGGTGTTCAGCTTTCACTTGTTGACAAGTTATGCACTTATTCACAAATTCTATCACATCCTTTTTCATACCAGACCACCAATACTGAGTTTTCAAATCTCTGTACATCTTTGTGCTACCTGGGTGCATCGCATACGAACTGCTGTGTGCCTCTGTCAGGATTATCTTTCTCAATTCTTCATCATCTGGAATGCAAATCCTGTCTCTGAAACATACAATACCATCAGCTCTGATCGAAAAGTCCGGATGCTTCCCTTCTGGGATCTGTTCACATATCATCTGAATTTTAGCATCCTGCTTCTGTTTATCTGAAATCTGCTGAATTAGACTGGGTCTGCATATCAATTTAGCTACCAATGCATTATCTGGATTCAGCTGTAATTGCACATTTATAGCTTTCAAAGCGAACAGTGCTTTTCTACTCAGGGCATCTGCGACTACATTCGCCTTCCCTGGATGATAGTCGATTATACAGTCATAATCTTTAATCAACTCCATCCACCGTCTCTGTCTCAGATTTAGCTCTCTCTGGGTAGGCAGATATTTCAGACTCTTGTAATCTGTGTATATATAACATTTCTCACCATACAAGTAATGCCTCCAGATTTTCAAAGCGAACACAATGGCTGCAAGTTCCAGATCATGAATCGGATAGTTCAGCTCATGATTTTTCAACTGTCTGGACGCATATGCAGCCACCTTGCCTTCCTGCATCAATACACATCCCAAACCATGGTGTGAGGCATCACTATAGATCACAAAATCTTTACCTGAAACAGGCTGAATCAGGACTGGAGCCTCAACAAGCATTGCCTTCAATCTGTCAAAAGCTGCCTGGCATCTGTCAGTCCACTCAAATCTGACATTCTTATGCAATAACTTGGTCAACGGACTTGCTATGGAGGAAAACCCCTTCACAAACCGTCGATAATAACCTGCCAAGCCTAGAAAACTTCTGACTTCTGTAACATTTCTGGGAGGCTTCCATTCCACTATTGCTTCAATCTTTTTAGAATCTGCCTTAATACCCTCTGCTGACACAATGTGACCCAAAAATGCAATCTCAGGCAACCAGAATTCACATTTGCTCAGTTTACCATACAACTGTTTCTCCATCAGAATCTGCAGTACTACTCTGAGGTGCCTGTCATGGTCCTCTGCCGTCTGTGAGTACACCAGGATATCATCGATAAAGACTACCACAAACTGATCCAAGTATGGTTGGAATACCCGGTTCATTAGATCCATAAAGGCTGCAGGTGCATTAGTCAGCCCAAATGGCATCACTACAAATTCATAGTGTCCATACCTGGTTCTGAATGCAGTTTTCGGAATATCTGACTCTTTTATCCTCAACTGATGATAACCTGATCTCAGATCTATCTTTGAGAAGACACAAGCTCCTCTCAGCTGATCAAATAAATCATCGATTCTCGGCAACATATACTTGTTTTTGACAGTAAGTTTATCCAGCTGCCTGTAGTCAATGCATAGTCTCAATGACCCATCCTTCTTTTTCACAAACAATACTGGAGCTCCCCAAGGGGATACACTGGGTCTAATGAAGCCCTTATCCAGTAATTCCTGTAACTGTATCTTCAGTTCTTTCAGTTCTGCTGGTGCCATTCTGTAGGGAGCTATCGATACTGGAGACGTACCTGGTACCACATCAATCACAAACTCCACTTCTCTCTGAGGTGGCAAACCAGGAAGCTCCTCTGGAAACACATCTGCAAAATCACACACAGTGGGTATGTAACATCCCGGATTTCGGATAATTAATTTTATATATGTGAAAATAAATTTTGTGATTTGAAGGGTCGAAAATGATGCATGAAAAATTGAAAACTGAAGCAGTGAGCATCGCGACCTGGTGGCAGCGACCACAGGTCGCGATGGCTTGCTCGCGGTGAAAAACGCGATTTCTGGCAGTGAGCATCGCGACCAGTCACCGCGACCACAGATCGCGATGAGCTGCTCGCGATGAAAATATCAAATTCGGGCAGTGAGCAACGCGACCAAGGGACCGCGAGGTGTGCTCGCGATGAAGGTGGTGCAAACACTCCAGTGAGTACCGCGACCTGGTGGCGCGACCACAGGTCGCGACGACGGTCGCGACAGTAGAAAAATATAAAACAAAAAGTAGCTTCTCGCAGAAGCCAGAAACACAGAAACAGAGAGAAGAAAGAGGCAGAGAGCGAGAAAGAAAGAAAGAAAGAAAAGAAAGAAAAGAAAGAAGAAGAGAGAAAGAAGAGAAAGAAGAAGAAGAAGAAGAAGAAGAAGAAGAAAGTGAAGAGGAAAGTGAAGAGAAAGGGAAAGGGAAGGAAAAAGAAATCGTAGAACTGCGATTTTTCGAACGAAAAATGGTATCAAGGTTGGTGTACTTTTGTTTTCGGAATCTTTACGAAAAGTATTAAGTATTTCGTTTTCGTTTTCGTTTTCGTTTTCGTTTTCGATTTCGTTGAACTTGCTCGTTTTCGATTTTCGTATGAAAATTATTTATTTGATATGAAAAATCGATGATTGATATACCTATTGTTGATTTTGGAATGATTTTATGTTAGATCTCATTTTGATCGTGCTTTCGAATATTTCGATTTCGTTAGAAATACTTGATTTAGATTTTCGTATAACTATTGATTATGTTTCTTGAAGAATATTGTGTGAATTGTAAGTTTATTGAGCAACTATTGTTTACTGAGTAACTATTGTGAAATTTATTGCGAATATAGTTTATCGGAAACGGCCCTAGGATACTTAGACATAGAAATGGATATAGGAGGTTGGTATACCAGCTGGGTTCACTGAGCAGTACTGCGCCGATACTGATTGCTATTGATGATTATTATGTACCTCCTCATGGATTCGTCCAGAGGCAGGGAGACACGTACCTCCTCAGGATTCGTCCTGGGGGTTGGGAGCCACGTACCTTCCTAAGGATCCGTTCCTGGGATAGGGAGTTATGTACCTCTCTAGGTTCCGTACCCACGGTCCTAGAGTAGGGAGATACGTACCACTTTTAGGATTCGTCCTAGGGTGGGAGTTTGACCCATATTCCAGTCCTAGTATGTTGAGTATTCTAGCGGGCCAGATTTGAAGTGAATTAGGAAGTGACTTGAATGATTTTATTAATCGATTTTATATGTTGCTCTTATTGTGGAAATTAAAGTGATGGAAACTGTTTTATGATTTGATTTTAAAGTTACATTGATTTATAAATGATTAGAATTGAAATATATTGTGATATGTTTTCTATTTAAAAGTTATTTATGATTTTTATGTACACCCACTAAGCTATATGCTTAGCGCGTTAGTTTTGTTTCTAACGCGTAGGTACCGGAGATCCCGAGGAAGCTAAAGACTGAAGTGAGAGAGAGATTTGTTGACAGAGTTCCAGAGTTATCACAGTTGGGTAGCTATATTGTTGTTATATGTATATATATTCTGAAAGCATGCATATACAGAGAATTTGTAATATGTTTGTAATTAATTATTTATAGATTTATGTTTCTCATTTTAGAATATTTGTAAATATTGACTTTTGAATTATTTTATTTATAAACTGTATTGGAAAGTCGCACTAAACGGCAGAGTGCGCAATGGTTTGAAAATGATATTGAAGTGTTGATATTGAATTTGTAATTACATTGTTTTATGGAAAAACAGGTTTTGGAAAATCCGAAAAATAAACGGAACTCTGCCGAATTTTTGTAAAAAGTGTGATTTGATGGGCTCACTCGAGATGGTTTTTACATTATAAAGTATGTGGTTTTTCCAATGGTTTAAAAAAAAAAATTGATTCGATGGGCTTACGAGAAAAGTCTTTTTGGAATTTCAAATTGATTTGATTTTTAAATGGTTTGAGATTATAAAATGAATTTAGAAAGTTTTGAAAAACCGTGTAGCGCTCCCTGGGTCGGTCCAGACGGGTCGGGTCGGGGGGTGTTACTGGGTATCTTCTGGATTTCAACATTAACTTTTCTGGAATCAACCACCTGTGCCAAATATGCTTCACACCCCTTTTTGATTAGTTTACAAGCTACAGTAGCTGAAATGACATTGGAGAGAAAATCCCTCCGTTCACCCACCATTGTGATTTCTGCACCATCTGCTGTTCGGAGGGTCACTCATTTCAATTCACAGTCAATTACTACTTTATGCCGAGTTAACCAATCCATGCCTAGTATCACATCAAACTCATGGAATGGCAATTCCATCAAATCTCCTGGAAATTCACACTCCTGTATCCGAATCGGACAATTTCTGTACATACGATTCACTACTACACTCTGACCTATCGGATTACTGACTAACACATCATATTCAGTAGGTTCAGTTTGCAAACTTCTTTGTCTCAACAATGCATCATATATATATGAATGAGTGGAACCTGGATCTATCAATGCAATAGCTGTAGTATCAAAAATAGAAATAATACTAGCTATCACGTCAGGCGCATCCCTATCTTCCTGAGCTCTAACACAATAAACTTGTGCAGGAGCTCGACTGTCAGGTCTCGCCACTGATTCTGACACTCCTCTGTGGCTACCACCCTCAGGTACTGCCTGACTAGGCCTCCTACCTTTGGAAGTAGTAGGGGTTGGTCTCTCTGGCTGCTGAGCTCTAATCTGTGGGCAATCTCTCAGAAAATGATCATGAGATCCACACCGCAAGCAGGCTTCTGTAAGCTTCCAGCATTCCCCAGGATGTCTTCTTCCACAATGGTCACACAAGGCAGGGGCTGGTCCTCTACCTGCACTCCTAGGGGTATTGGCTACAGAAGTTGTAGATTGACCAGGCCTAGCTGTGGGTACGGGCCTCTATGACTGCGCTGGACCACTAGGCTGCGGTCCCTTAAATTTCTTACTCTGGGGCTGATATGAGCTGGATGGCCCTACCCCTCTTCTTTGCCGCCCTCTGTCTCTTCTGGCATGCTCTTCCTTCTTAATTCGTTCAACATTCAGAGCTGCAGAGACTAGTCTGGTAAAATCTTCGAATTCAAAGGCAGCAACCTGTAACATTTCTCAAATCAGTAACATGCTTCATAGATTCACAATTCATTATCTAAAATTAGAAATTTCACATAACCTGCAGGCGGATATAGTCGTTCAGTCCATCTTCAAACCTCCTACATTTGTTCGCCTCAGTCGCCACCATATCTCTTGCATATTTAACTCAACCTGACAAATTCTCTCTCATATTCTGTCACTGTCATCTGCCTTTGCTTCAGGTTGATAAACTCCCTCTTCAGATTGTCCAAATAGATGCGACCAATATATTTTCTCCTGAACTCCTTCTGAAAGAAGTCTCACGTTCTGTCATCTGGCCGCACTGTCTATATAATAGAGGTCCACCACTGATAGGCATCCTCCTGCAGTAAGGATACTGCACACTTCAGTCTCTCTTCAGGTGTGCAGTGCATCTGCTCTAATATTCTGTTCGTCCGTTCAAACCAGTACTCTGCGGCAGATGCATCCTCATCCTTTCTGCCGTGGAAATCCGTGGGTCTGTGTTTAGTCAGTCGCTCTATGGCTGATCTTCGTGGCGCTGCTCTAGCCACATTCTGAAAGAACTCAGCCATTTGTTGCATAAATGCTGGCTATACAGGGTCCGCTACTCTCGGACTTACTGATTCCCTAGATGCTCCCCCAGTCATGCTGGCGGGACTCTCAGGTCTATCACCGCTTCCTTCCATTTCTTTTATCCTATATCAGACAGAAGAGAGGTCTGCAGATTAGAGTCACACATTCCTATGGGTAGCTTAATACAATGCATGCATATACAGACTCTTTGGTCCAGAAACGCCTAAACCGCGCTCTGATACCACTAAAAATGTAACACCCCCTGACCCGACCCGGCTAGATCGACCAAGGGAGCGTTACCGGGTTTTCAAAACTGTCTAAATTCATTTTATACATTTTAAAATCATTGTGAGCCCATCGAAATACACTTTTTACAAAAATTTCGGCAGAGTTTCCTTTGTTTTTCGGATTTCCCAAAACCTGTTTTGTTTTTTTTTTCCACAACTCAAATCAAATACAAATTCAATAACACTTCAAATCTCATTTTCAATCAAGTGCGCACTCTACCGTTTAGTGCGACTTTCAAACAATTTATAAAATAAAATACTTCAGAATTCAATATTTACAAACATTCTAAAAAGGAAAAATAGAAATCATAAACCAATTTAATTACAAGACAGAATTTTACAAAACGTTTACAAATCTATGTATATACATGCATATCAATCATAATACACATCAACATAAATATCTACCCCAGAAATGCGACTCTACTCCTCTGTCTGCAGGAAACTCCTCTTCAGTCTTTTGCCTCTTCAGTATCCCTGGTACCTACGCGTTAGAAACCGAACTAACGCGCTAAGCATATAGCTTAGTGGGTGTACACTAAACTCGAATATTAAAATCATAACATAACTTGCCATAAAATAAATATCACAATACAAATATAAGGAAAATATTACTAATTAAAAACATATGAACTCAAATTAGTAAACTCAACTAAATCAATACTTATACTCAATATCTTTCTCATTTCAATTACAAACAGTTTTATATATACACTAAAATAACCATGTCAAATCAATTTCGAAAACACTTATAAACATATCACTTATTTCAATTCAATTCTGGCCCTCTAGAATACTTAACATAAGCCAGGACTGGAATATGGGTCGTTCGACCACAGTGACTGTCTGTCGAACATAGCTCCCACCCTAGAACGAATCCTAAGAGTGGTACGTATCTCCCTACTCTAGCACCGAGTGGTCGGAACCTAGAGAGGTACATAACTCCCTATCCCAGGAACGAATCCTTAGGAAGGTACGTGTCTCCCTACCCCAGGACGAATCCGTGAGGAGGTACGTGTCTCCCTGCCCCTGGACGAATCCATGAGGAGGTACATAATAATCATCAATCGCATATCAATATCGGTGCAGAACTGCTCACTGAACCCAGCTGGTATACCAACCTCCTATATCCATTTCTATGTCTAAGTATCCTAGGGCCATTTCGATAAACTATTTTTCATATATTCACTGTATTTGCATATAAATGGAAACATACGATTTCAACAACATATATTTTTCATGGAAAATCAACAATATTCATGCAAAAGTCGAAAACAAGTAATTTCAGCGGAATCGTAATAATCAAGATACGATCAACAATAAAATCATTTCAATAAAATAATATAAACACATAAAAATTGAAAAATCTTCAAATTAATTATAGATTCAACTAAAAATACTTAATACTTTTTGTAAAGGTTTCGAAAACAGTGGTACACCAACCTGAATACCGTTTTTCTTTCGACTATCGCGGTTCTAGGTTTCTTTTCCTTTCCCTTTCTCTTTCTCCTACACTTTCCTTTTCTCTTTCCTTCCTCTTCTCTTCTTCTTCTTCTTCCTCTTCTTCTTTTTTCTTCTTCTTTCTTTTCTTTCTTTCTTCTTCTTTCTCTTCTTTCTTTCTTCTTCTTTCTTTCTCGGTCTCTGCCTCTCTCTTTTTCTCTATTTTTGTGGCTTCTGCGAGAAGCCAAAATTTTTTTATATTATTTCGGTCGTCGCGACCTGTGGTCGCGCCACCAGGTCACGGTACTCACTGGAGCGTTTCCACTGCCTTCATCGCGAGCACACCTCGCGGTACTATGGTCGCGCTGGTGGTCGCGTTGCTCACTGCCAGAATTTGACATTTTCATCGCGAGCAGTTCATTGCGATCTGTGGTCGCGATGCTCACTGCCAAGAATCACCATTTTTCATCGCGAGCAGGTCATCGCGATCTGTGGTCGCGGTGACCAGGTCGCGATACTCACTGTCTCGGTTTTCACTTTTCACGCATTATTTCTGGACCGTTCCATCTACTTTTAATTACATTTACACCCCTTCCAATCACAAAAATTTATTTTTACATATTCAAAATTAATTATCCGAAATCCGGGATGTTACGTAGAAAAAGATTCCATGAAACTACATACCTTTTTTTTTTCTTTTTCTAAATCTTCGATCTACTACCAGATCTTTTGAGCTATGACTTGCGGTCTGACAATGCGTGTGTGGGCACGTCACAACGAGAGATGAAGGTTACGTGAAAAGAACAGACAGAGAATCTCTTCTCCCTAGGGCCGACCAAATCCTGCAACAAAGGGGAGAGTCAGAAAATTTTTTTTTTCTCTTTTCTCTCTTTTTGCCTTGGCCGAATTTTTTTTTTCACTTGTATGTTAGGTCAATTTTTCTACCTATATAACTCTTATATACTAGCTATTTAGGGTTTTACTTTGACCAGGTCAAATAGGATTATAAATCCTATTTATTTTGGTCTCCCTAAAGACTTGAATTTATGACCTTTAGGATTATTAAAATAATACTATTATTTTAATTATTTTTTCCCTGTCACAGTTTGATTCTATAACCTCCTATTTAATAAATAGAATTAATAATTAATAATTTCTATTATTTATTAAATATTTAATTAATTAAATAATTACATTATTAAATTATTCTCTTTTAATTAAGTCGCATTACTTTCGTAACACTATTAATTGGACCATCCAATTAATTTACTGTGACCTTCGTTACCAACAACTATAAGGGCTAGTAAGGGGACCTAATGGACCCACAGTTTTAAGCTCCAATAACACGTAGTAATATTAATTAAAACTCTTTAATTAATATTTCACGATTTTTAACCTCGGAGTTATTCCACTAAAAACCCGAGACTGCACTTTCAGAACTGTAGATGTTTTTATACAATCTGAACCATTTTCATATATTGTGATCCTCCAGAAGTAGTTCATAACTAGAGCTGTGCCATAAAGTCCGTTATACCCCTCTTAAAATATCTTTTCCTTTAAGTATCATTGATTCTCTAATGAACAATTAAATCCTGTCTTCCTCACGGAAGAAGGAGAATGCTCATAATCGTTCAAGCCCCAAATCAACCCTCAAGGGAACTACTCATCTACTTCAATTAAGAGGGAGTGGATTCCACTATTGTGTTTAAACCTTCCCAGCCACAAGCCAAACCACAACTCCAAGATGCGGAGGTATTGGTCGAGATTCATATCGACCTCACTCACGGTAAGTCAAAAGCCACGATCCCACTTGAAGGAGTCGATAAGACACTCAGGATTAAGATCACCTATAAATAGCCATCAATTATTGATATATATGAATCTCATATACTAACGGATCTTGGTGAGAGATTAATATAAATCGTGGCCCAGTCCTATATGATCTCATCATATAAGATGCCTCCATTCCATGTCAATTGTATGAGCGGTCTAGGATAAGACCACCGTACTTTATAGAATGGACCGCAGCAGTAGATCAATCACAAATAAAGTACTCAGCTTGGTTCGCTCTCTACGGACTCTTTAGATTGCATGTCTCAAAATGAATCATCTCTGTATATGACCATCATATACTCATTCTGAGATTATATTTTGCAATCTAAGATGTTCTTGCACAATAGGAATGTATTACTGAATATAAAATATTTATAAATTAAAAATTATAATCTGAATAATTCTTATTATGTCTTTAATCGTTTACATTTACAAGTTTTAGGGCATAAATCCCAACAGATATTGTTGCCTCATAGTCTTTAAGTCACATATATGGACTTAGAGACTATTTGTCGAGTGATTGGGCTCGTGTGTAGAGCTGTTGAGCATTGGTCGAGCCCTCTTAGCTTGCCATGAGAGCAGGGTCGTTGTTTTGAGGCTTCGATCTGTCGAAGAGAGTTAGGGCCAACGGCCCTCTAACGCTCAAGTCAGTAAAAATAATAAGGAAAAGAGATGAGTTTAGAAGTGATACTGTTTTAGATGTATGACGTTCCAGCTGTTGTTGATCTCACGACCGTCGGTATCGCGCAGTTTGTATGCTCTTTGCCCTACTATTTTCCTGATCTGGTAGGGGTCTTCCCATGTCGAGCCTAGCTTGCCAGTTCCTGGTTCCTTTGTGTTTTGAAACATGCGTCGTAGTACCCAATCTCCTTCCTTGAATGCTCGGATGCAGACATTTTTGTTGTAATGTTGAGCAATCATCTGTTGATAGTTGGCTAGTCGAATGGATGCTTGGTCTCGACGTTCATCAAATTTGTCGAGCTCATACGAGAGTGCTTGTGAATTTGCTTCCTCTGTGGAGTGCTCGAATCTTGTAGTGTGGATTTTTAACTCGATGGGTAGAACGACTTCTGCCCTATATATTAGAGAGAAAGTTGTTTGTCCGGTCGACACTCGATGAGTGGTTCTGTACGACCATAAGACCTCTAGGAGGATGTCAACCCAAAGACCTTTTGCTGCGTCGAGTTTTTTTTCTTTAATATGCTCACAATTGTCTTGTTGGTTGACTCAGCTTGTCCATTCAACTGAGGGTATCGAGGTGTCGCGAAGCTCAACTTAATTTCATACTTTTCGCAGAAATCTTGAAATTCGACGAAAATGAATTGGGAGCCGTTGTTGGTGACTATTTTCTTTGGAATGCCGAATCGACATATGATGTTCTTCCAAATGAATCCTTTGACTTTGAAGTCTCGGATTCTTTGATAGGCTTCGGCCTCGACCCATTTGCTGAACTAGTCGATAAAGACTAGCATGTAGACTTTTCCTCCTGTCTTGGTCGGCATTTTTCCAATAATGTCCATGCCCCACTTCATGAAGGGCCAGGAGAACATTACATTATGTAGTCGCCTAGGGGGTTGGTTCATGACCTATGCAAATCTTTGGCATTTGTCGTACTTTTTGATGTAGTTTGCTGAATCTGATCTCATTGTTGGCCAGTAGTATCCTGCTGTAAGGGCTCGACTTGCCAGGCTTCTGGTTCCTGAGTGATTTTCGTAGTTGCCCTCGTGGATCTTTTTGAGGATGAGGTTGGCTTTTGTTGTGTTGACACAATGCAAGTAAGGTCCAGAAAATGACCTTTTATATAACTTGCCTTCCACGACATTGAAGCGAACAGCTTTTATCCTAAGTTTGCGTACTTCGTTGTGGTCAGCTGGTAGTATGTCGTTGATGAGATAGTCAAGTAGTGGAGTCATCCAGTTGTCTTCTATGTCGATGGGGACGACTTCTTCTTTGTTGGCCCAGACTGCTGTCCATTGCAAGTAAACAAGTGGTATGCTTTTAGGCTCGACTATTTGGATGACGGAGCCTGAGTTAGCCAAGGCATCCACGTACGTGTTCTTCGTTCTTGGTTTTTGTTCGAGCTCAAAATGCTCAAATGTTGAGAGTAGTTCTGTGGCCGCGGCCAAATAAGCAATCATTTCTGGATATTTCAATTGGTAGGTTCCTTCAAGCTGTCATACGATCAGTTATAAATCACACCGGACTTTGATCCGTTTTATGTTCATACTCTTGGCGAGCACTAGTCCAGCGATAAGGGCCTCGTATTCGGCTTCGTTATTCGTTGCCTTGAAGCCACATCTGATTGATTGCTCGATAATGTTGTTCTTTGGTGATTGTAGTACCAGGCCTAATCCGCTACCTTTAAAATTGCTGGACCCGTCGACAGATAGTGTTCAGTAGGGCTCGACGTCTCCGTGAGGGTAAGCATTTCCTATTTCGCCAAAGGGAGTGTGTCTGGAGAAAAGTCGGTGACTAAATTCGCTAAGACTTGGGACTTGATTGCCGCCATGGTCGATAGGATATGTCGTGCTCGCTTAGTACTACTGTCCATTTAGTGAGTCGACCGGAGAACTCCGGTTTGTGGAGTACATTCTTCAATGGTAATGTCGTGAGCACTACTATTGGGTGGCATTAGAAATAAGGTCGAGTTTTTTGGCAGCTGACGTCAGTGCTAGGGCCAGTTTCTCCATTTGACTGTATCTTTTTTCTACAGTCTAGCAGAGTCTTGCTGGTGTAGTAGACAGAGAGTTGTTTCTGTTCGATGTTGTACACTAGGACATCGCTGACAGCTGTTTTTGAAACTGCTAAGTACATGTAAGGTGTTTCCCCATTGGCGGGCTTCTAGAGCAATGTATGGCTCGACAGATAAGTCTTTAGTTATTGCCGCACGACTTCGCAGTTTTCCGTCCACTTGAAGCTTTTGTTATTCCTCAATATGTCGAAGAAAGGGTGGCACCTTTATGAAGACTTAGAGATGAAGTGGTTGAGTGTCGCTATTCGACCGATGAGTTTTTGAACTTTTTTCACCGATCGTGAGGAAAGAATGCTTATGATCGACTGGATCTGATCTAGATTAGCTTCAATTCCTCGATGTGTAACTAAGTACCCGAGGAATTTTCCGGACGACACTCTAAATGAACACTTGGTAGGGTTGAGTTTCATGCTGTATTTCCGGAGTAGTGTCGAAGGCTTGTTGCAAGTGATATAGATATCGCTCCGCCTGGAAAGATTTGACGAGCATTTCGTCTATGTATACTTCCATTGTCATACCGAGCATTTCTCTAAACATCTTATTGAACAGTCGTTAGTAGGTTGCCTCGCATTCTTGAGCCTAAAGGGCATGACCTTGTAGCAGAAGATACCACGCTCGGTCACGAATGTTATCTTCTCTTGGTTGTTGGGATGCATTAGGATTTGATTGCATCCTGAGAAAGCATCCACGAAGCTGAGCAGTTCGTGCTTCGCTGTCACGTCTACCATCATGTCGATGTGATGCAAGGGGAATGAATCTTTAGGGCACGCTTTATTCAGGTCCGTAAAGTCGATGCAAACTCTCCACTTCCCATTCTTCTTGCGCACGACCACTACATTTGCCAACCAATCAGGATAGTGGACTTATCTAACTGAGCCAATGTCGATCAGTTTTTGTATTTCTTCATTGATCACTTTGTTTCGCTCGGGGGCTAATTTCCTGCGCTTTTGTCTGACTAGTCTCACGTTATGGTCAACTTGGAGTTCATGGACCATGATATTAAGATATATTCTTGTTATATTAGCGTGCGACCATGCGAAGCAGTCGTAGTGTTTTGCAAGGACGTCGATCAGTCGAGCTCTAATGTCTGGTTAAGGAGCGACTCAATCTGGACTTTGTGCTAGGGGTAATCCGGGTGTATTTGGACTTTGTCGAGCTGCCGTTATCGATAAGAATACGTTTGATCAGGCAGTTGGCGACATGAAGTGATATCAAGAGTGCGTCATGGTATGGATTGAGCAGTTCAGTGTGTTCGTTGTTGTTGACACTGATAGTGTAGTCAAACACATGGTCGACTATCTTCTTGAGGTGAACCTCGGGGTTACCTGCTTGTTATGTGTGTCGCTTTGCTGCTGAGTACGACACTCCACTAATTTCTGATCTGCCCGTGATAACATTCACGACTCTTTCATGTCGTGGGGGATCATAAGGAGGTGTGTTGTGCTCGACTTGGCGTTCATCTCGACGAGCCAAGGTGTTTTTGCCTTTGTCGGTGAGATGCTCCTTCAGATGCCCCCTTTTTAGGAGCTCGACCACCTCGAATTTGAGCTCGATGCAGTCCTCGGTTCTGTGTCCGTGGTCTCCTTGAAAGTCACACCACTTGGTGGAGTCCCTCTTATCTGCGGGGCTCGATATCTTTCCGGGCCATTTCATTGAGTTGCCTAGGTTTTTCATGACTGCGACAGTTTCGACTGGAGTGATGCTGAGGTTGTACTCGGGCACTCTGGCTCTGGTCCTCTTTGGTTGACGAGGTGGTTTGTCGCGTGATCTGTCATTTTGGTAACTTGTTGGATAAGGTTCTGGCCTACATTTCGCTGATTTGCGCTTGACGCGACGACTGCGTCATTCATCATTCCTGCTACGAGTTGATGGTGAGTAGTTGACTTCATCTTCTTCCCATTTGATTTGGGCCCAAGCATTGGCGATGTCGTCCTCCATGGTTTTGCTGGGGTATTTCATGAGTTCCTTGTAAGGTCTGAGTCGTGGATGAGTCCTTTCCTTAAGGCGGAGATTGTTGTAGCCTGGTTGCAGTGAGGGATTAACACATTCTCTTTGTTGAATCGACCCACGTAGTTGCGCAAAAGCTCGCCGCGACATTGATTGATCGTGTAAAGATCATCCGACTATTTTTCGAGCTTTTGGCTGTTGGCGAACTGCTCGACAAATATGTCGTTCAATTGAGCGAACGACGCTATCGAATTGTTAGGTAAATTGGTGTACCACTGCAATGCTGGGTTTACCAGACTGGATTCGAACCCTTTGCACATGCATGCTTCTCATTAGTATCTGAGGATTGTTTCCATGAACATACGCTGTGTAACATCCTTAATTTCAAATAATTAATTTTGAGTATATGCATATGATATTTATGATTTGAGGGGTGTAAATTGTAATTAAATGTATGTATATTTTTTAAGTTACCAAATGAACTAAGTTGAACGGTCCAGAAATAATGCATGAAGAGAAGGGTGAAAAACTGGGCAGTGAGTACCGCGACCAGTCACCGCGACCAGATCTCGCGATGAGCAGCTCACGGTGAAAATGGTAATTTTAGGCAGTGAGCACCGCGACTAGTCACCGCTACCACAGATCGCGCTGAGAAGCTCGCGGCGAAAATATCAAATTTGGGCAGTGAGCATGGCGACCAACGTCGCGACCAGGTACCGCGATGGTTGATCGCGATGAAAGCGGTGAAATCACTCCAGTGAGCAACACGACCAGGTGGCACGACCACAGGTAGCGATGATCGAAATTTTATAAAAAAAAATAAGAGGCGGTGAAGCTTCTCCAGGAAGCAACCAGAAAAATAAAAAAGAGAGAATGGGAGAGAAGAAAAAGAAAGAAAGAAAAAAGAGAAAGAAAAAGAAGAGAAAGAGAGAGAGAGAGAAAGAAGAAGAAGAAAAAGAAGAAGAAGAAGAAAAAAAAGAAGAAGAAGAAGAAGAAGAGAAGAAGAATAAGAGAAAAGGAAGAAGAAGAAAGGAAGAAGAAAGGAAGAAAGAAAAAGAAAAGAGGAGGGAGAAAGGAAAAAAGAAAATTCAAAAAAGAAACTGTCGTAAAACGGTATCCAGATTGATTTACACTCGTTTCTGAAATCATTTTCGATATGTGTTTTTGATTTAGTAAGTTTGGAAACATATTTATGAATTTCATATACTCGTATTTCATTTTCGTATATTGTTGGAACTGTTTGTTGAATATTCTGATATTATGGAATTCTTAATAAAATCGTATGTTTTCAAAACCTGATTTACAACTATTGTTTTACGAATATTGTTTGGTTTTATAATTATTGATTTTGATTGAAACTTGTAATCGTTAATTCTTGAAAACAAGGAACTAATTTGATATGATATTTGAAAACCCTGAATAACAGCCCTGATATATGTATAGGGGGAAAAATGGATATAGGAGGTTGAAATGTCAATTAGGTATATATATAGCTGTACTGCACCGATATTCCTGATGCTTATGATAATGATTTTACGGATACTATTTCCTTAGAAATGGGAAACGGACTGTGAAATACATATACCATTTCATTCTAAAATGGAAAACCGACTCTTTTTATAGGGATACTGTAACACCCCCTGACCCGACCCGGCTGGATCGACCCAGGGAGCGTTACCGGGTTTCAAAACTTTTCTTAATTCTGTTTATAATTTAAAAATCAAATAATTTATAATTTAATTCTTTTATAATTTGCAAACCATTGAAAATCATATAAATTGTATTTTAAAAATGTTTTTCTAATGAGCCCATCAAAATCAGTTTTAAAAATTTCGGCAGAGTTTCCTCTATTTTTCTGATTTCCCAAAACCTGTTTCAAATAAATGTCCAAAACAATATAATTTCAACACTTCAAATTTTATTCTCAATCAAATGCGCACTCTGCCGTTTAGTGCGACTTCCAAACATATTCAAATAAAACATTTCATAATTTAATATTTACAAACCTTTGAAAATGAAAACAGAAACCATAAATCAATTATTTACAAAACATCAATATATAACACGATTACATATTTCTGTATATGCATGCGTACTGAATATAATACACAGAACTATATAACTACCCCAGAAATGTGACTCTGAACTCTCCTCTGCAGCTAGTACCTCTTCAGTCTTTTCCCTTCTCAGTATTTCTGTTACCTACGCGTGATAAAAACCAACGCGCTAAGCATATAGCTTAGTGGGTGTACACTAAACTCAATTATCAAGATCATAAAATAATTTCATAATAAAAATAAGACAATGTCAACGTATAAAAACATTATAAAATTCAACTCAATCACTGAAATAAAACATATGAAATGAGTTTACTAAAAACATCTAAATTTAATCAATAACTTATACTAAATTCAGTTTCCAATTCTTTTCAAATCATTGTACTCAATTCATTCTCATTTCTGCCCTTTTGATATACTTAACATACTTCAGGATTGGAATATGGGTCGTTCGACCTCAATGGCTGTCTATCGAACATAACTCCCAACCTGAGGACCGGCACTTGGGGCCTGCTCAATCCAATGGTGGTACGTATAACTCCCTACCCTAGGACCGAATGTTCGGAACCTAGAGAGGTGCATATCTCCCTATCCCAGGATGAATCCTTAGGAAGGTACGTGTCTCCCTACCCCGGGACGAATCCTTGGGGAGGTATATAATATCACATCAATATCAAGAACGGTGCAGTACTACTAAATGAACCCAATTGGTATACCAACTTCCTATATCCATATATATGTCCAAGTATCCTAGGGCCGTTTCAATACAACAATTTCACATAACAACCGTAATTCATAAATCGAATTTAATCTCAACGAATATCAAAATTCAATCGATATTAGTAAAACATATATACATGATTTCATGGAAATTCAACGAGTTGTTCATACGATATTCTGAAACAATTTATTTCAACATATTCAAACAAATTAAAATACGATTAAAGCATAATACTCAAAATACGATTAAAACGAAATCATTCAAATAGAAAAACAATATGAACATATAGTTACTAAATTATCCAAAATCTCAAAACAAAAAACACATAACAATTTTCATAAAGATTTCAAAAATGTGTGTACACCAACTTGGATATCGTTTTCTTTCCGACTATTTTTTTTTCTGGATTTCTTTTTCCCTTTTTCCTTTTCTCTCTTTCCTCCTCTTTTCCTTTTCTTTCTTCCTTTTCCTTTTCTTTCTTCCTCTTCTCTTCTTCTTCTTCTTCTTCTCTTCTTCTCCTTCTCTTCTTCTTCTTCTTCCTCTCTCTTTCTTTCTCTCTTTTTCTTTCTTTTCTTTCTTTTCTTTTCTCCGATCTCTCTCTCCCTTTTCTATTTTCCTGGTTGCTTCCTCCAGAAGCTTCACCGCCCACTTATTTTTTTTATAAAATTTTGGTCATCGTGATAGCTCATCGTGACCTATGGTCGCGCCACCTGGTCGCATTGCTCACTGGAGGATTTTCACCGCTTTTATCGCGATCAACCATCGCGGTATCTAGTCGCGTCGTTAGTCGCGTTGCTCACTGCCTAAAATCCACATTTTCATCGCGAGCTAGTCAGCGCGATTTGTGGTCGCGGTGACTAGTAGCGGTGCTCACTGCCAAAAATCACCATTTTTCACCGCAAGTGACTCATCGCGATCTCTGGTCGTGGTGAGTGGTCCCGGTACTCACTGCCAACTTTTCCTTCTCTTTCATGCGTTCTTTCTGGACCGCTCCATCTGGTCCACCTGAAAACTATAAAAATATACATACATTTAATTATATTTTCCACCCCTCAAATCATAAATATTATATCCACATATTCAAAATCAATTATGTAACATCCCTATTTTCGAATAATTAATTTTGAATATGTGAATATAAAATTTATGCTTTGAGGGGTATAAAATGTAATTAAAAGGGTAAAATGTAACGGTCCAGAAATGATGCATGAAGAAAAGGGTGAAAATTAGACAGTGGGTACCGCGACCACAGATCGCGCTGACTAGCTCACGGTGAAAATGTCAAAGTCTGGCAGTGAGCATGGCGACCACTAGCACGACCATGGTACCGCGATGAGTGACAGAGATGGAGGCGGTGGAATTGCTCCAGTGAGCAACGCGACCACAGGTCGCGATGATCGAATTTATATATAAAAAATAAGCTTGTCGCAGAAGTCTCTTGAAAAAAAAAAATCAGAACAGAAAAGAGAGAGGGAGAGACCAAGAGAAAAAGGAAAGAAAAAGAAAGGAAGAAGAGAGAGAGAGAGGAAGAGAAAGAAAGAAGAAGAAGAAGAGGAAGAGAAGAAGAGAAGAGAAAGAAAAAGAAAAGGAAAGAGAAAGGAAAAGAGGAGAAAAGAGAGAAAGAGAAAAAGGAAAAGAGAAAGGAAAAAAAGGAAACCCAGAAGGAAAAAGGTGTAGAAACAGTGTCCAGGTCGGTGTACACCCGTTTTCGAAATCTTTACGAAAGTATTAAGTATTTTTAGTCTGAATCTGAGATTTATTTGAATAACTTCGTAATTATGTGTTTATATTGTTTTCATTTGAATGATTTTACTTTAATCGTATTTCGATTATTATGATCTCGTTGAAATTAATTGTTTCAGAACATCGTAAGAATAAATTGTTTAATTTCCATGAAATCATATATGTATATTTTCATAATATCGTTTGAATTTTATATTTGTTGAGTTGAACGTCGATTTGTAAATTACAGTTATTATTTGAAAATGTTGTATCGAAACGGCCCTAGGCTACTTAGACATATAAATGGATATAGGAGGTTGGTATACCAGCTGAGTTCATTTAGCAGTACTGCACCGATATTGATATTGATATTGATGAGATATTATGTACCTCCCCATGGATTTGTCCAGGAGTAGGGAGACACGTACCTCCTCAAGGATTTGTCCTGGGGTAGGGAGACACGTACCTTCCTAAGGATTCGTTCCTGGGATAGGAAAATATGTATCTCTCTAGGTTCCGAACACTCGGTCCTAGGGTAGGGAGATATGTACCAACCTAAGGATTCGTCCTAGGTTGGGAGTTATGTTCGACAGATAGCCACTGAGGTCAAACAACCCATATTCCAGTTTTGGATTATGTTGAGTATACCAAAGTGCCAGAATTGAAGTGAATTGAATGATATGTTTATAAGTGAATTTTGAAATTGATTTTATACGTTTATTTCAGTATTTAAGTTAAAATGATTGTAAAAGAATTGAGAATTTAATTTAGTACGAATTATTAAATTGATTTAGTTGTTTTTATTAAACTGATTTTATATGATTTAAATTAGTGACTGAGTTGAATATTGTAATGTTCTATTTACGTTTGCATTGTGATATTTATATTATGATTTTGATAAATGAGTTTAGTGTACACCCACTAAGCTATATGCTTAGCGCGTCAGGTTTTTATCACGCGTAGGTCACAGGGATACTGAGGAGGCCAAAGATTGAAGAGAGAGTTGCTGACAGAGACCCAGAGTCACTACATTTGGGTAGATATATAAATATATTGTTGTATAATATGTGTAGATTGCATGCATATACAGAGATTTGTAATTGTGGTATATATATTTGTGTTTTGTAATTAAATTGTTTTATGATGTCTGTTTTTCATTTCCAAAAGACTGTAAAGAATTAATTATGTACTATTTTATTTTGAAAACTGTTTGGAAGTCGCACTAAACGGCAGAGTGCGCGTTGGGTTGATAATTGATTTAGAAGTGTTGAAATTGTTATATATATCTTGGATTTGTTTGTCGAAAACAGGTTTTGGGGGAACTCAGAAAAACAGAGGAAACTCTGCCGAAATTTTTAAAACTGATTTGATGGGCTCACTCGAAAAGGTTTTTAAATTATAAATTATATGATTTTCAGATTATAAAGTGAATTAAGAAAGTTTTGAAAACCAGGTAGCGCTCCCTGGGTCGATCTAGCCGGTCGGGTCAGAGGGTGTTACAAATTATTTGAAATTTGGGATATTACAGATACCATTTCATATGAGATGGAACACCCCACTGTAAAAGCCGTAATCCAATCCTGTAAACCCTGTAATATGTATCAGAGGCCCAATTAAGAACTGAATGCCAGAAAATGATGAGGAAATAAAGAAATGTTATTAAGATTGAAACCCATGAACTTTTGAAATACTTTATTTTATAGAGTTTCAGTAATTGAAATATGTTGGTTGTTTTATATATATCTTTCTGAATTTCTGAATTTAAGATTTATTGTTTATATTACATTGAAATTTATTTTAGTGTACATCCACTAAGTATTATTGCTTAGCGCATTGATGTTTATCGCGCGTAGGTAACAGAGATACCGAGGAAGGAAAAGAGTGAAGAGATAGCTACAGACGGAAGAACAGAGTCACCATACTTTTGGGTAGATATATATGTTTTTGTATAATATATTCAGTACGCATGCATATACAGAAATCTATAAATGTGTTATATATTTATGTTTTGTAATTAATTGTTGTACGGTTTCTGTTTTCATTTTTTTTAAAGATTTGTAAATATTGAATTATAAATTGTTTTATTTTAAAACTGTTTGGAAAGTCGCACTAAACGGCAGGGTGCGCAATTGATTGAAAGTTTGATTTAGAAGTGTTGAAATTTTATTGTGTTGGACTTTTGTTGAAAACAAGTTTTGGGAAATCAAAAAAATAGAGGGAATTCTGCCGAAATTTTTGAAAACAAATTTGATGGGCTCATTATAGAAAAGATTTTAAATTATAAATTATTTGATTTTCAAATCATAAACAGAATTAAGAAAAGTTTTGAAAACCCGGTAACGCTCCCTGGGTCTATCTAAAAGGGTCGGGTCAGAGGGTGTTACACGCTGACTGTACTGGGAGATGTGATCGTCCGGATTTATCGTGCCGTCGTAATGCTTCATGTTGGGGAAGCTGAACTTCCTCGACATTTCAACGAGGGCAATGGTGCCGACGAAGGGTGAATAGGCGAAGCTATTGATGTAGCTCTTCTTGATTGAAGCCAGCATTCCAAGACTGCGTTGGATTAGAGCTTCCATTTCTGCGAACCTGCGTGCAAGTTTAGGGTCAGATAAAGTGGAGGTCGAGCCTATCATACCTGTTGTGTGCAAGGCTGGTGTTGTGTGCAATTGATTGCAGACATTGTTGAGGGGACGACAACTTCCTGTTGTTTCGGGGAACTTGCTTGATAGGAGCTGGCTGATTCATTTCCTTTTGGGCAGCAGTCATTACTGTTGACGTATCGGGTGCGATAGGTTCTGCTGCTTGGTCACCTTCGGGAATATAGGTGTCGTTTCTGCTCCAACCAAACTCAAAGATAGGATGACGTGGGTTAGAGATAAGCGTCGCGGGTGTTGTTTATCCTGGTACAGATGCAGGATTGTTGACTTCGTAGTGTACGTGGCCAAACCCTGGTGGTGGAGTGGTCGACGTCGCTAGGGTGTCGACCTTGTTTTGCAAGTCTTTGTTTTCCGCGCGAACAACTTTGTTTTCCGCTTCCAATGCCTAGAGTCATTTTGAGTTTTCGTTTTTCTGTTCCATTAGCACTGCGAGCTGGGCTTCCAACGTGATGGGGTTTGATTCTTCCGCCATGATCTGAATGTCAATGATTGATGATTTGCTGATCGAATAACGTCGTGCCCCACGGTAGGCGCCAAATTGTAGATGCTGGAATCTATGCGCCAAATTGTAGATGTTGGAATCTACGCTTGATGACCTGACGGTCTACGGTGATTGATTAAGGGACGACAATCTGTAAAACAACGAAGAGAGTGTCGTGCTCTTGGGACACCGGGGTGTTGCCAACCAAATAGCCTCCGACGCCTAAGTTAGATTATGAATCTAAAAGGTAAAAGATTAATGGAATGAATACTACTTGAATCATGTGTATGTCGAGCGTTATGGGATATTATGTCGAGCGTTATAGGATATTATGTCAAGCATAGTAATGATATGTGAGGCTATGTAGTGCTTAACTGATCTTAGTATCGCATCGTGTGCGAGTCTGATTGCTTGAGAGCAAAGTGACGACTTAGAGCAAAAATTGATTGACCCCTATAATGAAGCTATAAAGCTGTATTCATTGGGGTTGTGGCTATCCGTTGAATCCATATCATGAAGGATATCGTGCTCCGAGATATCCGAGATTCTTGTAATCTTGGAGCCTATTTGACTGGGCGAGTTTGATTTGGTCAACTGACTTAGTCAAGGGTTGACTGAGTCAATTGCTTAGTGGCTGCTGGGTCAAGTCTACCACATGGGCTTATCTTTGGGCTTTGTCGACCACTGGATCGTGCGTTAACCCTGTAAAGCCTATTGTGGGGTCTGTCGAGTGCTGGGCTTGGTTTTTTGAGCCGTTCTTAGTTATTTTAAGCTGTCTTTTGGATCCAAACCTTTTGAGCTATTTCTGACCACTAGAGTAGCAAGCTAGATATATATATATTATTGTTTATAAATGTAATTGAATGAAATAATTATGCTACAATTTGAGGCTTTACATATATATTGATTTCGGTTCTTAAAACAAAAATTATTTTTTAATATAGTTATTTATTGCATTTTCATCCTAAATAAAATCTTATTAATAAATAAATAAAAATGCTTTAGGATATATTAAATTATTTAGTTTTACTTGTTTGTATCATAACAAATAAAAATACATAACAATTAATAGTAATAAGGGTATAAATGTCAAATTATCTGTTTTTAGACATTTTTATTTTTAAAAATACAAATAAGTTGATGTCATATTCAGTGGTTTGGGAAAAAAAATACGTCATTTAGATTTCAGTTCCCATTAAGTCTTTAGTAAAATTCAGGACTGTTTAGTCTTCATAAAAAAAACAAAAAATGACCTCTAAGTGAAGGTGGCTTCCACAAATTGCTTAATTTTTTTTTTTTTTTAAGTTTTATTCTTTAAATTTCTTTAAATTTCTTTAGAGATAGACGGTAGAAATCCATCTCAATTTTTTTAAGGAAAAATATAAAAAATAATGAGAAAGGTTAAAAATACTCTTATAATATTACGGGTCTGTTTGGCAGAGATTTTGGAAATCTCTTTTTGGATCCAAAAACTCTTTTAAGAGTATTTGAATATATCTATAGAAGAATTTTTAAGTTTTAAAAGCTCTTCCAGGTAAATACAAAATATATAGATTTTATAAAAAGAACTTTTAAAAAATCAAAAGTTTAAAATAAAAGTTTTGACAAACAAAACCTAAATTTGAGTGATTTTGGTAAATGCCAGCAGAGGTTAATATTAATTTTCAGAAAAATTATTTATCCTGTAACTACACTGCCGTGAAATTACAATACCGTGTGCTAAACGAGCCCCAGGATTTTTGACCTTGCCCGTTCCCGTTTCAATGACATCTTCAATCCTCAGGACTCAAACGGGGTATAATTGGAAACTAATAAATATTAAACCAGTCGGATAAAATATTGTCTACCCACTTTCAATCAAAATTTCAATTTCCATCATTTCTCTTAAACCCTAAAATCTCAAGAAACAACAACACCTGAGACAGATACAGATCTCAACCTTCTTTTTCTTCATCAACAAGAAGCTATTGTTACTCTTTCTTTTTTTAGTGCATCTCCTACTCTGTCCTATTTGTAAGTAATGACTTTTTTTTTTATAATTTATTTTTCATGCAATGTAGGAGTGTTTGGTATATTTTTTCTTGATTGAGTTGAATTAGTTGCTGTTGGATTTATATAATTTATTCAGTATTCTGGCAGAAGAAGTTTTTTTATCTTTATTGTATCTCATGGAATTTCGGTGCACCTGAACTTGATAAATTGATTAATGGCCAATTTTGTTTTGTCTTATTGGACTGGATATATATATATATAGAGAGAGAGAGAGAGAGTTTAGTGACTTGCTTTGTGCAGTGACGACATTTGTTATTACTTATTGTGTAATCGTTCCAGTAAACTCAAATTGAAATTGAATTTATCGCATCATTTATGTTGTTCAACACCCGTTCACCTAGTTTTGAGCAGTCGAACTATATAGCTTTGTATTTTGTATTTGATGAAGTAGTTGATTAATGGGTACCTTTTTCTTTTCTAGTCTACTTTATGGTTCCTATGGAATGAAAATAGTTGGGAGGGGGGAGAGAGAGGGAGATTTTAATAAACTAAGTTAGTTACTTGTTGTCATGCACTTTTTATCTCTGGTATCTTTTTCCTTGTGAATGCAACGCAACAATTATCAGGAAACTATGCAGAGTTAGAAAAAGCATGTTTTGCTCCTGAATTTCCTGCAAACGGAATGACTTGAGTTGTGCACGCATTTACTTAACCTCTTATTAGGTTTATCCCTGGATTTTAAGTGCATTAAAAAGATAGTTTAGAAACAGGTTGACTTATAGATTTATTGGGATGTTATTTCTAGATGGAGATGATAGTCCATCAGTACTAAGCTAACTTGACCAATTTGGAATTCTTGGGGTGCACTCTTATTTTCTAGCTTGTGGCTCTGTAGGTGAGCAGTAATTTGCCGAGATTGTCGGATAAGAATTTTAATAATAACCTTTTGATATTTGCAGTTGCTTAAGGAGGCTTGCCTATGTTCTGGAATGGCCAATAATTCTCAGTCTTCTGGGCAGGTATTGAACTTCTAATCCAGTTCATCTTGGTATTAGTGTAGCCTAAACTAAAATCTGAACTGGATTCAGCTTGAAACGTGATGTTTATCTTACATCCTTGCAATGCATATTACTACTTTATTGAATTTGGTATTTAACTCTGAGTGTTCTTTCATTAAGTATGTTAAAGTTTCATCAGTGTTGCTTAGTTTTCAAAGTATGATCGCTTCTACAGTTTCTTTTTTTATATTTCTTTTAAAAAATAGAATTGAATGTGAACTGGAAGCTTGTGAATTGATTAGAGTTTTTTGTTAGTTCAATACCTGATTTTCCCATCTATGTTAAAAAATCTGATTTTTCTATCAAAAGGGTTCAATGTTAGATTTTCTAGAAAGTAATTAAACATCGTTTTACTTATATCTATTTCAAGTTTCTGTACAAAGCTTATGATGATTATTTTGGTACTAAGACACCTGTGTGTCTGGTTCTCTATCTCTTCTTTTCCTTTCCTCTCCCTCTGTGGATTAGCCATTTCGGCCTCCTCCAATTGGATCCTTGGGTCCTCAAAAGTTTGTTTCATCTTGACCTACGCTAGTAATTTCTTCATCTGTTCATGTTTGGTGGCTTTTATATCTGCTTTCATGCAAGAATTTTGAATATTTCGTTGTGTGCAACTCTCTCTATGCCAGTATCGACCGGGGCTTCCAACACAGCAGGGACAATCATTTATTCCAGCACCTTCCCAACAGTTTCGGCCTGTTGGACCAGGTATCTCTTCTTCAAATGTCGGGATGCCGGCTATTCAAAGTCAGCCAGTGCAGTTCTCACAACCAATGCAGCAGTTTCCACCAAGGCCGAGTCAGTCTGTTCACAGCGCTATGCCTTCGTCACAGGCTATACCAGCACCATATGGCCAACCAAATAGGCCTTTTACAGCTGGCTCACCTCAGTCACAGCACACTGCACCTGCAATGAATAGTCATATGCCTGGCTTAGGTGCCCCTGGAATGCCACCATCTTCATCATATACTGTGAGATCTCATTACTTTTATGAAAACTTGCTTGTTTTGGGAAAGTTCCTTCTGCATTTCTTTTGATTGTTTTGCATTGTTTTAGTTTGTGCCGTCTTCTTATGGCCAGCCACAAAATCATATGAATGCGTCATCCCAGTTTCAACCAATGCCTCAAATGCATGCACCTGTAGCCGGACAACCTTGGATGTCCTCTGCAAATCACGGCGCATCACTTGTCACACCAGTACAGCAGACTGGTCAACAAGTGCCAGTTCCTTCTTCTACAGATACTGTGAGTGCATTTTGTTTAGAGTTTTTCTTAGGAAATTTCTTTTTACTAGTTTAAAGCTCCTTTTAATAGGCCACATTCTTTGTTCATGCCATGTGTTTGTTGCCTTTTTTTATGATGCCTTAAAAAGGTTTTTGCTCTGCTAGAAACTGTTAAAATCACACCGTCGTATGAATTTGATAAAAGTAAAAAAAAAAATTTGTTTAATAGTCCTACTTGCTGTTAGCTATCTCATGGTCCTGTTAATTTGTAGTTTGAACTTCGCTCGACTAGAAAATAGATTTAGTCATAATGAGAATCGGTTTTCGACCATTATATATCCTAAATCTGGAAGCTTTTGGTCCAACTATCATCAACCTTCTGAAAGATTGCTTAGGCAGGAGAGAAAACTAGGAGGATGAGGGGGAAATTAGGAAGTGGAGCAGACCACTGTTTGGTAGTAATGAGAAAGGCTTTGAAAGGAAAGTGGATGGAATGCTGTCCTCAGGTTAACATAACTAATCTTTCAAAAGTCTAGAATGCTGTCAGTTAACCTAACCAATCTTTACAGTAACTAGTAACCATCATTAAGAAAAGCCATTAATTCATTGTTTATTTCTCTAGTTTATTTTTTTCCCTCTCTATCAAACATAGATATTGATGGAGAGTCTAAGGGCCAGTTTGGTAGAGTTTTAACTTTTCTTATTGCAGCTGTGGCTGTAGTTTTTTTAAAAACAGGTGTGGCTGTAGCTTTGGGAAAAAGCTGCTAAGTGTTTGGTAACTGTATTTTGGAAGTGTTGTGGGTTGAAAAAACTTATATTAAAGTGTGTGGTAAACTATATGGCTGAACTTGCTGTGAAATTATAAAATGATCAAAATTGACATCTTAGTAAAATTAGTTTATTTAATTTGTTGATGGAAATTCTGTTTAAATACATTAAGTATATTTAGACCAGCTTTTAGCTGTAGCTTTTGGCCAGATTCTCTAATAAGCCATTTTCAGAAAGTTTACCAAACAACTTTTGAACCCCAGCTTATTGAAAAAGGTAAAAGCACTTTTAAAAAAGCTGCCCCAAACGGGCCCTAACTTCTCTCCAGTTGTCTTTTCCCTCCCTTTTAACAAACCTTTCCATCTGCTTTTCAACCTGTTGTATTGCAAAGCATGAGTATTATGATGTCAACATTTCTACACTTTAGGAAATCAAAAACATCTTGTAACCCTCTTTTTTATATGAGGTTGATTAAACATATGAGTAATTTGAACAAAATTTGTGACTCCACATTTATTTTAGAGGCAGATAACCTGACATTTGACATAGTGATGTTTCAATAATTTAATGGGAGATTCAAAGTCTAATGTCAGTAACTGGGTAGGTTCTGATAATTACTGAATTTCAATTCTAATTCTTACTTAATGTTTTATTTCTTTTGGCATTACGCATGGCCATTGTTGTTGGCCAGTTTTTGGAATACTTGAGGATCTGATATATGTCTTAATCACACTCCATTTGGAATACAGGCAGCACATATTCCTAGCAGTTCTCAGCCATCATCATCTGATTGGCAAGAGCATTCGTCAAGTGATGGGCGAAGGTAAGTTGCTGCTGTATATGCTGGCAAACACTCACATTCATATAGGTATGTTCTTTGTTTAGTCTTCCTAATTGATGGACATTTTTTCAGATATTATTACAATAAGAGGACAAAACAATCTAGCTGGGAGAAGCCTGTGGAATTGATGACGCCAATTGAGGTGAGTAATATTACTATAATATTTTATATTCTTGTAACTCATTTAAATTGTCTTCCATAGCCAGTCAAACATGCCTTTGATATCTTGCAGTAGTTTACTTCCCGGTAGTTGTACAAACTGTGTTCCCTTTTATGGATGTTGACAAATGGAGCCATGGTTGAATTGATCAAAATTGTTTTATTCGAATTTTCGTTTTCTTTGCATGTTTTTCCACTGGTTTGTAGACGTCATGGCAAGTCTGGAGAAATTTAACGACTGCTGTATTTGCTCATTTTGAAGGCGGGCTTTCACTTTCTCGAGGCAGGCAACATTTTGCTATTTATATCTTGTTTATTTTGTAGGGACAAGTTATTTATGTTGAATTGGTGATTGAATGAACCTAACAAATGTTGAGTAGTGATTGTTGTCCTTCTTCTGCTTCATGTTTGGTGGAGTTTCTGGATAAGGATACAATTTAACTCTATAATAGCAATTGTCTGTTTCTTTGAAAAGTTTCTTCATTTACCTTATTTATATTTTTAGTTTTTCCTTTTGTTGTTAGTTTAGTCCCTGACTGGTTGCTGTTCTGTTCTTGATAATGTGTTTGTTTTCCATCATGCTTTATAGATCAAATGAAAGAATATCTTGGTATTGAAAGAATTATAATAACCTGTTCATATTAGTGAATTTTATGTTTAAGTTTTCCCTTATAGCATTATCTTGCAAGATTTTTTTCCTATTCATGACTTCTTTGATGTCAATGGAATGCTAAAGTCAGGGGTGCTTGTTGTTTCTGGTTTGAAGTTATAGTAGTTTATCAATTTAATTTCAATTTCGCTCTTGGCTGTCATAATTCCTTCTTAGGCTCTTCATACTTGATCATGGAGTATTTGAAGCTGATCAGCTGATATCTGATTCATGTATCAAAACAATGCTTATGGTCTGTGATTTATCTGGGTATTAAAATTTTCAAACCCTAATCAGTTTAAGGATACCAGAAATATGGTATTGGGAGAACAGATGTGAATGTAGCTTACTTGGTTGTGCTGATATGGTTTGATTAAACAGGATTTAGGTCCTCTCACATTATCTGAAGGAATATCAATGACACAAGAATATTGCCGCATGTTTCTTGAAACCATCTGAATAATGTTAAGATGTGACATTATTTTCGTATTGCTTAAGACTTAAAATATAGTTGTAAGGTGTCATTTAGCCTGAACTAAATATACCATTTATGGAAAAAGCTCATTCCTTTCGTGTTAGCTTCCTATGCTGTATGCTTGCTTTTCGTTACTTTAATGATCAATTTTTGGGGTGGACTTCTATAAATCCTGTAAATTTCTTACTTGGATTGTTGTTGATTGATGATTATTTGATTGTCTGAGCTGTTCCAATCTGTTGAATGTGCTTTGATTTGTCACCTGTGTGTATTTGTGAAATTCCTAGGCATGAACCATAATCTATGTTTGTGTTGATAGTATGATATATGAACCATGTGGTGGGCAGTTAAGGAACATTGTTTCTGAGATTCCTAGGTATGTTAATTTGGGTTTCGAAAGAACTGCAAAGATGAGTTTTGAGTTTTGTAGAAAGGATACAATGAGCATCTTCCCTTCCACAACACCTGGAGGCTTACCTCGTGTGTGCCAAATTGCTAATAACTTTGACTGTTATTCTCTTAATTGTTGTTAAGCTGGTGTTAGGAATGAAAATGCAGCATAGGGTAGGAATAGTCCCTATATTTGATTTTTAGAGGGTTTCTGGGTTGATGTTTAATCAAATCTTAAGAAGCCCATTAATGGAACTCATTTGCATATAGGGGTTCCATGGCTATGTGCCTAATGCTTGTTAAATTAAGAACCTAAAGAGATTAGATATTAGTATTTAATTATTTGTCTTAGTATCATTTATGTTCTAGTTTTGATCATGGCTATGTTCTTTCTCTTCACCTTTTCCTGTAATCAAGGAAGTTTGATGTACATGACTGATATACCTGTTACATTTCATGTCTAGTTGTTGTTGAACATGTTTCACATATATACATAATTTTCGTGTGTGTATATTTGAGGTTTTTGATATTTTATTTATATAATTTGTTTCTTTTATGTGCCCTACATATCTTCTCATTTACATATACTGCTCTATAGTTTGCTGCTTATCATTGTAACATGATCTTTACTCTTCTTTAAATTTTCGTGTGTGTATATTTGAGGTTTTTGATATTTTATTTATATAATTTGTTTCTTTTATGTGCCCTACATATCTTCTCATTTGCATATACTGCTCTATAGTTTGCTGCTTATCATTGTAACATGATCTTTACTCTTCTTTAAATTTTTGCTCATATTGCTTTCATGTCTTCGTTTAATAATGTATGTTACTACAACAGAGGGCAGACGCATCTACTGTTTGGAAGGAATTTACAACCCCAGAGGGAAAGAAGTTCGTTTCTAACTATACTTTTCATTTAAAGTCTTTCCATCATTTTATAAACTTGAGATGTACTCTGATGTTTGTTTCAACTATTACCTTTGTTGATTGCTACTTAATCAGGAACTGGCTTTTGCAGGTATTATTACAACAAGGCTACAAAGCAATCTAAGTGGTCAATACCTGAGGAACTGAAGGTTTACCTGTTTCTGTTTCTTGTTGTTTCGTTTACTGTCATCTTCTGCATTTCTGATCTCACTTTGAAACATTTGCTTTCAGTTAGCCCGGGAACAGGCCCAAATGGCAGTTAGCCAGGGAACCCAATTAGAATTGGGAGCAAATTCTAATGTACCTGCTGCTGTTGCTGTCTCTTCAGCTGAAACCCCTGCTGCAAGTACTTCAGTCAGTTCAAACATTTCTTCAACTTTATCTGGGGTGGCTTCTAGCCCGGTTCCAGTCACACCTGTAGTTGCTGTGACTAATACTACCCCTGTGGTAGTTTCTGGATCATCAGTTGTTCCTGTTACACACTCTGCCGGAGCAATTATCACTGTAGTTCAACCCACAATGGCGAATCCATTAAATGTTGGTGCAGGAAGTATTAGTGTTATTCCTGATATGGTCAATGCCAACACCAATATAAAGTATGATCTTCTGCTCTGTAATCTTGAATGATCTCTTGTGATGAAGAAATGAAATATCACATAGAATGCCACCTTATGTTTCTTCATTGATGACAGGAGTGGCTTTGGAAATGTAGTATCTCAAGATGCTGCAAATTCTTTAGATGGAGCTTCTGTGCAGGATATTGAGGTAGGTGTTCTTTTGAAGGCTTTTTGTGGAATTATCTTTTTGGTTAAGATCATTTATTTGCTTATTGTGAGAAACAAACAAAATATTTTTTAGAGCTCCTTTTGTCTTAGAAAAAAAGAAAAAAAGAAAAATCAATTTACAAGTTCTAGTTAGTGCATATTCTCTATGATTACAAGGATGTTCAGAATAATCAAACAACCATTTCATTTAGGCATCTCAAGAAAATGAAATGTCACTAGATGGTTAAATCTGTCTTATTTTTCTCTTGAGAAGTTTTGATTCGGTCATGTCTGGTCCACCCTAGAGATTGATTTTGACTATTAAAATCATGTATGACATGATTTCACAAATTTAAGATTTACCAAAATTTTACATTTGGGAACGATTATATAGAATACGCTGGAAAAATCCTTTATTAGAAATAATTACTACTGTCCTAGGATTGGATCACCGAATATAATTTGAAGTCATCACTAGCATTGATTGTCCGTGCTACCTGTACTTCTTTCACTACAGGCATTATTATAGATGCATTTAGTCTTAAAATAAAGAAAATGCGTAGCTAGAAGTACTGCCATTATTTTAAAATGGAAAGGCTAGTATGATTGATACTTTTTCTGTACTCTCTTAATATTTGCTGGTTTTGTCTTGATGATTTTATAATCCAATGATTGAGGTTGTTGTAAAGTTTATGCTGGGAAATTTCAATATTCGTGCAAATGATGCTTAAGAGTGGATTTTAATTATCTTGGATCCATTGAATATGAATAATTCATTTTTGCTAATGCCTATATGAAATATTGATGATGCATATCCATGTAATGTCAGACTGGGTGATTCAATTGTCTTACTGATATGCAAAATTGATCTTTTCAATTTAAACATTAGGTCTGCAAGTTGGAGGGAAAAATTCTAATTTGCATTAGTTGACTTCTCTGTGTATTTGTCATTGGCAGGAAGCAAAAAAAGGCATGGCAGTAGCTGGAAAAATTAATGTGACTCCAGTAGAGGAGAAAGCACCTGATGATGAACCTTTAATATATGCCAATAAGCTGGTACTTTTTGACTTATATTTGCTGCTTCTTTTTTTTATTGCTTTTAAAAGGCCTAGTAATATGTGTTTAATTATCTTTTAAGAATTGCAAGACCACATTGTCATTATCATTCAGTATTGGCATCTTTCTCTTTAGGTTATATCTGTAATCTTTTTGTTCTTTTCGTTTAGGAAGCGAAAAATGCTTTCAAAGCTCTTCTTGAATCTGCAAATGTGCAATCTGATTGGACTTGGGAGCAGGTTGAGCAGCTATATCTTTTTCCTATACCTTCAATCTTTCATCACTTGGTAAATGTTTTTTATTGACATTAAAGTTCTTTACAGACCATGAGAGAGATCATTAATGACAAGAGATATGGTGCTTTGAAAACACTTGGTGAGCGGAAGCAAGCATTTAATGAGGTAAACTTTGTTTGAAACTTTGCAGTGAGTTTTTATTTGTTATGCGTCAGTGGATTCTATTTGGATCAAATTATGTTTGGATGACTGCGCTTCTTAAGTTCGAATATTATTCATAAACAATATTAACTGTTTCGTTCTGATGTAAAATTTCTTATTTTACATTTTAGTATTTGGGTCAAAGGAAAAAGCTGGAGGCTGAGGGGAGGCGCATGAGGCAGAAAAAAGCAAGGGAGGAATTCACTAAGATGCTTGAGGTATGCTGCATATAGCTTAAACTAACCCTTTTCTCTCTATTATGTATGTCAGGTTGATATGATGTGTTTTGGTGCTTTGATCTCTTTTCAGGAGTCTAAGGAACTCACATCTTCTACGAAATGGAGGTTTAAATCTCTCCTTTACCATGAAACTTTTACTTTTAGCATGGTCTTAGTATGCTTTGTTTTATGATAATATATTAAATGTTCTAAGCTCTTACTAGCTTTTTACCTGATCAGCAAAGCTGTGAGTATGTTTGAAAATGATGAGCGGTTCAAGGCCGTTGAACGAGTTAGAGACCGGGAGGATCTTTTTGACAACTACATGGTAGAACTTGAGAGGAAGGTAAAAGCTCTCTGCTTTATGCATCATTTTCTCAAGTGAACAAGCATCTGTATATAAATCCTTGTATTGCACTTATGCCTTGCTCTAGTTTGTCCTAATAGCTTAATTCCTTGTATTCAAGGGTACTTTTCTGTGCAAATGTACAAGTTTGGTCTATCAGCATATACACAAAACGTCAGGGTACTTTAATGCAATTTTCCCTAATGCTAGAGTTTAGTTGGATTAGTGTAGTCTAACTAGACGATTGTGAAAGTATTTTGTCTGCACTTTTCTTCACTTGCTTCATTTTTTGGTGGGTGGGTGCTCTTTTCGTTTTTTTTTTTTCTGGGTCACCCAGTAGGCATATATGTGGTAAAGCTGAATGTGAATTTATGGGGTTTGTACAAATATGATGTTTAGCCTTTTTCTTAATCTCTTGCTTCATGTGTCTTGTTGACCCTTTTTCTTGAATATATCGTTTTTGTTCTCTGGAACAAAATTGTATTGTTAGCTTTTCTGTATTTTTGGTATTTAGTCATTCTTACATCATCTGCGCTGCTGAAATTGGAAACTTTGTGCTCTTTAGCATGCTGATTCTTAGTTTGTTACTGATTGTGTATTCATATTTATCGCAGGAGAAGGAAAAAGCTGCTGAGGAGCACAGAAACAATATAGCAGAGTACAAGAAATTCCTTGAATCCTGTGAATTTATTAAGGTAAACCCTTGAAAAATGAGGATTGTAATTTAATTTGTAGAAGAAATTTGTTAAATCTAGTTGTCAATCAGTTACAATTAAGGTGGCAATCAACCATAGATTGATGTAATTAGCTAGGTGATTGATTGAGTAATTATTGTACTTCCTTTTCTATTATGGACCTAGCAATTCATGTACCTTGGCTGAATAATATACACAACTCAATTCTCTTTTTCCCCTATCTCTTTAGTGTTTACACAACGTTTAGAAGTTTCTCATATGTGTCGCCGTCTGCAGTGGTAGACGGCGACATAGACACACCTATCGTCGGGTGCCCCTTCTCTATTCAAAATTTTAGTATTTTCTCTCTTTTCTTAAAAAAAAAAAAACCAATGCTTTGCAACACATTCTATCTCCATACACTCGGCCCAAACAAAACCCAATTCACTTAACTAGAAACCTTAATTCACCTTAGCAGCCGTTACAATGTTTCCTCCAGCTGCCGACTACCAAACTGCGGCGACATATTGGCTGACCTCAATTCTTGCCAGTGAACTACCGACCATCCTCAGAATTTTCCTGCGACTCTTTGGCGATCGTTGAACATATAAATATATATATATATATATATATATAAGTCTGTTAAGCCGTTTCCGCGGCCACTCTTCCAAGCCATTTCAGTAATACTCTGTCAAGCCGTTTTGTCGGCATTCTGTCAAGTCGTTTGGTTGGCACCTCTATCAAGTCAGTTCGTCACTCCTTTTAAAAGGACTCACTACCATGTCATCGAAACTCTACAAACTCAAACTGTTTCATCTCCCCATCTTAAGTTTTAGGGGGATTGTAAAGAATCTCGGAAGGAATTATTGAATGTTTCTATTTTTAATTTATTATGCTTTATATTATCATTTAAGTTTTTTCTTTATCTATGCTACAAGCTGGAGCATTGAAAATATCTAAGATCTAGCTTGAGGGGGAGTGTTAAACCTAGTTATCAATTAGCTGTAGATTGATTCAATTAGGCTATCAATTAACTGTCGATTGATACATTTAGATGATTGATTGAGTATTTATTATTAATTGATGATACTACTTTCTTTTTTCTCAAGGTCTATTACTATAAATTCTTATACTATTGGATGAATAATACACAACACAATTCTCGTTTCCCGCCTTGCTAGCGGACTGCGAACCGTCGATAGAATTTTTTGGCAACCCTCAAATGACTCTTCGGCGATCATTCAACATTAAAAAATTTTAAAAAAAAAAAAAAGTTGTCAGGTTCGCTTTATCTCCACCTCTGTCAAGCCGTTTCATTTGCCACTATCAAGTTGTATCCTCAGCCACTTTGTCAAGCTGTTTCCTCGACCACTCTGTCAAGCCGTTTCCTTGGCCACTCTATCAAGTCAATTGGTTGGAACTTCTATCATGTTAGTTTGTCAACTTTTTGAAAGGACTCACTATCATATCATCGAAACTTTGCAAACTCAAACTACTTCATCTCCCCATCTTGAGTTTGAGGGGGATGTTAAAGAGTCTCAGAAGAAATTATTAAATGTTTCTATTTTTATTTTAATATATTTTATTACCATTTAAATTTTTTCTTTATCTATGTTGCAAGCCGGAGCATTGAAAATATATATGCTCTAACGTGAGGGGGAGTGTTAAAATCTAGCTGTCAATCAGCCATGTAATTAGCTTGGTAATTGATTGAGTAATTATTGTACTTCCTTTTCTATTCTAGGCCTAGCACTTTAAATTCATGTATCTTGGCTGAATAATATACAGAACACTAATCTCTTTTCCCCCTATCTCTTAAGTGTTCCCGAAATTAATGTGATGATTGTTTCTTTGTGCATCTGTTTATGATGATGTATCTTTATTTTGCAGGTGAACAGCCAGTGGCGTAAAGTTCAGGATCGCTTGGAAGATGACGAAAGATGCTCACGTCTCGAAAAAATCGACCGCTTGATCATTTTTCAGGACTATATTCGTGATCTGGAGAAGGAAGAAGAGGAACAAAAGAAGATACAAAAGGTAGGATGCACCCATAATGATTGTTAATTCTTTTCTACTTATGCCTTATCTTTAACTGTGACCATCTACTAGGATCAATTGAGGAGGACTGAGCGGAAAAACCGTGACGAGTTTCGCAAGCTGTTGGAAGAACATGTTGCTGATGGCACTTTTACAGCTAAAACTCACTGGCGTGATTATTGTTTGAAGGTACTTCATTTATTGTGATTTTGTATCTGATATTTGAGAAAGAGTTTTGCTTTATAAATCAATTCAGAGACGAGGAAATGCTGGACCCAGCCAGAAAGAAAAAAGATAAAGAAGGAAAAAGGAACATGAGCTGCAGGAACTTTTATTCTTATTTTCTTTAATATTGTTCTTTGACTGTAGGTTAGAGATTTACCTCAATATCATGCTGTTGCAACAAATACTTCTGGCTCAACACCGAAAGAATTGTTCGAGGATGTCTCTGAAGAATTAGAGAAACAGGTAACTTTTCTTATCTATCTTGAAATGTATGACAATTATTGTTAATCTTTTTGTTAATCCACCTGTAAGAATTTCTTTGAGGTAAGTTATATAGTTTGATTACTTCACCAAAGCCCTCTAACATCACCAATATGATACAAAGAACGCAGCAGTTGCCTAGCATGATTTTGACGTGCTTAATGCTATGTTTGCTGGGATCATTGTTTTAATCATGCTATGTCACTGGCTTTTGGTTCTTCTCGCTGTTCTACTCTGCCTTCACTTTGGGGTAAAAAGTGACAAGGTTTGATTGCATTGAGTTCGAGGTCTAATTTTAACTAGCAAAATAAGAGGTGCATAAAAAAGTTTGTGTTTGTCTTTAAGGGTGAGATTTTTGGCTAGGAGGCATCTATCTGGACAAGATATTAACGTAGACTTTTATTCCTAATTACATAGAGGTATGTTTGTAAAACTTCTACCCCTTGGAAGTTGTGGACTCAACGAGTTCTGCTTGAATTTGACGATACAGGGAGTACTGATGGGATTTTTGCACAATAACAAAAACCTAGCAGCCACATATAGCATAGATTATGAAGCTGTCACCCAGTCTGGTAAAGGTATTCTTTCTTTGATATGGAGCAATAAAGCAGATTACCTATCTTACAAAGAAAATTCTTGGTTCTAGAAGTTGAAAAAGTATATAGTTGCAAGAGCTCAACCTGCAAATGAGCTAGACATGGTTGGTAAATCACAAGGGTTTTACATGCTGATTAAATGACTCCATTTAGCTGATGAATGAAATATGTGTTTCTGTCTCTCTTGTCTACACTCATTGATCTGGTCATTGGTAAAATGATCTCTCTAATGTTTTGTTGTTCTAACTCAATTGTAATATATCAGGTTCAACTATTTGGCCTGACCTGATTTAGTGTTTTCATGTCATTTGCAGTTGTTATCTGTAAATTGCATATATTGCAAATGTAAACTTGTTTTTGGATTTTAAACATTGGTTATTCATTGAAGAAAAGAATTCATATACCATCTCATGCTCGTCACCGTTTTTTTTTATCCTTGCTCTAGTTATGAATTCTCTTGACATTTGTTTCTAGCTGCTCCGTGGACATTACTTTTGTTGAGATTATGGACTTGCGTTGAATTAGGATTTGCTTTTATTCTTGCATTATTGTTTTGCTTGCAGTTGTGGAAGCCTGCAACTTTTTTATGGTTGTGTCCGTCTAACTTTGTCCCTTTGCATATTGACAGTATCATGAAGACAAAACTCGTATAAAAGACACCATGAAATTGGGGAAGGTAATTATTTTAAATTATGTATCTTCCTGTGTCTTTCTATAATACAGTATTAATGTCAACCATTTTTTTTCCTAGATTACTGTAGCCTCAACATGGACATTTGAAGACTTTAAGGCCGCTGTTTTGGAAGATGTTGGTTCTCCAGAAATATCTGATATTAATTTAAAGGTACTTCCTTTCCATTTTAGTTGTATTATTCAAACGTTCCTTGCTTTCTGTCTTATTATTATTTTTATTTACATATAGCCTTAGAAAAATGTTAGAGTTCTGGGTTGGTGAGTGATTTGTGTCTTATGAAATGAATTTGTTTGCTTGAGAAGAGGTACATGCTAAAGGAAATATGCTCTTTATTGTTACTGTGTAACCAGATGTCGGTGGTGCTCGAGTTTTAATTGTTCAGGCTGGGTCTTAGATTATGTAGGAATCTTAATTCATTCTTGAATTTTAATGTTTTATAATATCCTTAGAAGGATTTTGATCTTACTCTTTTCACTGTAGCTTGTATATGAGGAGTTACTTGAGCGAGCCAAGGAGAAGGAGGAGAAAGAGGCTAAAAAGCGTCAGCGACTTGCCGATGACTTCACTAAGCTACTGCATTCGTATAAGGTATTGCAAACTGTTTTTTAAATGGATTAACTAATATTCTTAGCAATTCTGCAGTACTTGGACCAGGCAATTCTGTCTACCGTGCTGTCTTATTTTTTAATTTTTTGCTCTTTTGTAGGAAATTACTGTGTCTTCTACTTGGGAGGATTCCAAACCACTTTTTGAAGAGAGCCAAGAGTACAAGTATAGTACTATTTTCCTGATGATTTTTTCATGTCAAATATTAGAATTTTATTAAGAACTAGTAATCTATAAGATTTCTTTTTTTTTGATGTTCTTCCACTCACCCTCTTCTTTAGATCAATTGGCGAAGAGAATTTCAGGAGACAGATCTTTGAGGAATACATTTCACACTTGATTGAAAAGGCTAAAGAAAAAGAACGCAGACGTGAGGAGGAAAAGGTGCCTGAAATTTTTATTTATCTGTCTACACAATTTGGTGACACTCATGTTCATTTGATATGGCTGATAAACTTTTTCCTATTAATATTTGATCTATTTATTATCTCATTAAGACATCTGAGTTGATGATGAATGACCTGGCAATTGAATTGGCAAATATAGACTGCTTATCTTTGCAATTCTGTTGCAGTAATTCACTTGGGGATTTTCTCTCTTATTTACTTTGATTTTCAGTTTCCAATATAATAAAAAAAAAAAGAAAAAAAAATGCTTGGGCTTTTCGCTCACTGGGAATCGTTTTTGTTGGAAACTTTATATATATATATATTTTTTCTAGATTTATCTATTTACCTCTTTATTTGTAGGCCAAAAAGGAGAAAGATAGAGAGGAGAAAGAAAAACGAAAGGAGAAAGAGAGAAAAGAAAAGGAGAGAGAACGTGAAAGAGAAAAGGGAAAGGAACGGACAAGAAAAGATGATACAGATAGTGAAAATGCTGATGTAACTGACGGTCACGGGCATAGAGAAGACAAGAAAAAGGAAAAAGACAAAGATAGGAAACACAGGAAACGGCATCTAACTGCTGCTGATGATGTGAGCTCCGATAAGGATGAAAGAGAGGATTCAAAGAAGTCTCGCAGACATGGCAGTGACCGTAAAAAATCAAGAAAGGTATATAAATACATACATACATACATACATATATATATATATATATTTGCTTAGACTATATTATGTTTTACCTAGTGCGGAAAAGGATTAATGTCTTATGATGTTTTTTGGCAGCATGCCTACAGCCCTGAGTCGGACAATGAAAGTCGACATAAGAAACACAAAAGAGATCACCGAGATGGTTCCCGTAGAAATGGTGGCCATGATGAGCTAGAAGATGGGGAGCTTGGTGAGGATGGGGAAATCCAGTAATCTCCTGTTATCTCATTTTTATAGATCACTAACCAGTATGCATTGGCAAGACTTGCATTTCGCAATTGGTTCATGGTAGATCATGGATATATAGTTTCTTCAACCTCTCTTCAATGCTTTTGACTTCCTCTGCCGGTTGTCTATGCATTAGATTTGACTCAGATAATTGACCTGTTTGTTGGTTGTGGAAATAGGGTTCACTTTGGAAACTGCCTAGTTTATAGAATGTACAAAGTATTTTCAATTTGTTTTCGTAGTAACATTGATTAGGAGGTTGGCATGAGTAATTTCAAAATAGATATTGCTATTTTGCTGAAAATAATCCAATGAAAGGAGCATTTTTGGGCATCTTGCTGGCTTTTGAAGGGAAAAGGAAAAGGTAGAATGTTGTGTTTTTTCTTTTAATGCAAAGACTCCAATGTTTTTTTATGCGTAATTCAAATTTCGGCATAGCAGTTTTTTCTGCAATTCTAAATGAATTCTAGCTATGTTAATTAAATTGAAGGTATGCCTTAATTGGATGCCATTTTTTCTTATGATGTTCTAAAAACCCAGAGGAAGCTCATGAAATCACAAAAAAAATGTTCCATAAAATTGGAAAAGAAGTAAAAGGTAAATTAGGGGTGTTCGTTAAAAAAGTTTTCATTTCTGAAATTGGTTTCTCAAAACAAAGTTTGTTCCATTAGGCATGTGGTGGTGCAACAAGTGCAACTTTCACACTAAATGAAAAGGATTGCACCTTTCAAATGTTAAGCTTCCCAGCATTGGCTTTATTTTTGGTTGTTTAAACATCAACATCTATCTATCAAATTATCAATCATGTCGAGTGAAACGACATATATGGCTAACGTTTCGATTTATTTTATACCACGTGTTATCAGGTCCCAGTACCTAAAGGTTACAATTTGGTGAACCTCCATTTTGCATGGGTTCTTGTATGATGATCCTAATGATATCCGTATAACAAACCAAAGAGAAGATAATATTGCTGCCCAGAATTCAATATAAGGAATTCTTATGCTGTTGAGTGTAATACTGGAAAAGTTGACTTACAGAGTAATCATTGAATATTTTGTTTTTGCATTAATTTTGTATCAGAAACAACCCAAATGACAAAATTTGATGCTGAGGATTGGTGGATATAGAAAAGAAAGATGCAATAAATTAGATTGTGAGTGAATGGAAGAAACTAAAGTTAGGAAAGATGAACCATATCTGTGACAATCTGATCTCTGATTTCTTCCAGTACTGGCATCTCCAATCTCCATGGCAATGTCCTTAATCTGTGGCTCAAAATTAGTCCATTCTTCTGCTGAATCATGGTAATCCAAATCCAACAATTTTGTAATGTTTAATCTCCCTCCTGATTGCCTCCTCCATGCCTTTACTTTGTCACAAATGAGCTTTCCAAGCAATTCAGACTCCATATTTTCATTTCGATTTTGCTGTTTTTTCTCCCCATCATGAGTCTCTACCACCTCCCTAACACAATCAAACAGAAGCTGCTTTGTTTGCTGCAATACCCTTTTGGATTTTAAGAATTCTGAGGTTGGTTTGGACTGCATAAGCTCTTGTAATTCTGCTGCTCCGGCACTGCTCGGCTTCTCCGTAGCTGAGTGGAAAAATAAGTTCCAGAGAGAAGCTGATAGGATGGAGTCCTCTGTAACTTTTTTACTGAGGATGATGCAACTCTTTGATGGATTCTCTTCTTGACTTGTACCCAAATCCTGTCTCGCTATTTTATCGACAAAAGAAGATGATTTTAAGATCAAAGTGGGAGATTTTTTAAGCTGAAAATGAAGCTTATAGCAGACAAATACTCACAGTAACGAATTGGAGAACCTCTATTGGAAGGTATTCCTTCTAGTACCGAAACAGGACTGATTTGTTTACTCTCTTCTATATGTCTCCATTGATCTCTTTCTGCATCAGCCTGTTAGCTTTGTGAGAAAACTTGGCTTATGTGATAGTTTCTTGGAAATTCCAAATAGGGTTTAGACAAAATAATGTTTTACATGAAATTATGATCAAGAGCACAATTCAGAAACATAGTATCTCTACCTCCTTTTGTTCTAGATTGCAGACTCTGAAAGATTGGGAAGTCTCTGAAACCAATGAGATTTCATCTTTTTGCAATGAAATGGTTGCTTCTTCTGCATCACTCTCAGAGCATGAATTAAAAACCGTTGTGCAACTAGCTGAGGAAAATCGATCCGCTTCTGCAACTTGTTGGTTATTCCTGGCCACCTCCTCAGTATCATTAAATTTACCATCTCTCTTGTCATTGTTCTTGATCTTCAGCTTAGTGTTGATGGAAACAAGCTTGTTATATACAACTTTTAACACCTTGGTACACTGTGGAATAACCTTTTTGCTAGTATTTGATCTAGAACTAGTTGACATCTTCAAAGACTTGTCTGAATTCAAATTCTTCCTCAGACGCCCTCTCTCTAAGAGGTAAATTTCCAGGATAAAAGGTTCTTGTTGCTCTTCAAGGAACTGTCCCAGTTTCTTGACTGGTTTTGATGTTGTGGTGGCCATTGGAGCTGCAGTGCTATGTTGGGGAAGTGCTGGAAATGAAGATGTGCGGGGATTTGACTGTTGAAGAAAGTTGCAAGAAAAGATGATGAGGCAGTGGCAGTTGCAGGTCTAATAAATGTTACAGACAAAGCATATCTGTCAGTTTGGAAGTAAAAAAGAACAGAAACACACGGCTACATTTGGTATTTAAGGACTTGAGAGAGAGAGAAAGAGACATTGTCAAAACAATCTCTGTAGTCTATAGCCTTTTTAACTGCTGGAACCTCTACTCATCAGCTCCATATATTGCCTGGACTGGACTCCATGCTCAGGTCATAATAACCATGATTGGTGTCTTCAAATCCAGATTCTTGCAATGCAGTGTTTTGTTTTTTGTCTTTATTTGTGGACTTTGAGCTTCATTCAATCTTCTCTTCCTCCTATTTACTTAAAATTTAATTCAACTGTTACTATACTAACATGGTCCCAATAGAATTTGTCTTACTATGAGTGGTGTCCATAACCAGTCAACATCGCCGATGGATACAAAGCAAAAAATTGATTGTTGCTATTTCTGGATCGATTGGTTTGTTTTAGTCTCATTAATCAACCCCCCTATTGTTACTATACTAATTGTTCTTTTTTAATTCTCAAATAATTTTTTTTTTCAAAAAAAAAAAAAAAAAAAAAGAACAGACCAATTTCTTTCTTTATGTTTACATTAGCCACAATTGTCTGCCACTTTACATGAACAACAGAATGAAAATATGACTTTAATTAGTTTACCTTTTGAATAAAAGAGAAAATGACCCAAGTAAAAAAGTAGTTGTTTTCGTTTTGCTTTATATTAAACTTTCATCAATCAAGTCTGGGGATTTCTTTATTGGTTGATCCACCATTGAAATGCAATCATGTGGGTGGGTTCCTGTACAACCATAAAATCTAATAGTGGGTAAAGTAATTTCAGCAAAACCACCATATATATGGTGGGATTGAGGTATTGTGGTGAAAGCGACTAATTCAAAATATTTTTAGTTACAAAAATTGAAAAAAAAAAATAGTGCAGAGACTAAGCTATGCAGGGCATTAATTGGGAGAAAATGAAGGGTTAAAATTTTGAAATTCTCAACATTATCTTCAAGAATCAACATGTCATGATGTCACTAACTTGATGCTGATGTTAAAATGGATGTGAAAATGAAATCAGAACTCACATCATCATTTTGTGCCAATAGCTATATGACAATGGGGCGGTTTGCGATTAGGTTTGTCAATTCAGTAAATTTCATGTCGACCAAATGCCTCTGATTTAAGGACAATTATTAAATTATTTAGAGTGTAAGCCAGGGGAGCCCTCCTTTGATTTAAATGTTTACTTGTCTTAGAAACATATTTACCTGTAAAAGTGCATTGTTATCACTTATAACTTATATGAATATCATAACTTGGTCTAATTTAAACGTGTGATTGTACTACCAATCTTGTAAGGTTAGGGGGTCATGTAAATTTGTTGTACCTAACAGGATACAACATTGAATATTATTTGTGACGAATTTTTTTATTAATACATTTTATACACGTCGACATCATAACGTGAAATCAGCCAGGTTATAGAGAGAATATGATAAGGGCATGATATTAATTATAGTCAAATGAATGCCCAAAAAACTATTCATTTTGGTTTGTGCTTCTTTGCCTTTTCTTGTTTTATTAACAATGGCCAAGTTTTGGTTATCTAAATCAAGATAACAGATGCTAATTGGATCCTCTTCTTTTGGTATAATAGCTCAGCCAATTTTATCTAATTTTTAGCTATACTGATTAATGGTTTTCTTGATGCCTTCTGGAAACCACATTTTTAGGACTTTACAAAATATTATAGGTTTGCAGTGAATCTTTATATCATTTCTTGGATACAGAGTTTTACCTGCTGTGATAAATGAACACTCGAGTTAATATATAGTGTAATAAACTTAGCTTCAAGAGCACAGGATTATCAACCATAGAGCCCACATTCTTCATTGAAAAAACTTGCCATAAATACAAGAAATTTTACAAGTGAATTATGCCATTTACTTCTTCAAGTCAGCATTTGAAGGCAAACAGATAGATGCAATTCCCATGTCATGGTCATTGGTCATACACAGAACTCGGACACTCGTATCTCTAATAGAGATATTAAGTGCCAAGAATATGAAAATTTCAAATCAAAATGTGGATTAAATAGAGTCAGGACTACTAGAGAGAAAATGCAAAGAAATTACAGGTCTAGCATAAAATAAAGAAAGAAATCAATCTTTCATGTTTTGTTTAATACCCTAGAGATTTGGATACTGGAACTGGATTTTGGGCTCTTAGTTTGTCAACTTTAGATTTCAGTTCGCTATGGAAAGAAACGAGTGATTTCTGTCGAGATGCAAAAGCAACACTAAATTGTTTAATCTCTTCTTCAATATCCTTTCTTCTCTGTACTTCTGAGTTCAACTCCTTCAACACATTTTGCTTTTGGTCGGCGACCACTGCAAGTTTTTGAGATGATTCAGCTACTGTTTCAAGCAAAGAATCTCGTTCTTCTTGCAATAGCTGAAACTCTCTTTCCAAGCTACCATATTTTCCTTTAGAAGCTTCCAAAAGCTCGTTATTGAGGTCTAACTCTTTCTCCAAGCCATGGTATTTTTCCTTGATAGTGTTGAGTTCATTACTCAATTTCTCCTTCCAACAAGTAGTTTCTCCTCCCAAAGCGCAACCCTTTATCACATTTAAAAACTATTATCTTAGAACACAAATGGAAAGCAACCTAGGCTATAATGCTTTAATTTAGAGCTAAATTAGCTCCCTGTTTTTTCTGGGATCATCTTTAAACTAAACATGCACAGATGCAGACAGAAACATAAATAGTTGATATATCCTAAAAGACAGAGGTCATAGTTTCTTAAACATCCAGGGTTGTGCATAAAACTTCTGCAGACTATTGATTCTCTGCAAATTTAGTCCTATTCCATACCAGAAAGTTCTAAGAATCTTAGCAACATTGCTACTCAAGATAAAACATGAGATTGCATACATAACATCAGCAACTAAAATTTTCTACAACAATCTGAGAGCATATGTGGGTAAGATTTTGTAGCATTATGATAGTATTCTGTATAACTATACTTGAATCTGAGCATTATATTTATAGGTTAGTAAATTAATCACTTAATCTGTTAAAAGCTGGTTGAGGTAGATGTTTGTTAAGTTTGGGGAATCATTAGTGGTTGAAGTCTTCTACTGGTTCAGTCTCACATCAAAATTAGCATGCCTGAAATCTGTTTCAAGAATATATGGAAAATGCCACTAGTTCTACTTTAAGAAACAAACACTGTTCATGACAATATAAATCATGTTCCTACACAGTTACACTTCATCCAGTTTTATGTAGTGTTGACCATTAAGAACATCAACTCTAAACATGTTCAGAGCAACATATAACTGTAACATATTTTCAGAAGCAGTTTTACGCAATATTGCATCAGGAAGATATTTTTGATGAACCAGTCAATTTTAAATTTTTACCAGGGCAGGTAGGAAGTACAACGAAGAATAGTCCAACAATAGAACAATATAAATTTCTACCAGGGCAGGTAGGAAGTACAACAAAGAATTGACCTGTAGAGTTTCAATTTATAAATGTTGAGATGGGTTCAAATTCTATCTAAGTTGAAAATTATATATTTACAACTGACCAAATATTCAATTTGTTGTTGTTCGAGACTTTCACAACCCTATGTTGATTTCTCTTTATAAGCAACTAAGGTATTATATAGCAGAAGTATCAAAATTGTGAAAAATGAAATAAATACCCAAACATCAGAATAGAGAAAAAAAGCATTATTGATATATGATATCTTGATAATTGTGACCAGGCAGCTACCTTATTGTCGCATCTGCACAACGGATTCTTCACTTGTTTCTTGTCAATGTCTGGTGTTTCTGACAGCGCCAAAGTTGTAATTGTGCTCTTCAACCTCTCACAAAGAACCTTGCAATGTTCTTGGAAAAGGGAATCATTCCCGGCAAAGGATTTGCTTCCATCCGTTGCCATTGAGAAATGGGTTTCCAGAGATGAGAAAAGGCTCAAGCCAATTTCACTGGTGCTAGAAAGCAGTTTGGCGGTTGAAGATTTCCCATCAGATGCAAAACTCTATTACAGTTGCAAAAGGATAGAAAATAAGAATCACTTCTTGGATATCTGAAGATAAATCTTAAAGAGGCCTGTATTTAACACAAGTTTCACCTGCATCGTAAACAGAACATCCTCATAAAAGTCTTTGCAACTTGCCACAGATTCACAGAGCCTTCGAGGGATTTCTTGAACTAGGAGTGTCTCTTGTGTAAGTTCAGATACCTCCCCAATTAATTGGTCATTCAGCAGTAGTTGTTCCTTGTACTTTCTCTGTACATGTGTCAAAACATGAAGCTATAAATGCATGTGCAAATATAAATCGCAAAGGTATTGAATGGTACAACCAGTGGAAAAGATGTAAGACAGTGACAAATAGCCGAAGTTGTCACATTACTTGAAATGTATTACAGAAAATGGAGTGCACTTAGTAGAAAGGAGCAACTAGGAAAATTTGCTGGGGTTGGAAAAAGAGGGAAAAAACCAAAATGAAAGAAGAAGAAGAAGGCTCATTAACAATATCTATGTGAAATTGAAGCAATTTATAGATGGAAATTAGAGTGCCTAAACGGGGAACTGCAAATGCTAATCATTTTGTTTCTTGTACGATGCGTTTCTGCAAAGGAGTTCAATGTCATATGCTTGAACTTGCAAATCAGCTTTATAGCTTTATAAACCCGCACATGCACTTACCATATATCTAATGGATTATTTATGCAAATAATCATTATTAGTAACCAATAAACCTAAAAGCTTAAACTGTCAGGAAAGGATCCAACTAATGATATAAGACTTTCTAACAATCATGATTCAAGAAAAATATTGCGGTATTATCAGCATATATTCAATTCAGAACCAGAAGACAGCAAAAGCTTTAAACTTACAAGGTTGAGAGCATAAAAGTCTCAACCTTTTCTTTTTTACCAAACACCCCGCACCCCACCCCATGCATAAATACAGGTTTCAACCAAAATCACTGCAAAGACTAATTAAATTGTCCATCTAATTGATCCAAAAAAGAAAAAAGATACAAAATTATGTATCAGTAGAGATTAAGAAAACAAGTAAAAGATATATTTTAAACTGACCTGGAATTCATTCTTCTCTTCAGTGACAAGTTCTAATTGTCTTTTGAGATTCTGCACCTCTTGTCTGTAATTCTCATTTGAACAACCCTTACAGAAAAATTAACGAGTCCAGTTAAAATGATAATTTAAGTATGCACCTGGTAATTTGAAAAAAATCACAATAACTTCCTAAGAATAAGTACAGTGGTCATCTATCATACAGTACCACAAACTTTACATCTGAGTTTAAATATATGTGACATACATGAAGTTTAATTTCAAGAAGCTACCGATGTAGTGAAAATGATAGCAATACTTTTATTCAATGAAAATTGTACCAAGACAAACTTTAGAAGATAAACTCACAGGAGTTGATTCATTTAATGGAAAGGATTGAACTTTTCTTGCAGGAGTCATCTGTAGCGAATCAAGGTCAGCTACGTAACCTTTGTTCATTTTAAACCAGGTGTCTTCATCAGCCACATTGCTAAAAGAATCTGGAAGAGGGCTATAGTCAGGTAGCCTTGAATAATTTGATCTCTTTACAACAAAGGCATTGGGAGCTGCCTTATAACAAGGGGTTCTGAATACATCTGCTTGGCATACACTATTGCTATCATCACATTCTTCCCTAGGGCCATGTCTCCTCGAATCAAGCTCCTACCAGTAAATAACCATTAGACCTTTAATAACCCAAAGAGGTATACAAAAGAAATTCCTAAGCATGATGGAAAAACACAAATAATAAGGATATAGCACCACTAAAGAATACATTTGAAACCAATAAATATATCTTAATCACTCAGCTATTTTTTGATGCAAAACTCTCAAAGAATGAAGCCACGCAATAATTACATCTAAACACAATCATTCTGAACTGAGTTGATTCATGGTAATCTATATCATCCTTTACGTGTTTTCTTAAAGATGAATCTGTAAAATAAAGTTCTAGTCATCTTAACTTAGTATCCTATACATTGTAAACTGTATGACACAAAATGGTATACTTTTGCAGCATTGATGAAAAACACTAAAGAGAGAGAGAGATGGCAAAAGAATTGTAAAAGGACCATGTGTTACTGTGATGAGCATATTTCAATTACTTAAAATGTGTCCTTTGCATTACTCACGCAACATAGGCCCAAGATAAAGTATGATAACATTAACAGCTCCAATTACACAAGTCATTGAAGCAGGGCCTATATGGCTTGATAGCAATTAATGCTCACAGGCAGCTTTCCATAGATGGAATCAGGTACTATTTCTTTGGAAAGTGATGAGTAAAAATAGGCTAAAGAATTTTGTTATACAGCCAAAGCATAAAAAATTTACAACAGCATTAAAAGTGATTGAAACTTTTAGGCACTGCTGTGAATAAGTATACCTGAGAAGAGCTCTTATCACTATCAGAAAACATGACATGAGTACTGTCATTTTGAGCTTTCAGCTGTTGCCCCCTGATGCATTCATCACGCTCTTTGCGTGATCTCCTCTCCTCTTCTAGTTCCGTTTCAAGCTTCTCACGCTCTAGTTCATACTGTATTTGCAAAGGAATGGATGTCTATGTATGCACAATTGAAGCTTGGAACTCAAGATAAAATCCAGGTCCAGTGAATGAAAAAAAAAAAAAGATTACCTTGAGCATATCATTCCTTAATTTCAAAATTTCTTGCTCCAGCACCTCAGCGCGTGATCCCTAAACAAGAGTTAGACCATGTTAGCTTGTTTTAAATGTCTTTTGTGAAAATTAGGTATTACATTATCACAACCTGAAGTTTTCTACGTAGCTCCTCTATCTCTAATTTCTGCCGCTTCAGTAAAGCTGCATCTGTCAAAATCTGTGAAAAATTCAACCATGATTAGCTGCATTGTGAAATTCAAGTAGAAGGAACACTGAGATAAAGCTATCAAAATAAATAGCCATATAAGAATGCTTCCATAAGAATTAATGTTGCATGATAAGTGCCAGCGTTTTAGTGCTTAAAGGATTTATACAATATGCTATCCAAATTCTATATTATCCGGTTGATGATGGAATCGCACACACATCATTCTATATCCAGTTCGTTTTAACTATTCATAAATGTTATCACATTTTATATACAGTTTGGTTTGAAAAAGGAAAGACATGACACTTAAACCCTATCATATTAAGTCTAGGTCCTCAAATGATTTTTGAAGTCCTACCTCGTGCCCAAGTATCTCAAAACAATGTTGGTAAATTCTGACATCAAAGAAGAGGATCCTCTGATTTTGTATATTATAACTTAAATTGGTAATCTTCATAGACAGTTAATATTTTCAGCTATTGATAGATTGCTTCTCAGTTTGTCTTGTTAGCCATTTTAAGTTTTCCTATTTTTGACTGCACCAAGTGATCAACTGGATACTAAATGTAACTATTAAAGTCAGTAAAATCTCAATACTCTTTAGAGTCGGAGGTTATTGATTTAGCAATGCCTTTTCTTCTTTTCTGATACAGCAAGACAACATCAAGATTTCAACACTTCTCAAATCCCCACCCACTAGCCATCTGAGCTAAGTGAAAATGATAAATAGATGACAATACAAAAATAAACAGACCTCATTCACTTGAGCACAATTGGTGATGCGCTTGGCTCTACTAGCAAATTGGAGAGTTCCTTTTGTTTCCTCAATATGAACCTAAATGTATCATGGTGCATTATAATTAAACAAAAATGTTACTCATAAGATGCTTCAACCTTTTCCCTCCCCTGCCCCCAAAGGAAAAGAGGGCTGTAACATAAGATGGTACAACATATTAAACACAACTAATGTTTTACCTCTTCTGGTGCTATAGTGCAAATAATTGAAGTTTTGGCATTACCACCCAAAGCAGGTTGAAGTATGCGAGTTAACTTACTATCGCGATAAGGAATATGTCCCCTGCATTAGTGATACCTAGCATTAATACATTTGCTATTCAAATATTAAAATCATTTACAGCAGGAGAATCAAATACCTCTGCTTTGCGCCCTCACTTAGTTTGTTAATCACATTGCCAAGAGCCATTAAGCTCTTGTTGATGTGCTTTCCTTCCTTTAATCGCACTCCACCAGCTCCCGTTTTAGCAATCCGTTCAGACCCGGCTAAATCTACCAAATTCTAATTTCCAAGAAAAATAAATATCGAATGATATGCATACCATCTAAAATAAAAGGCTGTCCACATTGTTGATAAAAATTGTCTACACAATGTCACAAACCAGGACTGAGACACGAATGGCATCAGAACTTGAATAATCACCAGAAGAATTGGTTTCCTTTCCCTTGCTTTCAATCACCTGGTACATAAAGAAAAAGTTAAATATTTAAGTGTATATTTTGTAAAAGAACAATGTGAAATGAAACTTCCTTTCCAATGATATATATCAATAATATACCATTCTAAAAATCGTGTGAGATCTACTGCTTCTAGCATTCATGTTTGTCTCACCAAAGTGCCTATTAACTGAAAAATAGAAAGACCAAATAGAGCAAAGAATTATTTATATTCAACGCAAGGAAAGGACAAGAAGTGGAAGGCTATTATTGATTTGTTCTTTCAACCTTCTCCTGACTCAATGAGCTTAAGCACTTGATCAGCACTATTGACAATTTCCTCCCTAAGACCTGAAACAAATATCCCACGCTGGAAAACAAGAAAAATCAGTGATTTTGTACATCTTTAAAAAAATACTAGTGAAAGGTTGTCTAAATTTCATCAATAGCCAACCTCCAAACTCTCATGTATTGGCAACTTCTGATTCTCAACCGCAAGAAGATCATTGATTTCCTCGTTGTAAATTTCCATGTAGGAAACTCGAATCAGAAACTCCCTGTCGGACATCTGGGAATATGATAAAAGTCAATATCTGTGTAGTTGTAGGCGCAAATAAAATTAGAAATTTTGCAGCAGCTATAGTGGCGCTTACCATCTGTATGTTATCAAAAGTATCTCTAACTGCAAGAGGAATGATTCCAAGTTCACTTGAGGAACCATTCATGGTGAAAGTCTTTCCACTGCTGGTCTGTCCATATGCAAACACAGTTCCTGTAAACAAGTAAATTGTCAGCTTCAAAATCATTAATTGACAATCACGTGTTTCAAATAACAATTGCATACGATTACAAGAACACGCTAGAGTTCCTCTCTTTCTCTCCTTATCCAACTAAATCATCCCGGCTTTATTTTACTCCGGTACTTACATTATCCACGTATCTTTCGAAATGCAGTAAACTATTTTGGTGACTTAAAGCTTCAGAAATTCATTCGAAATCTCAATTTTCTGGGTAACCAAACCAAAAACCATCACTAAAAACCAAAACACAGCTCAAATTAAAATAAAATACCGTTGAAACCCTGGACCGCAGCGTGAATGATGTCCTTGGTAAGAAGCTCGTACACTCTAGCATTTCCGCAACTTTCATCAAACACATGATCTGCGTTCGCGCGCGCACACACCCAGACAAATTAAAAAAAAATTATAAATGAGAAAGCAGAGAGATAAAATAGAGAAATGAATAAAACTGATTACCAAAAGTGAAGGAGAGGCCGGAGATAGGGGTGCCGTGTTGCCTGTGAAGAGAGACGCGATTATCTTCGACATTCCAGAAGGTTCCATTGAAGATTTCTTGAGAGACAGGCGGCCTCACTCTCACTGCCACACAGATCTTCTCCATTTCTTTTCTCTGTTTCCTATCCTCTGTCTCGATGTGATTTTTTCAAATTCAGGGCTCACAGGCGGGCTCTCTTTGCTTTTCAAAGCATTTCCATTGACGGAAATGCCCTCACTCCCGTGCTTTTTATGACTTGACTGGCAGTTAATGGGACCCAACCCAACGGTTGTTCATATTTGGGCCGCATGTATCATGTATATTTTGGGCCCATTATAATTTTTAATTAACTTTTTCCAATAAAATGATCATTATATTCAATTTTAACATTTAAATATGATAATTTTTAAATTTATTCCATCCCAATAATTTTATATTTTTATCAACTTTAGCCACTAGTGTGATCAAAATGTCCTTGTTATGTTTTTACTTTCTCTCTCCCACTAGGAAAAAAATGAACCATAAAAAATTCAGTTTGTGCTTAGTACTACTTTTTTCTCGATTTTAGGGTACGTTTAGTACATGAGATAAGACGGGATAATGTGGGACAGTTTGTTTCTGTCCCATGTTTGGCACAATATGGACGTTGAACAATATGGAACACTATGGGATAAAAAAACTCAAAAACTTGTCCCACCTCAGACCCTAGGACAAGTAGTCCCATGATATGGAACAAGCCTGGAAATAACCCATATACCCTTAATTCTTTCAAAAATTACAATTAATCTAGTTAATCATGGCCCCGGTTCGAACCAAGCGGTTCGAACCAAACCGGCGGTCTCGGTTCAAAACCGATTCCGGAACCGGGACACTCGGTCCCTGATGACCGGAACGGGACACTCAGTCCCGGTGCCGGTTAGCCTCCAAAAAAAATAGAGGAACCGTCCGGTTCCGACAGTTCCGATTCCAACCGTTTTTTTTTTTTATTTTAAAAAAATAATAATAATTATACGAATATTTATTTAAATATAAATAAATATATATTTATATCCCAACACTATTGGGCCACATTAAATAATTTAGAATATTAAATATAAGTATAATGCCCAACATTATTATTGGGCCACATACTAATGAGACCATAGCCCACTTTATTTTTTCTTTTGTAACTTAGCTTTTATAAGCCACTCAACCTCCTATACAACCCTTTTCTTTTTAATGTATGACTAAAATTGCATTTACTATCATTACTACAACTCAACCAACAGAATGGTTCTTATGTGAAGCCTTCATTTACTTATTGTTTTTTTTTGTTGCTCTTCTAACTGATGAATATCCTTGGGCATTTGTTTTACCTTGTGATTGTCACTGTATTTAGCTAGGCATTATAGGCATTTCAACGTGGCACTGACTGTTTAGCCTGTTGTGGTTTAAGAGTTCCACCAGATTTGGAACTTTGTAATAGCTTTTCCACTAAGAATAGGTGTTCATGATCTTATTCTTACGGATGAATATCCTTGGCAATTATTCCAACTTTCCTACATAGTGTCAATGGAAATTCATCTAGAAGGTCATAGCTGGAACCAAACCAGAATGATCAAGGAAAAGATGCATTAAAGTAGTTTGTTAGCTTCTACTAAAATAGTCAATTGTTAACTTGCTCACATAACTTGACATTTTCACTTCTTGAATATTCTATCAACTCCAGATCTTTAAACTCTCTTCACCATAACCATTCATCAGACGAAGAAACCAACCCCACAAAACCCGGATTTGAGTCACAAAAAACCACCAATGTAGAACCCAAATGAACCCACCTCACAAGAAAAACAGAATAAAAAAGGCAACTTTTTAAAGCAAATACCAAAAAGACAAGATTTTGTATCTGGGTTGTGAATAAAGAAGCAAATGCAGGTTCAAATCTAACCTAGGAAAGAGCTTTGTCACACCAACAACAGTGATTTTCATAAAATGCTTCAATTTGTACCAAAAAAAACAAACTATGGAAATGGAAATGTGAGCACCAAAAAATATATATATATATTTGGGATTGTAGTAGGTGTTGAGTTATTTATTATTTATTTTTTTATCACCAAACAAACTATGGAAATAGAAATGGAAATGTCCAAATCACCACATATAATCAAGTTTAACAACATAAAGGAAAAAGAAAATTTTTTATTCATCAAGTCAAAATTTTTAACTATATTCAAATCCCACGTTGAAAGAGCACAAGATTTGAACCATCTTTTCTTTTATATATATATATATATATATATATATATATATATATATATATATATATATATATATATATTCAAATCCCACGTTGAAAGAGCACAAGATTTGAACCATCTTTTCTTTTATATATATATATATATATATATATATATATATATATATATATGTATGCACACTTTTAAAAATTTTATTCCCTACCAAAATGATCCAAGCCGAATTACTTTCGGTTTATTCATTTATAAAATTTTCCTAATCTTAAATTTTTTTAAAAAAAAAACTTTTCCTCTAAAAAAAAAATCGGAGTTTTTTTTTTTTTTTTTTGTAGGGGGCCGGTTCCGATTATGCCAAAAAAGGAATCGGAACCAACGGTTCTGGAACCATGGCCATGACTAAACCTAGTGCGAAATTTTTTAAAAAAAAAATAAAAATTAAATTTTTTTTTTACTATTTATATAAAAGTTGATGTTCTTGGTAGAGATTCACATCGTCCATCAAATGATAAATTATAAACCATAAAAAAAAACAAATAGATTAGTTATAATAATATAAACATCAGAGATGACGGTATTTTGTGCTTCAGAGACAGGATTTGCATTCCAGATGATGATGAACTAAAAAGGCAATCCTAATAGAAGCACACAACATTTCTTATTCAATGCACCCATGTAACACAAAGATGTACAAATATCTAAAAACCCAATACTGGTGGTCTGGTATGAAGAAAGATGTAGTAGACTTTGTGAATAGATGTATGACATGCTAGCAGGTGAAAGCAGAACACCAGGTTTCATCAGGTTTGTTACAACCAATATCTATACCTGAATGGAAATGGGACCGCATCACTATGGATTTTGTCACAGGGTTACCTCTCACTCGGAGTAAACATGATGCAATTTGGGTGATAGTAGACCGATTGACTAAGTCTACACATTTTCTACCAGTCAAGACTGACTATTCACTAGATAGATTATCAGAACTGTACATAAAAGAAATAGTCAGATTGCATGGAGTGCCTGCATTGATAATATCAGACAAAGACCCGAAGTTTACATCCAGATTCTGGAAGAAATTTCAAGAAGCTTTGGGTACTCGATTAAGCTTCAGTACAGCCTTCTATCCGCAGATAGATGGACAGTCAGAGAAAGTAATTCAAGTGTTAGAAGATATGCTCCGGAGTTGTGTAATTTGAAGGGAGTTGGGTTGATCATCTCCCATTGATTGAATTTGTTTACAACAACAGTTATCAGACGAGTATAAATATGGCACCGTATGAGACACTATATGGAAAGAAATGCAGAACACCATTATGCTGGACAGAATTGGGTGAAGACAGGTTAGTAGGACCTGATTTGATCAGACTGACTGAAGAGAAGGTAAAGATTATCAATGAGAGATTGAAAGCAGCATCTGATCGACAGAAATCATATGCAGATCTGAATAGGAGAGACATAGAATATGAAGTCAGAGAAAAAGTCTTCCTTAAGGTATCTCTGTGGAAGAAAGTATTGAGATTTGGGAAGAAATGAAAGTTGAGTCCTAGGTTTATTGGCCCATACGAAATCATTGAACGTGTGGGACCAGTAGCCTATAAACTAGCTTTACCGCCTGAATTAGAAAAGATACATAATGTGTTTCATATATCTATGCTGAGGAGATATAAATCAGATCCCTCTCATCGAGTCTCCACTGAAATTATTGAAGCACAGCCAGACCTAACATATGATGAGGAACCAGTGAAAATCCTAGACAGAGAAATTAAAGAATTACGAAATAAAAGAGTTCCACTAGTAAAAGTTCTCTGAAGAAATCACAATGTGGAAGAAGATACCTGGCAAAGTGAAAAAGTGATAAGACAACAATATCCGCAACTATTCGAATGAGGTAAATTTCGAGGACGAAATTTCTTAAGAGGGGAAGAATTGTAATGCCCCTAATTTTTCTTAAATATGATAAATATCCTTAAATTATTATTAATTATTATTAAGCATGCAAAAGTTAGGTATATGATTTAAATTGGTGGAAAGTAGATATTTATTCGATATATAGTGTATAAACAAATAGTGATTTTAACCGATTTAACTCCCATTAGAGATATTATTTTCATGGTGCTTTTGGATAATAATGGGTCCAATTGAATATTGGTGAAGTCAATTTGGTGATTGGATAAGTGTGAAATATTTTTGGAATATTATTGAGATTGAATGTGATTGATGGGTTAGTTTGATAATTAAAGGAGAATTGGTAAATCACATGTGATTAATAGTAAATTTATGTTATTGTAGGATTTTAAGAAGCTCAAGGGAGCAATTTACAATTAAGGAGATATAATATATATATATATATATATATATATATATATATATATATAATTGCTAGTGGAGAATTCCACTCAATGGAAAGGTCAAAAAAAAAAAAATTGGTATAGCAAACAAAATAAAACTCAAATTGCAAAGTGAAACTCACCAAAAAACCAAAACAAAAACAGAAAACAAAGGAGAGTGAGTTGGCCGAAGAAAGAAAAAGAAAGGGAAGAAGAACATAAAACAAAGGAGAGTGAGGCGGCCGAAGAAAGAAAGAAGAAGAAGAAGGAGAAGAAGAAGAAGAAAAAAAGAAAGAAGAAAGTAAAGAAGAACAGAAAACAAAGGAGAGTGAGGCGGCCGAAGAAATGAAGAAGAAGAAGAAGAAGAAGAAAGAAGAAAGGGAAGAAGAACAGAAAACAAAGGAGAGTGAGGCGGCCGAAAAAAGGAAAAAGAAAAAGAAAAGTATTGGAAAATTATCCAGATTTGGTGTACACTAGTTTTCGTATGTTAATTTTTCCAGAATATATCGGATTTATCGAATTTTATTGATTTCGAATTGTTTGAACTATTTTGATTAGAATTCACAGTTTGAAATTGATTTTGACTTGATTTAATTTACGTATTCTCAAAATATAATATAAATTCGAAAAAATTGATTGTGGATAGTATTATGAATTGATTTTAATATGTGTTGATTCTATTAGTGATATGTGAAATATAATTGAAAGTGATTTTGAATATATATATATATATTATTTGTGATAAATTGATTAAACGATTTTGGGGCAATTTGATTCGATATTGATTTGTGAAATAAGTTTGAATATAATTTTGAGTCTCTTTTATATGATTATTAATGATATATTTGGATTTTTTAAATATGTTTATTGATTTGAATTTAATTGAAAATTGAATTTGATTATAAATGAATGATTTATGAATTTGTATTCTGAAATTGAAATTTCAAAATCGAAATTAAATGATTTGAAAGTTGAATTTGATGATTCTGAAAGAAAGAAAAAAAAAACGAATTGACATTGAATTTGAGAAATAATATTGTGAAATGGCTCTGATATATATGAATATAGATATGGATATAGGAGATTGACATGTCAATTGGGTTATATAGCAGTACTGTACCGAAATATTATGATGTACCACCCTATGGATGTGTAATAGGCCCCGAGTGTCGATCCTAGAGAAGGGAGATTGATTTGAAATATTTCCGGCAGGTAGCCCCGTTGGTGTCCGATGCCGAAAATGTGTGCTTAAATTACTATTCGGCAGGTAGCCCAATTGGTGTCCGATGCCGGAAATGTGTGCCTAAATTACCATTCGGCAGGTAGCCCCGTTGGTGTCCGATGCCAAATAGGTAAATATGTGGATTTAGTTCGGCAGGTAGGCCCAATGTGTTCCGATGTCAAACAACCCGTAATCCAATCCTGTAAAATATGTTATGTGTATCAGGAGCCGAAATGGAATTTGAAATGTGATTTGAGACTATTTGTGTAATTGTAAAAATAGTAATTGTAATGTTATTTGATTTTGAATTCAAAAGGTGATGTGAATTGAAAGTATTTGATTCGATTTGAGCTCCATATTTGAATATTTATCTTATATCTATATTTCTGATAAATTGATATAACTATTGTTATAGTAAATTTGTAAATTCAGTTTAGTGTACACCCACTAAACTATATGCTTAGCACGTTAATTTACCACGCCTAGGTAAAGAGGATTCCAGAGTAAAGATAGATTGAATAGGTGATAGTTGCAGAGAAGAATTCAGAGTCACATCACTTCTGGGTAGTTTATCTAACTCTTATTATGTATTTGATTATTGATGCATATATATACAAAATAATGTAAAAGTTTGTAATATATATAAGACTTTGTAAATATTTGTTTAATAGTTTATATGGTTATAAACGTATGAGATTTTATTATTTTTGAAAAATCGTTTACTTATTTGATTTGTTGGAAATGTTTGAAAAGTCGCACAAAAAATTGGTAAGGTGCGCAAACTGATTGAAAGACTTTTAAAGTGTATATTTGTGAAATTGTGATTTTACTAAACAGATTTTTAATAGAAGAAACTCTGGCAAAATTTTTATAAAATTCGATTTGACCGTTTTTCAAAATATAATATATAGTTTCAAAGTTATTAGTTTAGCTTAAGTCAGAAAAGTTTTGAAAACGGGTAGCGCTCCTTGATTCGGTCCATGCGGGTCGGGTCAGAGGGTGTTACAGTACTGGCTTAAGCACATAAGTAATTCTAATAGTTTTATTTCTTACCAGAGCCTACCACAAACAAGTCAATAAAATCAGCTTGAACCAGTGTCACCACACCTCACAAATCCCTCTGAACACCAAAAAATTGTTGTCAACCCAACTAATTTCTCTTCTGAAACATTGAATTGATAAAAATATACCAAATAAGTACATACAATTGCCTCCACCCAAAACTTAATCTTGTACAAATTGGGGTCAGCTACATGTGTCCTTATCATTTACCCTACCCTGCCTACTGCCATTTCTATTTTCTCAAACAAAATATTTCTAGCTGCTTCACCTTGTCATTTTTCTACTTTTTGACCCTTTGTTCATTTCTGTAACACTTGCCAATTATTGAATGACAATCAAATCTATCTGAAAGAATATACTAATTTTATATTTCCATAACAGCCAGCGATTGCACTTAGAATTTAGGCATTTGTGTGCATGTGCACTTTTACATATAGCCTTTTATGTGTAAATTTGTAATTCTAATTACTTGAAATAAAAATTGTAATTTTAATGTAGATGACAAATGAGGGAACACAAGGAAAATTAAAAATAATTTGGGATCCACGAACACATGAGATTTGGGTTGACTTGGCTATAGAACAAGTTAGAGCTGGGAATAGAAATGGAATACATTTGAACAAACAAGGTTGGAAAAACTTTATTCAAAATTTTAGCAATACAACAGGTAGGAAATATGATTGAAAGCGACTAAAAAATCACTGGGATATTGTGAAAAAAGAATGGCAACTTTGGGATTCATTGGTAAAAGGAGAAACTGGACTCAATTAGGATATGGATAGGCAAACTATTGATGCTTCAAACGAGTGGTGGGAAACAAAGTTACAAGTAGGTATCTATTTAAATTATTTATTATTATACTAATTTTTTAACTTCTTAAACTAACTTAAAAATCATAAATAGAAATATCCAGAAACTTTAAAATTTCACGTGAAGAGTTTAGAACATACATTCAAATTAGATGAGTTGTTTCAAGATGTTATAGCTACAGAAGCTCGAGCTTAGGCCCCAACTTCTGATATAATGCCTCATTTGTACACATAAACATCTAATATTCAAGATAATGTTGATGAAACTAATAGTTTAGATTCTGAAGAAGCTAATTATGAAGAACAAGTACAATGTAGCAACTGCAAAAAGAAAATACTTGAACCAAATAGAAAGAAATTCAAGAAAGGAAAAATAAATCATTCTGTAACATCAAAGTTATCCAACCAACTTGAAGAAACTTGTGACAATATTAAGAGTAGGAGTACATATATACGAACCGATCCTCTGGTTGTAGTGTTCAAGAGGTAGTTGATAAGTTAGCTACTCTTCTGGAGTGTGAACCAATGAGTCCTCCTTTTATGTTAGATTCTAGACTTATAAAACTTTCATTCATGATTGATATCACCTAAAAACGTTTTATATTCAACTTTTAGTGAATTTTCAAAGTCGGTATTCAGTTGTTGAAAATTTCATTGTAGCAGTGACGGTTACGGACATTTAAAAAAAACTGTGTTGATTAGTTATTGCTCTTGATAATTATGTTTTTTTTTTAATTATATTTCATCTTTGTTTAATGATTACAGACAGTTAACTACAAAATAAACATTGATTCAGAGGAAGAGATGGAAGAAAAATTTGTTGAACAAGCCATCAGAGATGATATGGAATTTGATGAATTTATTCTTGCAACAACAAGAACAGCAGTGTATCACCACAATAACTTTTTAATAAAAAAAATCATGTAAAAATTCTCCTCATACAATATCGATGTTCATAAATAAAATACTTAAAGGAAATGATCGACATTGTCACGAGCAGTTTCGAATGGAGAAATATGTTTTTGTTAAATTATGTGATAGATTAAGAGGTTATGGATTAACCTTCACCAGAGGAGTTAGGCTTGAGGAGGCAGTGGGTATGTTTTTTATGACTTTAGGGCATGGTGTTGAGAATAGAATTATTTAAGAACAATTTCAATATTTAGGTGAAACCGTGAGTAGACAATTTGAAATTATACTCGAAAAAGTGATCATGTTTTCTTTTGATGAAATTAGAACACCTGAAGATTATAATGAAGTCTCGTATTACATAATAGCAAATATTAGCTATATTTTAAGGTAATTTTTTATCTACTTAATTTGTATATATAAAGATTTGTTTATAAGTAAATTAAATTTATAACCTTTTTTTTATTCCTCTGGTAATTAATAGGATTGCATTAGAGTCATAGATGGAACACATATTCAAGTGTTACTTCCAGTGGATGAACAAATTTCATATATTGGAAGAAAAGGAATTCCTACCCGAAATATTATGGCTATATACGGATTTGATATGCTTTTCACATTTGTATGGCTATGATAGGAAGGAACTGCACATGACACATGCATATTTTTAGAGGCATTAAGAAACACCGAGTTAAAATTTCCTAAACCGCAAAATGGTATGTGATATTTATTAGTAAATACTTTTAAATAACTTTTTAATTTAATTTTAGAATAATATTGTTTACAAATTGAACTTAAAATTGCAGATAAATACTATTTGGTTGACTCAGGATATCCAAATATGAAGGGTTATTTAGCTCCATATAAAAGATAACGATATCATCTTCTAGAGTTTCTTATGAGTGGTTAACCAAATGGCTTTCGGAAAATGTTTAATTATATGCATTCATCATTAAGAAGTGTTATTGAGCGTTATTTTGGTATGTGGAAAGCACGATGAAGAATTTTGCAAAACATACGTAATTATAAGTTTGATAAGCAAGTAGCTATTGTTACAGTTTCAATTGCTTTACATAATTTAATTTACTAAGAAGAGAGACCATTGCAGATGTTGAATTTCAAACTACGATGAAAATCAAGATTATATGTCTGAGGATGAAGAATCATTTGTAAATTTAACAATAATGAAAGTGAAATGGAGGTCATTCGTGATAGAATTGTTAGAGAACTATTGTTGAGATGAATTTCTTTTCACTTTGATCATTAATATTTTATCTAATATTATCTACATAATTTGTAGTAAATTATTATGCACGTATATATTTAAAATTGTAAATGAATTTTAATTACTTCATTTCTTTTGTTCATGAAATATAAATTTAGAAATGTTATATCATCCCATATGAACTAACTATTTATAAAAAAAAATTACATGTATCTTTTATTAAAAAGTTGAAATTATGTTAAGTAGAGATTATAATCAAATTATAGCCAAACAATTTTAAAAACTCTTCTTGAAGGGTAAAAAAGTTTTATCCTAATTTGTAGACTTTTTAAAATATTTTAGCCAAACAGTCTCCAAAACTCTTCTAGATATAAAAATTCTTATGAAATACATCATTCAAACAGTAACTGAAAAGCTCAAGTTTTTACTTCTCTTCTTCTACTATCAAAAGTCAAAAGTAAAAGTTTTTCCAAATGAGCCCTAAATCGTCTAATGTTGACTACATTTATAATAGGGTTAATTGCACAAACATCTCGTATTGAATGGTATTATTGTACTCGCTGGCAGGTTTTTCCGTTTATTGCACAAACCACCCCTTGATTTCATTGACCTAACCATTGACTAACGATCAAATTGACAAGTTGTTACTGTAACAAGGGCAAAACTGTCATTTTCCCATTAAACCATTAAAATAATTTAAAAACAATTTAAAAAAAATTAAAGAAAAGGGCACTGTTCATCTTCTTCTTCAAATAGATTTCTATTAACAACCAAACATCTTCTTTTTCAACCAAACCCAAAAAATTTTTTACCCTAAACATCTAATTTGAATTTTGAATTTTTGGGTTTGTTTAAGAGGATTTGTTTGGAAAACAAAAAATTCAAAATTTTGGATTATTGGGTTTGTATTTTTGGGTAGAAGAAGAAGAAGAAGAATGAGGTTTGGAGAAGCATTTGTATTTTTGGTTTTGGTTTTTGTTTGGAAAAAAAAATTGGGAAAGAAGAAGAAGAAGAATAAGAAAAAGGAAAAAGAAATATGGAGTTTGAAAAAAATTTAGTTGGTATTGAAAATTTAATTGAAGAAGAAGATGAATAGTAGAATTGTTTTAAAAATTAATAAATAGAAATAGAAATAAAATAAGATAGTAAGGGTATTTTGGTCATTGTGTTAAAATAGTTAATTTGACCGTCGGTCAACGGTTTGGTCAACAAATTTGAGGGGATATTTGTCAATAAATAAAAAACCTGCCAATGAGTACAATAACGCCATTCAATACTGAAATGTTTGTGCAATTAACCCATATATAATATTATGTTCTGACCTATAATCTTCTGCGCCTTGAAATAATGGCAAAAGGAGCGGGCCCAAAGGGCCATGGGCCCATGGCCCCTCTTCCCTAAAAAAATTAAAATATTTATTTTAAAATTTATATAATTACTATTAAATTTTAGGATAAATTGTATAAATACTCTCAAGACCTAATTATAGTTAAATAGAAAATTTACTAAAAGTTATATAAACGTCCCGATCTTTAATTGTGCTGTTTAAAAAAAGTAAAGTTATCCATTTAATGTTGGAAATAGTGCCCAACCATTGTTTTTGAAAGAACAATTTTATCAATTAATCAATCATTTAAATTAAATTATATAATTTTCAAATCAAAATGATTAAAAATAAGAGATATTATTAAAAACACTCCCAACGAATTTAAATACATTATTTTAATTTCCACTGTTTTTGTACTTGTCAAAAACCCTCCTACCGTTAGCATTTCATCCATAAAATAACTGCTCTCTCATTAAAAGTAAAAAGACTAAAATTGCCCTTAAATAAAAAAATTCTTCATTCTCATTAGAATTTAATTTGTTTTTAATTAGGATGAATCTGATTCACATCACATTAAATTATATTCAACTAAAAACTAAAATAGCTATCATCTCCCACCAATTATCATCATCCTTGATCTTATAATCAAGATCATCTTCCACATTTAATTATCATCATCATCTCCCATCCAGCATCCAAATAAAAAAAATAAAGAATAAAAAAAATGGCGAATCCACCAAAAAAAAAAATCAAAAGAAAAAACATTTGGTGGAGATCTTGATCAGGAAAAAAAAATCAAAAATCTGGATTTCTCCAGCTGATCCAAAAAATAAAAAATAAATAAATTTAAAGCAGCAAAACGCAAATATGAATCTCCATTAGGTCCAAACGAAAAATAAAATCAAAACATGGAAATCCACCATCTCTGGATTTCTATGGAGATCCAGAGATAGATCTCCAATGGGGCCAACATGAACGGGAAGCCTCTGTTCACCGCCGCCTCCTTTCCCAAACAACACGCAAACAGCCACTATATCCTCCAAAGTCCAAGCACCACACCCTACACCCAGAGAGAGAAAGAGAGAGAGAGAGAGAGAGTGGTTGACGTGAGGAAAAAAGAGAAAGGAGTGGTTGACGTGAGGAAAAAAGAGAAAGGAGAAAGATAAAAAGAAGAGACGGAGAATAAAAAAGAGAGGAAAAAAATGGTTTTGATTTTTAATTTTTACTTTTTTTATTTTAAAATTTTATATTATATATTAAATTAGGGGTAATTTCATATTTTGATGTTAAAAGTTAATATTTTGGGTGGAAAGATAACGGTTGGGGGTTTTTGGCTAATAAAAAAAACCATGGGTGATAAAACGATATATTTAAATTTGTTGAGAGAAATTTTAATAATATATTTAAAAATAAAAATCCACTAAAATAATTAAATAAATAAAGGCAATAATTGCAGATTAATTATATCTTTACTTTTTCATTTTTAGGGGTATTTTAGTCCATTTGTATCTATAAGGCAATAATCAATTAGATCAGACAAATTTCAACTAGCAATAAGGGAGATTTTAATAACTTTTAGTTAAAACTTAATCCATCTGTAATTAGAACTAAAATTGAGAGTGTTTATATAATTTACCCTAAATTTTATTATTATTTCACTTTGATTCCTCTTAAATATTTTATTTTAAAGTAGCCTCTAAACAAAAATTTCTCACTACTCAACCTTTTTCTTGTCAGAAATATTTATACATGCGCATTGACTTGAATGTGTAAATGACTTCTCAAATATTTTAAGGACTATCCCAGCATATTATTATGTAATGAGTTAATTATATCCACCTCCCCTGAAGTTTTGTCAACTATAAGCAGAATTAACTTTATCGTTTATTAAAAATGACTTCCCTGCTGTTAGTTGACTTCCGTTAGACTTAACTGTTGACTAACTTCAACCGTTAAAATGACCAAAATACCCCTAAAATAATATTTTCTTTTTATTAAATAAAAAAAATAATGTTAGATTTTCACCGTCCATATCAAGTGAGATGGATGGTAGAGATTGTTTCTTTTAAAAAAATTATTATAAAAATTAAACTTTCAGATATCTATTGTCTATCTTTGAATGGACGGTGGAGATCTAAAATTTATTTTTAAATTTTTTTAAAAAAAATTGAGTTTGAAATGTGAAAATCTAATTTGGAGATTCGATCTCCAAAAAAAAAAAAGAGAAGAAACTTGCTGGAGATCCAGCGTGTGGGTTCGTCAATAAAGAAGAACCCATCTGGGTTCGTCAAAAATCTGGGTTTGCATTCGAATTTTAAAAAAAAAAATGGATGAAGAACCCTATTTCTAGGTTCTTCCTCCCAAATTTATTTTTTTTAAAAAAAAAAATTCCTAGATCTGAACTCATGAGGGTTCTAACGAACCCAAACCTTCTTCCAAATTTTTTTTTTTTTGGTGGAGATCCATTCTCCAGATTGGATCTCCACCGTCCATCAAGATTTTTTTATTATTATTTTTTTAATTTTTTTTAAATAAATTCCAATCGTCCGTTATTTTAAAGATGGAGGGATGAGATTTTTTCTTAATTTTTTAATTTTTATTTAATAAAATAAATTTTAAATAGTCTAAAAAGATGTAAATGCCTCTGAGCCTGTTAAGTTTAACTAAAATCAACTAACGGCATGAGAGGTTGTTGTCAATAAACGATAAAGTTGACTCCACTTGTAATTGACAAAACATCAGAGAAAGTCGATGTAATTAACTCTTATATAATTATCTTCTTTCGATTAATGCATTCTCGTTTCAAAAATAATAATAATAATAATAATAAATTAGTGAAAAAAAACTTATCACTACAGATATGCCGAATTTTAATAATGAGTGTAAAATACACTACTTATAAATTTAATGTTACAAAGTTAATTAAATTTTAAAAATATTAGCGATCCCAACTTGTATTAATTTCAACTTATGATGAAATACTTTCGGCCAACCGACAAGTAATTTGTACAATGTATTTGGATTAATTTATCAATTGAATGTTATTGTCAGAATGTAAATCAAGATACAAATTCAAATTCTTAGTATTACTCACTAAATTTTCCACATATAGATAAAGCCAGACAAGAAATTAAAGCGAAGGTCGCAATCAAAACCTAGAAGATATATGGGATGGAAGTATCAATATCCTAGAATATTGATCTCGTGTGACAATTATTCTTTACCATTACTTTTCGAGAAGGCAATTAATTGCATCAAGTACATTGCCCAAGAAGTTTTTATAAAGGAATATTATCTACACAGCAACAGTAGCGGTGGTCAATCGAGTTGGCCAAATTAAGCTCATGCATATTAAAGCATGCAAGTCTCATATCAACAAGAAAAAGAATAAAGACAGCAAATCGAAGAAGGTACAATAATATCGGATATTGTTTTCCTTTTATCACCCAATCACAGTAAAAAAAACACACCACTTTTAAAAGATTTCCTTCTTTTATACTTTGAGGGTAACTTGTGAGAACTTGCAAGTGAAGAAAAAGAGAGACAGAAGTGAGACAAGAGCATGGTATTATTGATATCTGTATAGTCAACTTTAATCAACAAGCGAGTACACTGAGCAACATTTTGGCATGCATGGAATGATCTGTGGTGCAGAATCTATCAATGCTGATCAACAAAAAATTTCATGTGAGTAATTAAGGGAGCACTATACATATCTATACTTATCTGGCAAGAAATGATTGGATATTCATCTTCTTTTTTTTTTTTTTTAACTTTAGTGGTTGAATAATCAAATCTATGCTGCTTTTGTTTTTTTCTTTTCTTTTCTCAAAAAAAAAATAATACTTTGATGATATGATGGGGGCTACAGATCTCATTATCCAAATCCATTCCTTGCACCTGGAAGCTGCCACAAACTCTAGAGGCCCCATCACTTGGGAGATCGTGGGGCATTTTCTTATACAATCCATGCACTTCAAAAACTTATATGTAGCTAGGCAATTATTAATGATATAATTAACATACTTTTAGTCTACCTCAATTGACTAATATGTCGACTTATAGTTAAAAGTCTCAGTGACAAAAAGGAAAGAGAAAAGGATATGCATATTATCATGTATAAAGAGAAGTATGTGTATAGCCTTTTTGACTTTGCATTTATCTTGGGTCGGTTCATTGAAACTTCCAACTCTTAATAGTTGCAAACATTTATATATATATATATATATATATATATTAATTACATTCTGTTTTTTGTCATATATGTTTAAACTATTATAAAAACTAGGACGTTCGAGATATTGGGAATCATAGTCATGGTGCGTGCTTGATCTAAATTCTATAAAAAAAAAGAAGAAAGCATCTAATCATATACTCACGTGTGCTTAAACTTAACAGTATCGAATGTTCTAGCTAGCTGCTGTGTTGGTTTCCTTAAAGTTTGAACATGTCAAAATTTTAGAAAAGAAAACAGCTACGAAAACTACAACCAAATCTTATCAACAAAATGGAAACACACGTAGGCTGATCAACAGTTGCCACAACACAGCGAGTACCATTCAACCTAGCATATTCAGCATATTACACGAATTTTGGATCCAGTGATTTTCAATATGAGTTGAAATTCTAAAGTGACACGTATATGTATACTTTTCAGATTGTATACACCTTAACTTAAGAGGCTTTTGACTAACGTAATTCTAGTATCAATTAATTAGTAAAGTTTAGGATCTCATATATATATATATACACACGTATCATGCGATGAAGTTAATGATTAATTAAATTCAAATACTCAATGTGTCACATAATCGAAGTTAAAGTGAAACCTTTCTTTGATTGTGAATTAAGTGTATGATCTATATTTATATTCTTACGTTTAAAGTCAACTAAATAATTATTATAAGAGAATTAATATCACTCGAATTCATAAACTCTTCTATTTAATGGCGAGGTCCTTGAGAAGGTGGACCGTGTTAACACTTGAGTGCTTCTTGACCACTCAGTATTGTACACGATTTGACAAGTGGCAGCAGCTGCGCATGGTTAGTCAATCATCTTCCACGTGAAATCTCTCTTTTCAGCTAATCTTCGATTTAATTTAAGGAATTAAACCATTTATGAGAGCGATTTAATTGGATTAAATGACTTAAACATCCAACATTTAATGCACTTCCGGGAGCTCATCTTTCACGCCAAAGTCACTGGGCCAAGAATATTTGTTGTCCTGTGTGGCTAAAATCATGCTCGTAGAAATTGATATATGGGTTTTCAGTCAAATAAGTTCAACTGAGAATATTCTATCACTACATCTCTAGAGTAATTATATACCCACTTTTTGTTTTTTGTGGAAATCACACCTTTACATGAATGACCAGTGGATAATTAGGTAACTGGTAAGTTTTAGAAGTTGCACTAATCATACCGAGTCAAATAACATCAAATAATTAATTTTATATCAATCTCGTTCCAAATAATAATAAAATCTATTTTTTTTTTTTTTTAACACATCCACTTCTAGTTTAAGTAGTTAATAAGTGCACCTCCTCATCCATTTTAATAGTAAGAATTTTAAATCTAACTATACGTATTTACCTACATATATGAAGAATTTTCTCTTTGATATGGGGTTGCATACTGTACAACACTCATTTGGTTCCTGCCTTAAAGTTGCCCTTGGTACATTCTGGATGTGTACAAAAGGCCTCTATAATGGTTTTCCATTTTTATTTAATTTTTATTTATTTGTTTCCTGATCTTCTGATATTGGCGCATGAAAATATTGCTATATAGTTTTAATTACCTGCCATGCCATTGCCATGGCTGCTCAGTTTCAAATTAATTACTCCCTAGCAGCACTGTAATAACTCTCATGAAGTGGTGTGATTGATTACGATATGTGCCATTTACTTATAACCTATCAAAGAAAGAGTAAAGTATTAATGTAACATAATGAATGGTTAACAACTTATGTGGCAATTTGAGTTGTTGATGCTGTCTCATTTTTTTAGCTCTTGTTCAGAGTCTCAGCTGTCACAATTTTTATTTTTTATTTATTTATTTTATCTGCTTATTTGTGGTTCATGGAGCTCCCCGAGTGCTGGCCTGGAGTTTATGCTTGTGTGAAAAAAAGAAAAAAAAATGTAAAGTTGTGATTTTGTTTTCTGGAAACATGTGGGTAATAATTAATTAATTTGCATGGTGACATTGAAACCTGAACCCATGTGCACGTAATTAGTAGATGCCTTAGCAGTGATTAATTTTCTTCAAAGTTTATTGATTTTCGTACACTCCATTGTCTCTGCCTGCAATTACTAAACGAGTTTAATTAGACTGCATGGCACTAGCTAGCTGCAAGAAGGTATTTGATTTTTGAATTTTTACAGCGTTTACTACTCGTATAGATTGATTTTAATTTAATTAGGGTAAATTCCAGTCACGTCACTTTTTTTATCACATGAATGATGAATCTTAACATGATTTGTGGACCAAGACAACGTAACAAAGGTATAACAAAGTAGATGACCCCACGTGTCTTTCAAATTTTCAAGTGTTATTTTTTGTTTGGACAGACAAAAGATAGATAGCACAGTAGTCTTGACTCTATAGCTAACTATAGTAATTTTCAAAGGACCCAAATTAAAAAAAAAAAAGCATCGCATTCACGGACTCTCCTTGAAAGATTAGATAACATATATACATGGAAATCATATTCGAGCTGCGCGCAGACACTGACACTATAATAGAATATTTATGACTAGCTACCTCATCATCTTAAGCTCCCTATTACATATTTCGCTGCTTCAAAAAACCAGAAGAAAAGTTGAGACCAAAAGCAGACCACAAAATCTTTACATGGTTTAAACAACGTGGGGTTTCTCCAAACACACCCCACTTTTCTCTCCAGCAAAAAAAACCCCTACACAGCTGCAACCAAATGCACCCACTTGAGTACTGACCACAGAGAAAGGAAGAGAGAGCTAGCTCTAATTTTTTTTTTTCAGGTTATTAGAGCTTTTATTGAGCATGATATATGGCAATTAAGTTGGTCAAATTTATGAGATATTTAACGATGATTATCATACTGAGTAGTGAGTACTGGCGCTTAAAAATTGGCTTAGATTCGAGAGTCTGGCCCACAGAGCAACGTACTCGGACGTCAAAAGCTCATTCTCTCTCCACACAAGGTGACAATTGTTTAAAATGGAGCTATACTGCTTCTTGAGCTCTCTGTTCTCTACTCTCAACCGGTTCACCTCCTCCGTCAGGTTCTCTAAATGTCTCTTCTTTCTCCAGCGGGACCTCCTCGCTGATTCCCGGTTCGACAACATGCGCCGCTTCTTCCTCTCGTCAACGCTGTAGACAGCCCGGTTTGACCCCTCCGAACCGGAGTTTGGGCTAACCGAGCTGTCTCCTGTTTGGAACATGGACAACAATTCCTCGATTTCATTCGTGGTTAAGTTTAACCCCCCGGTTTCAAGAACCGGTAACTGGTACTGAACCTCTTCTTCAGAGAAGAACATTGATAATGAACAACTGAAAATAATTATAAACAAAAAAAAAAAAAAAAAAAGGGTTTAGAGGGAATAAACCGGCAAAAATAAAGAGAGCGGTTTCAAGTGAACCGGAGAGAAGAAGGGAGGGGAAAAGGGAAGAAAAGAAGCGTAAGTGAAGAGTATATATAGAAGAAGAGAAAGGCAAAGTGGGTCCATCCAAGCAAAAGATATTGGAGAACACTTTAATTTCTCGTAGTAAAGTAAAATTATTAATAAAATAAACTTTTTTTACATTATTATAAGTTTGTCCAACTTATCTAGATAAATCACTACATATATATATATATAATTAAGATGTTTTCTCTTATTTTTATAATGATGAGATATCTACTCTTATAACACGAACAATATGAAAAAACTCTCGACACATACTGTTAAATACATATAGTAAAATTTAAATTTGTACCTATATATATGGATGGAGAGAGAAACACTCACTATATAAATTAAGTGTGAATGTAAAATTATTTTTTTTATGTTTTTATTGTATGTAAGGTGGTGGTGGGGGTGTGCTATTGATGATCTGCTTTTTGGGAGGTGTGGGGTAGTGGGGGAGGAGGAAGTGTTAGGGTTAGCTTAATCACGAAGAATCAAACAAAAATAAGTAAAATAAAAATAAAACAAAACAAGAAAAAGAGCTTGGGGGATGTAATGGTTATCAAACAGATTGCGACAAAAGTGGTATGAGGTAGGCAGGTGAGGTTAGAAAAAGGTTAGTGTAATAGTTTTAAGTGGTACTTGGTTTCTTTAATAAAAATGAGAGAGCTAATTAAATGTGGGTAGGGTGGAGTTTGTCGGTGTGATAATCAGTAGGGTCATGATATTCCTAATCGTATTTAGAATTTCTTCTTCTTTCCCTTAATTGACAACTATACTAAAATTGAGTAATTTCAGCCACATGTTAAAACTATACTGAAATTGCGTGGGGTTTTATATTAAAATGTCACTCGATTATAATAATAGATATTTGGATTGCATATATAATGATTAATTTTAATAAGTTCAGGTAAACGTTTAATCCGATTGGTGTCCTTCCTATAATAAAAAAAAATTAAATAAGTTTACTCTAAAATAATATTGAATTATATAAACAACAGAAAAGATTCCATTAATGGCAGTTTTCGATCAGTTAGGATGCATTATTGGAAGTTTTATTTAGGTAGTGGTGGTTTGGTATTTTCTCCGTAGTTGGCAGTTAGTTTTCGTTAAGGCATGTTAGGTTTCTAAAAGTTGCGGTCCTTATAGTGGAGGCTAACATGCATGCACACGTTCTATATATACTTATTATTATTTATTAACTTTAATTAATAGATGACAAAAGTAGTGAAGTTAATTAAGCATAAATCTGCCTAATTTCACTGTGTTTTTTTTACTTGAAATTAAGTTGGCTTCATGTGCGGCCATTGAGAACTAAAAACAATTCAAATTAGAGATGCCTGCTTTTTTTCTTTCATCGATCATCATTAATTATAAGATTCAATTAATCATGAAATTATATATCTTAAGATAAAGAAAAATGTCATTAGTCTGACCCTAAAATTTAATAAGAAAGATTTTTAATAATCAAAATGGAAAAATTCAAAAGTGACTTTTGATAAACTTTGAAACCATCTGCTCGTGTTTGTTGGGCTTACAAGATCTGTAATATAATTACATATTTGCATGCATTTCTGATTTATTTTTCTAAGGTTAGGAAACAAAGTAACATTTGAATATGTAACACAAAGGAAGGGCCCCTACCCTAAAATGGAAAGTGAACCAAGTTAAGCTATGGGGATGGAATTCTCCCACCAACCGCTTTCCATGACCGGCCTATGTATTAACATAAGTTTGCCAAGAGCAATGTAATGGTCTACCGTTGATTTATTTTATTGTTTTTTTACTTATTTTCTGTCCTTTCAATTTTATTGGATGGAAACTTATATCACATTCATACAAATTTTACAATTTTCCTTTTTTTTTATAAGTAAATTAAGGTGGCAATTTATATCTGATAGTTCAATTAGAAAAATCTCAATTTTAATTTATGGTATCGGTTGGAGTATATATATTCAACAATCAGGGTGTATTAGAGTTATTTTATTGACTTTATTGCTTTCACTAAAATCTTATTTTAGACAGGAAAGTTTTAACTTTAATTGACCCAATATTGTTGAATGGAGATTAATATTTACTGCAATTGACAGTATTTAATATATATATATGTATGTGTCTTTTCTTTGTCCTTTTTTTTTTTTTTTTTTTTTAAAAGATCTTTTCTTTGCCGTTAATCTGAAACTTTTCTAGTAAGTTGCAGTGAATCACGTGGCGGGACTTGGGAGCTTTTCTTAGTTGGTGAATTGCAAATTTTATGGCTGGGACGCTTCAGTACACCTATTGTATAGTCCATGAAATTAAACTTAATTGATTATTATGATACGAATAAAAGATACTGTAAACCAACAGTATTGAATTTTTCTCTAGGTGAGACACCGCTGGTACACAATCATTACCAACAATACTGTCTAATAAATTGGATTCGTCGCATCTTGACAGGCGCTATACTTTGTACAAGGTACAAGCTGGTAGCTTTTCGGTCTAGTCCTTCGTAGCTTACCACCCGTAAAGAGAAGCTTGTAAGAGAAGGGAATGGAGAAAGATGATTGAATCATTTATAAGGAATTATAAAATAACAAATCTAAAAATAATGTAAACAGCAAATGGCCAAACATTGTTGCCTCTAAAACGTCAACAGGAATTTATTATCTCAATTAGCAAAAAGAAAAAACAATTACCAATAAGAAACTAATTGATTAAGAAGAAAGAACCTAATAAGAAACATCCAAATAAACGATTCTGCCAAGAACTTGTTGCCAACAAATTTAACAAGTTTCTCGAACTTGGCTAAAAGTTGGATTGCTAGATTACATTAGCTTCAATTGAAGACATTCATTTACAAGGAAAATAGTGTTATCGAAAACCTAACTGATCAAGCACCTAACGGCTAACCTTAAAGAGAATTTGGTTCCAAGCTACGAGAAGAGAACCTTAAAGAGCAGAGCACAACAAAAAGCAAGACCAATCAGATTAGTTACTGAATCCTCAAGCCAGAAAGGTACATATTCAGGTTCATCAATGAGAAACAGAAACACCCCTTGACCTTACCCGCTAGCTCAACAGATAATCTGGGATTTCATCAGCTGCTATAGCTTATTGTATAAGTAATGCAAGGTGTTAGGATTCACTACGAAAAAACCACGGCTATTGAACTGAAAATCTGGCAACAATGTTCAATGCTGCTATATTTACTAAATATCATGATTTGTAATGTACATACTACAGGAAAAAACTCAACCCAACACCAAAAAATGCACAGAGAGAGAGAAGTGGGATGGAGGAGTATTTCCATTCACAATTTTGATACAGACTGATATCCTGGCAAGGTAACTTTTAGTCTCTTTTTCAAATGCCTCTCCTCCCATGCTTTTCACTTGCAGGAGTTGACTAAACTTTTTTGCAATTTCCAGTGACAGGTAACATTAGACGATCACAGATTCACAGGAGGACTTCCCTGAAATTGGCAATCAAGATAAAAAAAAGAAGATAAATCACTCTTCTGTGAATGCATGACATGTTAAATCAGAGCACCATGTTTCATCATCCCGTAAAGAAGATCCAAGCAACTAAATAAATAAATGAATTTGTCATATTTTAAAGCCAAAGCAGATTTTTGACTCACCAACTACTATCATAATTATCAAAAGATGAGGCAAGCTGGCCTGCTAAAGCAACAAAATTATACAAAACATACCCAGTGTACCAGTTCAGCAAATTAATACGATCTGAAAGCAATACTATGAAGTAACAATACCAAATGGTTATATATGTCATTAATCAGCAATTGCCATATGATGATCTCACCTTAAATAGAAGATCATAAGCAATTTGATCCCAGGGCAATGTTACAGACATTAAGCAGCATTTGAGGGGCAACATCTCATCATCAGAAGTTGAGGTGGCAGCAGCAGCTGCATAGGCATGCTTGGCTGCCACAGATGCAACAGATGCTGCTTTACGAACAATTGAGCCAATCCCAAATCCTCTCTTTGATACAACTGGTGAAAAGGGGCCTGAATCCTGCTGGCTTTGATCTGAGATATAAACATCTAATATTGAGTAGTTTCAAAATCTTTACATAAACTTTCACTTCATATGTTCAATCAATTAATCAATAACTTAATACTTTAGAAAACCAACCAGAAGCGACTCTCGTTTATTTCTTTGGGCCTGTGAATCAGGAGTCTATTACCCACGGAAGGGATGGGGTCTAAAATAAAAGTGCTTTTTAAAAAGAAGCAAAACATTCGCAAGAGTTTTCAAGCTAATATCCTCCATTTAGACACTAGCTTGACTTTCCATCGGGCAACAAACAGTCAATGGGTTGTTACTATTATCCTTTTTGACAATTCACTTTTATCATCACCTGGAAAAATTTGGTATGTACTAATCAATCTGGAATTTAATGGTTTATCAGCTTCAATGCTTGTTAACAGACAATAGTCATGACTGATACATGTATTTGCAACGTTTCATCTACACAACCAAAGAAGAAATAAATAAACAAAATCATGCCAATATATTAAAAAAAAATGAACTTTTGATTTACCTGCTACACCAGAAACAGCTACTTCAACTTCCCCACGTCCTCCGGGGCCCTTCATGTACAGTCGGTCTGTTTTGCCAGGGGAATGACCAAGTGAGAGAAGGCTCCCAAATCGAGACTTTCCAGCTGAGAGAGCGAGAGAAAGAGAACTAGATGAGCTAATTAAATTCCAGGCATCAAGTTCTTAAAGTTAACACCTCGACAGAAAAGCATAATATTCAGGAAATGCCGATTACAAAATTTATTTTGGAACGGCAAACTTATTAATTTTAAAAGAAAGTTAGAAAGGCCATTCTATAAACAGCAAACTATCTAATTTTACAAAATTTAGCTTGTATAAAGATAAGACAAAAATATTGATATCTCTTCCCAAAATTTTCTGAATGCACCAAAATGAAATTATATAAAATGGAAAAGGGAAAAAAAGAGTTAGCCAAAGCATGAGTTGATATAAGGGCATCACGACTTGTTTAATAATTTCATAAATATTAAGATAAATCCCCAATGTTAACAGATATTCATTGATCATATTCATGACATGAACGGCAGCATTAGCCACAAATTACTGCACATTAAAGTAAGGATGCATTGCTTAATTTAAACCTGACAGTCAGCATGATTTCATTCTTAGACGTAAAGCAGGATTCGGCTAAAATGATATCAGGAAATCTATAAGCTTAGTGAATCAATTATTATGCGTTAGATTTTTGAAAAATAACAAGATTTTCAATCTTTTTTCTAGATATACTAACAATTACAGATTTTTACTGCTTTTAAACGTAAGCTTATAGAAGTGGGATAAGCGTGTATTGTTCACAAGTAAAAGTCAATTTTAACTAAACCGTGCTCTTCTTACACAGATTGAAGTAAAGTATAAAATATTCTCCATGTCTAACATGTAGATGTAGGGTTGAAAAAGAAAATATTTTACCCAACTTAAACTGAAAGAGTAAAGAGCAAAAAGGATATCCAATGTGCTGAAAACTAATGATTAACATTGATTCAGCTCATGAGTAAAATAACTAATACTAAGTTATTCTGAGTAATTTATATGGCGACGCACCATCATATGCTTCTCGAACCATTTGATAGCTAACAAAGCCAGAGAAAAGTGTAAGCTGCAATCACAACTGCCACCAAGTCAACTTCAATGTTTCTATAAATAGTCAAGTAGCATTTTACAGAAACTACAGATAAAAAACAATAATAAAATTTGAAGCTTTAATTTAAACAAAAGTAGTAAATTGCTATTATATTCAACAGAACTTAAAAAAGTCACCACTTGCATATGGCATTCTTATCTACAGAAAAACGGTTCATAAACTACTTAAAATAATAATGAGCTTGAACTTTGTCCATTAACAAGGCCAAAAATCAAAATCTCTCTCGTGCTCATTTACTTCAGAGCAGGCAAAACAAAGCACATGTCCTTGATACCTCATCTTTAAGGACATTATTCAGGTATGAGATCTAATTCAGTGAAAAAAATGTTCAAATCCTCAACTGTGTGGCCAACTGTAAACTGACTTCTCATCACACTTGCCCATTACCAACTGATTATTGCTCCAAAGAGAAGGACATTAAAAATTTTAGAATGAATAGACAAAACATTTTCACTACTAGGGATAGTGGGGATGGTTAACAGGCATTGCCAAAACCAATATTATGTAGGCAACTATTATATATGTTAAATTGCCAAACTACCTTAGCCAAGTTAGTCCTAGAGTGATACAAAGCAGTTAAAGCATTTGTATATAAGAAAAAGCAAAAGGTCAGCTTGAAGATACTCTGCAGATCATGGAGCCAATGCTCAGTAATTCTCACATGTCAACAGCAGAATGACCCAAACCTTAGAATTTCTTGTATTTCCAGAACTAGTATTAATTCTCAGAGGTGAATTATTACTGGAACTGCTATCATGTGGCTCTTTTTCACTAGGAAATGCTGCTCCATCATGCGCATTCAGAAGCACACAATAGCAGTGGTCTGTGTCTGACAAGACCTGTATAAATTAAAGGGGGAAATTAGTTCAGAAAATGTTAAAGTTATTGCAAACAAGTCAAAATGGATAACAACATTTGGCACTCTTTTCTTTGCTGCCGAAACAAACATACAAGGATGATTTAAAAAAAAAAAAGTCAAGTACTAAGAAGAAGTACAATAATTATACACAAAATGCCTCCAAACTCTTAACAGATACCAAAATTTATAGAATAAACAGAATAAGCAATAAATGAAAAATGGAAGCAAGCAAAGGCATGTTTTATATATTATACATACTACAATAGAAAAGAAAAAAAAGTGTGTACCACTGCGTCAAAAGTGGAGTCAAAATCATCCACTGCAAAACAGATATCTGGATAGGCAGGTGTTGTCTCTACTTCCTAAAAACATGTTACAACGGCGTCAACCATTGAAGATAAAATAAAAGATCAACAATTTGATGACAATCATAAAACTTGCCTTCTTTGAGTCCAAATGAAAATTTACACGGCTTGGAGATGCATAAACAGTTTTTACAACCTGCAGAGATGACATAGGCCATGCCATAAAATTAGTTCGCATTCATGCACAGCATAAAAATTTGCAAATGATAGTGACATCAAAAACCATATCATACTTTTGATGCTAAATTTAGACTGTCATCTTGTTGATAAGAGGGCTCAAAAATGTCATAAATTCCACACACCACTACTAACCTCATCCCGGGTCCTGACCAGCCACAGAGAGATCATGGGGAGTATCATGCACATGGGAAATTTGAAGTGGAAGTCTTCTTTTTCTATCTTATGAGGTAAGTAGAAATACAGGGATTTTTGAAGAAAAACATACTATTCTATCTTATATATGATTGATTCAATCCAAGAAATCCTCCTTGAAGGTTTTGTGCTTATTAGTTTCCCAAATGAAGGATGCTGGTACCTTGTATATAGGAGACAATGGTGTACTTTGCCCAGCTTGATAATTTTGAAGGACCTCATGGCTGAGAAAGAAAAAGAAAACAACGCAATTATTTCAACTTTTTATCATTGTGCATTAAGATAGAGATCAAAAGCAAATAGAAATCCTCATCCAAAAGTTATACAAAATACAGCTAGAAGATATTACTTTCTTTTTCCCAAAATCTGGGGAAAATCAAATATGAAAGAAGGGAATTAGACAAGCAGGAAACAGAAAATCAATAAATAAAATAATAAATAAAAGAACGTATGCAGTGGTAAATTTATAACCAAGGACTCAGACTAGATCTATTGCCTCCAGAATCTGAAATAAAGTTCCAGATGCCAAGAGTTGTTTGGACAGAAGCAGTCAAATAGTTAATTAACTTATAAGATAACAAGCACACAGGAAGTATACAATATAGATTGTAACAAAAATCATTCTAAATTGGAAAGAAACATAGTCAGAAATGCATTACATAAGTACATGCTATGTCAAAAATAAAACTGGCAGTGACTTACATTATCAATTATTCTGTAAATGCAACAACATGAAAATGCCTCACAATAAGAAAGATGCAATGATCAGTCTCTTTACGACCAAATTACTTCTGAACAAAACAAAATCAAAGCAACTAAAATCATAACATCCATATAACCACAAAGGACATAAAAGTTCAACAGGTAAACTGCACCAAAAGGAACTGACACAGGGGATCTCAGAATGCATTCTCTCTACTACTTTAAACCATCTCCGGTACCAAAGTAACAATTAAGTGACAACAATACTACTAAAATTGCAAACTTCCCAAACTAGAAAGTTTATCCTGAGATCTAATGCAGCAAGTCAAAAACAACCAGACCACCAACCAAAACAATATGGCAGAAATTGCAAAGACAATAGATGTTGGGAGCAGAAGATTATTGATAAAACTTACGGGAAAAATATAAGATGCCAACAAAAAAAAAAATTCAGAGGAGAAGTTACCTGCAGATTGCCACTGTTACCGAGAATGAAGTGTGAGCAATCATGTTCAAGTAAAATGAGCGCCTCCAATCCACCTCCACGGAGTTTTTTCCAAGTAAATTATCCAACTGTTTGACACAGTAAAGATCCTTTACTAATGTAACACTATAGCATAATCAGCATTCATCATAAGAAGAAGAAGCAGTAGCAACATTTAAGCAGAAAAAGAAGTTACAATAAACCATAGCTAACAAATTGATCCTCTACCATGTCATACCCAAGATGATAACACCAAAAAGACGATAAAAGATTTAGGAGTTAAGAAGACACATGAATACCAATGAAAATCCTAGAGCACAGTAGGGAACAATTTATAAACTTTAGACTTTGTATCCACCAGACTTTGATATATAACAAATAAAATATTGTTGTACCCAAGCACACACACTTCGAAAGGAAATAATAATAAGAATTATCCTAAATGCTAAATTTAAATTTCCTCAACAAAACATTATCACATTTAAAAGTTATTTTGTAATTTAAGAAAGCGAATGCAATTATAGAGGCCAATAGTTCCCAAGCAAACAGTTCAATAAAATTGACCTCTAGTCACACCCTTTTAGCTGGAGGATAGAAATGTAATACATGGATTAAATTCCAAAATATTAGTAAACCATAAATTATCAAAATAGGAACTAAGTTGTTTTAATCACACGCTCACATAAAAGTATCCCAGCTTTCATGTAGGATTTTACCTTGGGTGCCCACCTGCGTACAAAGTAAGGAGGGACATCCTCAACATTATCATTGAAACCATATCCTTGCAAACTCTACATCAGCAGAATTACAATATTAGTAATATGGCGTAAATGGCCACATATGAATTTGTTTGAATCAACGACCTACCACTTTTCTGACGAAGAATAAGAGATCATCATCATGTCGTCCCCTAGACTCCTTACCACGAATAAAGTATAAATCAAAAACATCATGCCAAAATGCAGAATCCATCTCAACATCTGTTGCATCTTGGTCTTCTACCATGGTCTTCCCTAACAAGTTCGAGTGCTTTCTCACCATACTCAATAATTCACTCCTATTACAAACATTTCATTTCAAAACAGAAGCATTATTTCAACAACCAATCTTGAAAGGAAAATTCATCGCATGATAAACTTACCAACGCTACTTTAAGTAGTCAAATTACATACACTGAACTCAAAATGCGAAATTGAACTCGAATACCAAACATTGACAAGAATAATTAATTAATTAATTAAAAAGAAAACCCTAATTGAACTGCGTGTGAAGATTAAATGTACCTAGAAGGAGTGTCTTCGCGATCACCAAGCATGTTTTCTTAACGGATGATTTGAATCTCTTTCAGTGAATTCAAAGATTTAAGAAGTTTAGGGTTTTAATGTCAAAAACATTTTCATTGGATATAGAAAGTGGCGCGAGAGCTGTGTGTGTGATCTGATCATCTGATGCTGCTTGCTGTGTAGCAGTAACTTTTCGTTTCTTTCGCGGCCAAAGCCAACTGTCAATCGAGTCTGACTTGTTCATTTAAAAGAAGTCGTCATGAGAAATGATTCCCTGTACCTTCATGCACACGGGTATTGTAAACACATAGCTTCTAATTAAGTACACAAATCGACAAGTACGGCATTGTGCCGGGGCGCTGAGGATAACTGCCGACATAGGAGTCCAATTTTTTTATAATAAATTATAATAGAATATTTAATTATATTATAATAAGATTGTATTTTTATTTTGTTTCAAAAAAAAAAAAAAAAAAGATTGTATTTTTATTTAAAATATAATTAAGTACTTTAAATAATTATTATTTATTCCTAATCTATTTTATAATATCCCTTTTTACTCTGTTTTTACTATTTTAACTCATATGGTCCCTAAATTTTCATAATACATCAATTTAATCTCTATAACTAAAATTTTAATGGTGCTGACATAAAGTATAAATTGATCATTTTATACTCTTTTTTTAGGAGAATTTTCATTTTGATCCCTAACTTTTGAAAAATTATCACTTTTTTAAACCAGTTTCATTTATTGGTATTATTGGACCCTACCTTTCTGGAGACTTATCAATTTGGTCCTTATGTTAGTCAACCGTTAGTCAAACTTAACTGTTTTAGTGGTATTTTTATCTTTCAACATATCCCTAATTAAAAAATTAATTAAATTAAAAAAATTTAAAAAAAAATATTAAATGAAAAACTCCACTGTCCAACAAAATTAATGGACAGTGGAGATTATATGGTCAATATTTTTTTAAAAAAACTTTTAAAAAAAACTTGTAATATTAAAAAAAAATTCAATTTAATTTCTTTTACTATTTAAAAAAAATTGATATTATTGGTGAAGATCCAATTTGAACCTCCACCAAGAATAAATAAAAAAAAAAAATTGAACTGAGTTCGAAGGCGAACCCAGAAACCCGAGTTTGTCTTCGAACCCAAAAATCTGGGTTCAAATCGAACCCAGTTCAATTTCAATTTTTTTTTTTTGCTTGTTTTTAGTGGAGATCCAGATTGAATTTCCATCAAAAATATCAATTTTTTTAATAGTAAAAAAAAATTAAATTGAAAAAAAATTTATTTTACAATTTTTATTTTTAAAAAAAATATTTTCATATAATCTCCACTGTCCATCAATTTTGATAAACGGTGGATATTCATTTAAAAATATTTTAAAATTTTTAATTAAAACTTAATCTAAAATGACCATACTACCCTTCTAATTATTAATATTCTTTTTTAAAATTTGAGGTTAAAATTATAATTTTCACTTATTTAAATAGTGTCAAGGGCAAAACAGTCTTTTTACTAATTCTATTAAGTTTGACTGGTAGAAATTTAGTCAGAGGGACCAAATTAATACATTTCCTAAAAGTTAGGGTCCATGGATACCATTAACCATAACTGGTTTAAAAAATGGAGGGATTATCATTTTGGTCCCTAACTTTTGAGGAATTATCAATTTTTTAAAGCGGTTATGGCTAATGGTATACTTGGACCCTAACTTTTAGAAAATGTATCAATTTGGTTATTCTATAAGTCAACCGTTAGTCAAACTTAACAGTTTTAGGGGCATTTTTGTCTTTAAACCTATCAATGGCCAACAGTAATTTTAGTTAAATGACATATCTATCCCTAGTTAAAAATTTAAAATAAATTAAATTAAACATTTTAAAAAACTTTAATAGATCTCCACCATCCATCAATCTTGATAGACGGTGAAGATTATATTAAAAATTAAAAAAAAATTAAAATGAAAATTAAATATTTAAAAAAATAAAAAAAATGAAATTACCAAAAAAAAGAAAAAAAAAATAAATTCAAAGTTTGAATATCAACGAACCCAGACTGGGTTCGTTGATCTTCAACCTCAACGAACAGATCCAACAGACCCAATTCAAACTTTGAGTTTTTTTTTTTTTTTTTTTGTGGTGGACATCTAGATTGGATCTCCATCATTTTGAATTTCATTTTTTTTAAAAAAAAATGTAAAAAGTATTTAATTTTCACTTTAATTTTTTTTTAATTTTTAATATAATCTTCACCGTCCATTAATCTTGATGGACGGTGGAGATCCATTAAAAAATATTTTTTAAAATATTTTAAATATTAAAATGAAATAACCATATTACCCTTCTATTTATTAATAATCTTTTTAAAATTTTGAGGTTAAAATTGTCATTTAACTCATTTAAATAGTGTTAAGGGCAAAACAGTCTTTTTACCAATTCTGTTAAGTTTAACTGATAGAAATTTAGTCAGAAGGACCAAATTGATACATTTCCTAAAAGTTAGGGTCCAATGATACTATTAACCAAAACTGCTTTAAAAAATTGATAATTCCCCAAAAGTTAGGGACCAAAATGATAATCTCCCTTAAAAAATTAATAATTCCCTAAAAGTGAGGGATCAAAATGAAAATTCCCTTTTTTTCTTAATTAAATTATTAAATTAGAATAACGTTTTTACCTTTTAACTTTTTAACTATTTTATTTATTTAGATAGTTCATTAATAAATTAATATATAATATAAAAATTTAATTTTTCTTAAATACTTAAAAATAATTAAATAATAAAATAAATATGATAAATTATATTAAAAATTAAAAACAATTATAAAAATTTAAAAATTTAAAAATAATATCATTTATTAAAAATAAAATAAAATTTAAGATTGAGTACTGATAAAAATTAAAATGTAGTAATTTAATACATATATATAATAAATTTATATATATTAAAGTTTTATTATCATGTTTTATTTTTATAATATATATATAATGTAACGCATATATACTATATAATATACTCTAAAATATGTATATATAATATTTTTAATATTTTAATTTTTTTTAACTAATTTTTTAGTTTTATAAGTATTTAATATTAAATTTTATTTTATTTTTAATAAATGATGTTATTTTTTAATTTTTTTAATTATTTTTAATTTTTAATAAAGTCTATCTTATTTATTTTTTATTTAATTATTTTTAAGTGTTTCTTAAAAATAATTTAAGTTTTTTATAACACATATTAATTTTTTATTAGACTATTTAAATAGGTCAAATTGTTTAAATGTAAAAAGTTAAAAGATAAAATCGTTTTTCTAATTTAATAATTTAATAAAAAATGATAAAATGGTCACTTTATACTTTATGTCAGGTTTGATTGTCAAAATTTTAGTTATAGGGACTAAATTGATATATTTTATAAAAGTTGGGATCTTGTGAGTTAAAAAAAATAAAAATAGATCAAAAAGTGATATTTCTAAATAACTAAAGGACCGAGTTGATAATTATCCAAGGTCCAAAGTTGTAGTTGAATTAAGAGTTCAGTTTCGTTGCAATATGACTAAATATCAAGATATTCCATTGCAATTTGTCCCTTTTTTATATAATGCTAATATATTTGTAAGAAGTCCATATATATATAAAATATTTTAGAAATAAAATTAAAGACGTAATGACTGCTTTATTTTTATTTATCTAGCTTTTATAATGATTACTTTTAATTTTAATAAAATTAAAGACATGATGGTCTAGCCTCCTATTAGGTTCAAGTAATCAAAAAGAATATATCTAGCAAAATTTTGTGTTTGTTAAAATTTATCTAAACATAATAAGTTAGGGCCTTATTTTAAATTCTAATCTCGGGCTACCAAAAAGCCAAAGGCGACCTGCAAATTGGCTTAAGTTTCCCATTGGTTCGGTTTCTTCGGTGGAGCTTTTAAAAATAGATTTTATAGGTAAAGCTTTACTTAAAAAAAAAAACAAAATAAAACAAACATTTGATCTTTTTTTACTGTTAATTTCAATTTGTAAATAGTTGCAAGCATATATATGTTTTAGATAAAAATAATATAGTAAAATTTGTGCAAATTCATATTGAAATGATTTGGTATATAAGTTATTAATTCTATATCATTTAATGATTTACATGTTGAAAACACATAACACACCATTTGACATGAATTTATAACAATTTTTGGGACAACTTAACATTACTCATATTAAATATTTTATCCTATTTGCAGTAATATCTTTTTGAGTAATGTTAGATTATTCAAAAATTTATCTAAATTTACTAAATAATGTGTCATATGATTTGTCAACACCATATAAATTATTAAATGATGTAAAAGTGATATGATATTGACAATCCACATGTCACGTTATTTTAAAATTTTTTTTTTTGAGCAACTCACATTTAATTTATTTTTATTATTTAATAATTAAAGAAAGCTTTATTCTTGAGACCTCAAAATTTAAGGGGAGGCCCTTGACTATAGTGAGTCCATCTAACTGCAATTGAGCAATTAGGCCTAATATAGGAGAAGTTTGTGCATGTACCCAAATAATGAAGTAAGCCAAGCAGGCCTGGATCCACATTGAGCTAGTTTTTGGGCGTTAAAGGGCCCAATTATGAAGATTAGCCCCACTATCCCCACTCAATAGTGACGATATTTGCAACCCATCTGGACTGTATATGCGCCTATACGTTAGTGATTTGAGTAAATTTAACAACAAATTGACTGTCATAAAGAGAAAAAAATATGCATATAATTTTTTGGGTCTGTGATGCATTATATTGTTGTGCTTGTCATGCCTCTAATGGTACCAACTCAAGCTCATCATGTAGATCAAACAATAAAAGTATGTTAGTTCTATCTAGATTCCATCATTCTAAAAATCATCAACATACAACATCCTTATCAAAGTTGGTACATAGGTGTTCTTCCAAGTCAACAATTGTTAGTTGAAGAACACCACATTTAGGGTGTTGTCTGTTATATAGTTGTTGTTGAAGTAAACATTCCTGACTTTTTAAGAAGACCAGTGGATGATCATGATATGAATTTTTATAGAAGGAAAGAGAAGAAACAAAATAGAGAAATTTGCTTGTCAATTCCTGTCTTCATTCATATTTTCTGGGAGCTTTATAAGCTTTGTACATGATGATAATGCCAAGAAAATAGGACACAAATATAATGGAAAGACAAAGTGGTAACTAACCACTCACCATACAAACAAAAGAGAATTAATGGAAAAACATAGTGGTGCTAACCACTCACAACAACAAAAGAAATACCTGAATTATAGTCACTAATCTATCCAAAGAAAAACACTAATAACAGTCATTGACCAAGTCTAACTTACTAACTTATCCAAGCACATATCATTTAATCCTCCCCAAATTATTCTTGTCTACAAGGATATATTCCGAATAAGTTTGCTGGAAGTTCCAATACGTTGAATTCGCCACAATTTAGAGGGTCTCCAAATTTGGTTGATCGTATGTGCTTGAATTCAACATATTATACATATTCGAAATTCCATCCCTACGAGTCATCGCAGCCGAAAGTAGGTAAGAATAACTTTAGCTGGGTGTTACTGTGGTGCAGCATGGTGTAGAGAGTCGGAGAGGTTGATTGCCTGGTAAGGGAAATGTGAGACTCGTAAAAACAATCCACAAAATATGAATTGCTTTTATATGAGATTTTATCATACACATAGTTATCAAATATCGGTGGTTTATCAAAATTGATAAAAACCTCCGCCGATACATATGTATCATCGAAAATTACCGGAAGATAAGTAGCTAATTGTGTTTGAAAAAAATAATAGAGATTGGAGTTCATCCCTAATGGTTTGAAGGGTATTTTGGAATTGGATAAAGGTGGACTTATGACGAGTTAGGACTTCATAGACTCTGTTACAAAAAAAAAATGTACATGAGACCCAACGGCTCTAATACCAAATGATATGAATTTTTATAGAAGGAAAGAGAAGAAACAAAATATAGAAATTTGCTTGTCAATTCTTGCCTTCATTCATATTTTCTAGGAGCTTTATAAGCTCTGTATATGATGATAATGCCAAGAAAATAGGACACAAACATAATGGAATGACAAAGTGGTAACTAACCACCCTCCATACAAATAAAAGAGAGTTAATGGAAAAACATAATGGTGTTAACCACTCACAACAATAAAAGAAATACCTTAATTATAGCTACTAACATATTCAAAGAAAAATACTAATAACAGTCATTTGACCAAGTCTAACTTACTAACTTATCCAAGCATATATTAGATCATGAATGTAAACAACCTCTTATTGTGTCTCTGATATAAATGATGAGATTCTTAGCATAAAGAGACAATATGGGATTGCCAAATAATTAAAATGAATGAAGTAATTATACGAAACTACTTACGGTTTGTTTAATTATAAGTATAAATAATTTTTTTATAACTTGACATTAATCTTCCACGTCATTAGTATTTGACTGTCAACTTTAACGGTTGATCATGTTAAAAGGATAAAATGTTTTAAATGCCCTTATTTGCTTTAATTTAATAAAATAAAATAAAAATTAAGAAATAAAAAAAAAATCAATGTCTACCACCAATCTTAAAATGGACATTAGAGATTCGTATCTTTTTTTTTTCCTTTTTTTAAAAAAAAAATAAAAAAGATGGATATTTGGAGATCCATCATTATATTTATCTTGTAAAGTAATATTTTTTTTTTCCAGGCCGATTATATGGTTTTCAAATTTCAATCTTCTGACTGTGACCAGTAAATTCCACACAATGAAATTTCTACTCAAATCAAATCATTCTAAAATTTTCAACAAATCAGGTATTTTATCCCAAAAAAAAAAATGTAATTACCTAAAGAATTGATTTGTAAAATTTTCCAGAACCCATCAAAACAACAAGAAGACACATAACAAAAAAAAAAAAAAAAAGGGTATCACTGTTAGTGGAGCCAAAAAAAAAAAAACATAATGGAGAAGTTAGTGGAGAAGTTAGTGGAGAAATTAGTGGAAGCTATTGTTTAATTAGTGGTTAGAATTATATCTTCCCTCATTCTTCTTTACTATAAATACCCCTTCAATTGTAATGTTAATTTACACCAAAACAGACTAAGAACAATTGAGAGAGCAATTGTGAAGAAGTAAAGTTTGTGTGTGAGAGAGAAAGCTTTGTGAAAGCTTTGAGAGAAAATCAGAGAGTTGTGAGCTTGTAATTTTCTCTAAATAGTGAAAGTGGGTGTGCTCCGTGGATGTAGGCAAGTTTGTGCCGAACCACGTAAATATTTGTGTCTCTAATTTTTCTCTCTCTCCTAACAACTGGTATCAGAGCACCAGGATTTGTTCCAGGCTGCTAAGGTGTGAGATTCTCTAGAAAATTCTTAGTATGCTCTGTGGTTGCAGCATTGTCTGATCTTCCACATCAGAAAAGAATTGTTCTTGAGATTTACTGATTTTGTGCAGTGGTGTGGAAAGTACATGTCTAGGAAAGGTTCTGGCTAGGAAAGATTTGGTACTTAAGCGTGTCCGTTGTGACCCACCTCTCTTTCCTGGGAACTTACCTGGTGTGTTGTTCACGACTACGTACATTATTCAGTATACGGTTACTGTTGACCGAGTTTGACCGGAGGTGTTGACCGAGTTTGACCGGAGGAGTTGACTGGGTTGACTGGAGGTGTTGACCAGGTTGACCGGAGGTGACCAGAGGCGTTGACCAAAGTTCACCAGAGGTGTTGACCAGTGTTGACCGATATTGACCAGAAGTGTTGACCGGGGTTGACCGAAGGTGTTGACCAACGTTGACCGGAGGTGTTGACTGGCGTTGACCGAGGTGTATTATCAGATATTGCAAGTTTGAGTAGGAGTAATGGCATCATAAAAAGATAATTCCAAAATAGAGAAATTCGATGGCATAAATTTCGGATTTTGGAAGATGCAAATTGAAGATCACTTATTTCAGAAAGATCTATACTTGCCCTTAAAAGGCATAAAGCCAGAAGATATGCCGGACTCTAAGTGGGAGGTGCTTGATCGAAAAGCACTTGGTACCATCAGGTTGACTCTATCGAAATCAGTTGCCTTCAACATCAAAAATGAGACGACAATTGTATCTCTAATGGCAGCTCTTTCCAGTATGTATGAACAACCGTCTGCAGCCAACAAAGTACATCTGATTAAAACATTATTTAATCTGAAAATGGTTGAAGGAGGAAGTTTCAGAAAACATCTGAATGACTTCAACGAAGTGACGGATCAACTAACATCAGTGAATATCACATTCTCTGATGAAATCCGAGCCTTGTTAGTTCTCGGACAGCTACCTAAAAGTTGGAGAGGCATAGTTACTGCGATCAGTAGCTCCGCAGGAAAATCAAGTCTTAAGTTCGACGATGTCGTAAGTATGATTTTCACGGAAGAGATCAGAATGCAGTCATACAGTGCATCAACTTCAGGATCAGCCCTAAATGTGGAGAACAGTGGCAGAAATTCAAACAGAGGAAATGAGCGAGGTAGATCTACCTACCGTAAGAAGTCAAAGAACAGGAGGTTCAAGTCTAGAAATCCCAAAAATTCCCAGAGCTCGAAGATAGTTGAGTGTTGGAAATGTGGGAAGATTGGGCACTACAAAAATCAATGCAAGAGTTGGAAGAATGATGATGAGGTGAAAGCAGAAGCAAATGTCGCTTCCACTTCTGGAACAAATGATGTCTTGATATGCTCTTTGGAGAGCAAGGAAGAATCTTGGGTGTTAGATTCTGGAGCATCATTCCATGCTACTTCGCGGAGAGTACTCTTCGAAAGGTATGTACCCGAAAACCTTGGTAAGGTATACCTGGGTGATGACCAACCCTGTGATATTGTTGGTAAAGGTGCAGTGAAGATTAAGTTGAACGAGTCTGTATGGGGACTGAAGGATGTCATGCATATTCCCGACTTGAGAAAGAACTTAATCTCAATAGGGCAGTTGGCTAGTGAAGGCTTCACTACGATCTTCCACGATAACAATTGGAAGATTTCTAAGGGTGTAATGACAATTGCACGAGGCACGAAGACTGGTACTATTTACCTGACAGCAGAAGTTTGCAGCTCAATTGCACTTGCAGAAGGAAATGAATATTCAAACTTGTGGCACCAGAGATTAGGCCACATGAGTGAAAAGGGGCTCAAAGTTATGCACTCAAAAGGGAAACTACCAGGACTACAGTCAGTAGAAATTGACATGTGTGAAGACTGCATACTTGGAAAGCAGAAGAGAGTCAGCTTTCAGAAAAGCAGTAGAATCCCAAAGAAGGAGAGGCTTGAGCTCGTTCACTCCGATGTTTGGGGACCAACATCTGTCTCATCCATTGGTGGAAAACAATACTTCGTGACTTTCATTGATGATCACTCCAGGAAGGTATGGGTTTACTTTCTTAATGTAATATTCCGGATTCCGGATAATTAATTTTATATATGTGAATATAAATTTTGTGATTGGAGGGGGGTGTAAATGTAATTAAAAGTATGTTTATTTTTATGATTTCCAGGTGGACCAGATGGAAAGGTCCAGAAATAATGCGTGAAAAGTGAAAATCGAGGCAGTGAGTATCGCGACCTGGTCACCGCGACCACAGATCGCGATGAACTGCTCGCGGTGAAAAATGTGATTTTTGGCAGTGAGCATCGCGACCAGTCACCGCGACCACAGATGGCGATGAACTGCTCGCGATGAAAATGTCAAATTCTGGCAGTGAGCAACGCGACCACCAGCGCGATCATGGTACCGTGAGGTGTGCTCGCGATGAAGGCGGTGGAAACGCTCCAGTGAGTACCGCGACCTGGTGGCGCGACCACAGGTCGCGACGACTGAAAAATATATAAAAAAAAAATTTGGCTTCCGCAAGAAGCCACCAAACAAACAGAGCAGAGAAAAGAGAGAGGAGAGACCGAGAGAAAGAAAGAAGAGAAAGAAAAGAAGAGAAAGAAGAAAGAAGAAAAAAGAGAAAGAAGAAGAAGAGGAAAAAGAAGAAGAAAAGAGGAAGGAAAGAGAAAAGGAAGTATAGGAGGAAGAGAAAAGGGAAGGAAAAGGAAAAGAAAATCGTGGAAACGCGATTTGTCGAAAGGAAACGGTATCCAGGTTGGTGTACATCCGTTTTCGAACTCTTTACAAAACGTATTTTGTATTTTTAGTCTGAATATGCACTTTATTTAAATACCCTATTGATTTTATATCTCTATTGTTATTCTTGGAATGATTTTATGATAGATCGCATTTTGATCGTATTTCGATTATTACGATTTCGTTAAAAATACTTGATTTAGACGTTTGTATGACTATTGTTTATTTTTCTTGAAGAGTATTGTGTGAATTGTATATTTATTGAGTATCTATTGATTTGTAACTTATTGCGAATATTTGAAAAATAGTTTATCGGAAACGGCCCTAGGATACTTAGACATAGAAATGGATATAGGAGGTTGGTATACCAGCTGGGTTCAGTGAGCAGTACTGCACCGATATTGATATGCTATTGATGATTATTATGTACCTCCTCATGGATTCGTCCAGGGGCAGGGAGACACGTACCTCCTCACGGATTCGTCCTGAGGTTGGGAGACACGTACCTTCCTAAGGATTCGTTCCTGGGATAGGGAGTTATATACCTCTCTAGGTTCCGTACCCTCGGTCCTAGAGTAGAGAGATACGTACCACTCTTAGGATTCGTCCTAGGGTGGGAGTTCGACCCATATTCCAGTCCTAGTATGTTGAGTATTCTAGCGGGCCAGATTGAAGTGAATTGAGAAGTGAATTAAATAACTTTATTGATCGATTTTATATGTTGATCTTATTGTTGAAATTAAAGTGATTAAAACTGTTTTATGCTTTAATTTTGAAGTTAAATTGATTTGTAAATGATTAGCATCGAAAAGAGATATATTGTAAATTGTTTCTTAATAAAAGTTATTTATGATTTTAATATTTGAGTTTAGTGTACACCCACTAAGCTACATGCTTAGCGCGTTAGTTTTGTTTCTAACGCGTAGGTACCAAGGATACTGAAGAGGCAAAAGACTGAAGAGGAGGTTTCTGCAGACAGAGGAGTAGAGTCGCATTGCAGGGGTAGATATTTATGTTGACGTGCATTGTGATTGATATGCATGTATATACAGAGATTTGTAAACGTTTTGTAAAATTCTGTTTTGTAATTAACTTGGTTTATGATTTCTATTTTTCATTTTTAGAATGTTTGTAAATATTGACTTCTGAATCGTTTTATTTTATAAATTGTTGTTGGAAAGTCGCACTAAACGGCAGAGTGCGCAATTGATTGAAAATGATATTTGAAGTGTTATTGCATTTGTATTTGATTTGAGTTGTGGAAAAACAGGTTTTGGGAAATCCGAAAAACAAACGGAACTCTGCCGAATTTTTGTAAAAAGTTTATTGCAATGGGCTCACTCGGAAATGGTTTTAAAAATTATAAACTAGATGTTTTTCTAATGGTTTGTAAAATTGATTCGATGGGCTCACTAGAAAAGTCTTTTTGAATTATAAATTGATATGCATTTCAAGTGGTTTGAAATTATCAAATGAATTGAGAAAGTTTTGAAAACCCGAATAGCCCTCCCTGGGTCGATCCAGCCGGGTCGGGTCAGGGGGTGTTACACTTAATCACAAATCCAAGGTGTTTGATGCTTTCAAGAGATGGAAAACAATGGTAGAAAATGAGACAGGTCTGAAGATCAAAAAGTTCAGAACCGATAATGGTGGTGAATATGAAGACACCAGATTCAAGACGTTCTGCTATGATCACGGTATCAGAATGGAAAGAACCGTGCCAGGTACTCCTCAACACAATGGTGTAGCTGAGCGTATGAACCGAACGTTGACTGAGAGAACCAGAAGCATGCGTTTACAATCAGGTCTACCAAAGCAGTTCTGGGCAGAAGCAGTCAACACAATAGCTTATTTGATCAACCGAAGTCCATCGGTACCATTAGACCTCGGAATACCAGAAGAGGTATGGAGTGGAAAAGAGGTAAAACTCTCACATCTGAAAGCTTTTGGTTGCCTAGCATATGTGCATATTAGTGATCAAGGCAGAAATAAACTTGATCCCAAATCTAAGAAGTGCACCCTCCTTGGCTATGGAGAAGATGAGTTTGGCTACCGTCTTTGGGATGACCAAAATAAAAAGATTATTCGCAGTAGAGATGTAATCTTTAATGAAAAGGCAATGTACAAGGACCGACATACAGTAGACGCCAGCAACTCAGAGCAATGTGGGCTAATGTATGTAGATAAAAATGATGTTCCAGATAGTCCTATAACAAAGCAAACAGTTGAGTGTCCTCAGCCAGAGAAACCAGTTGAGCAGAGCAGCGTGCAGCAGTCTGACACGCCACAACTTAGAAGATCAAGTCGGCCTCATATACCAAATAGAAAATACATGAACTATTTGTTGCTGACTGATGGAGGTGAGCCTGAATGCTACGATGAGGCATGTCAAGCAGCAGATGCCAACCAGTGGGAGCTTGCTATGCAAGAAGAGATGAAGTCTTTAATCTCAAACAAGACATATGCGCTCACCAAATTGCCCATGGGTAAGAAAGCTCTTCACAATAAATGGGTATATAGGGTGAAAGAGGAGTACAATGGCTCTAAGAGATTCAAAGCCCGCCTAGTTGTCAAAGGATTCCAACAGAAGGAGGGAATGGACTACACCGAAATTTTTGCTCCTGTTGTGAAGCTCAATACTATCAAGTCTGTTTTAAGTATTGTTGCTAGTGAAAATCTTCATCTTGAGCAGTTAGATGTGAAGACCGCATTCCTTCATGGAAATCTACAAGAAGAGATATACATGCACCAGCCAGAAGTTTTGCAGAAAAGGGAAAAGAAAACCTAGTGTGCAGATTAAAGAAGAGCTTGTATGGCTTGAAACAAGCTCCAAGACAGTGGTACATGAAATTTGATAGTTTCATGCACAGAGAAGGTTTTCAGAAGTGCAATGCCGACCATTATTGCTACTTTAAGAGATGTAAGTCCAGTTATATCATCTTGCTACTTTATGTCGATGATATGTTAGTAGCTGGTTCAAATATGGGCGAGATCAAAAGCTTGAAGTAGCAATTATCAAAAGAGTTTGACATGAAAGACCTGGGTCCAGCTAAAAAGATTCTTGGAATGCAAATCACTAGAGATAAACAAGAAGGGACTTTGCAGTTATCTCAGGCAGACTACATCAAGCGCATTTGGCATAGATTCAAGATGGACGATGCCAAGCCAGTTAGCACACCCTTGGCTAGTCACTTTCGTTTTTCCAAGAATCAGTCTCCACAGACGGAGGGAGAGAGAAACTTCATGGATAAGATTCCTTATGCCTCAGCCGTTGGAAGCTTGATGTACGCAATGGTCTGCACTAGACCTGACATTGGCCATGCAGTGGGAGCTATCAGCAGATTTATGTCAGATCCAGGAAAGACTCACTGGGAAGCAGTGAAGTGGATTTTGAGGTATCTACGAGGCACCATAAATAAGTGTTTGAACTTTAGTAAGGGAGAGTTAAAAGTTCAAGGCTACGTAGATGCAGACTTTGCAGGTGCAGTTGATCACCGAAGGAGCACCACTGGGTATGTCTTTACCATTGGCACTACAGCTGTTAGTTGGATGTCACAGATACAAAAGATTGTTGCACTATCCACTATAGAGGCTGAGTATGTAGCAGTTATAGAAGCCATTAAAGAAATGATATGGCTACAAGGTTTGTTGACAGAGCTGGGATTCAGTCAAGGGAAGAATGTTCTGTATAGCGACAGTCAGAGTGCAATACATCTGGTAAAGAATTCAGCATTTTATTCCAGAACCAAGCACATCGGTCTCCGTTACCACTTTATCAGATCTTTATTGGAAGATGAAGTGCTAACATTGGAGAAGATCCATGGCAGTAAGAATCCAGCAGATATGTTAACGAAAGCTGTCACTACTGAGAAACTGAAGCTGTGCTCAGCTTCAGTTGGTCTTCACATGTGAAGAAAGTTTTGAGCACACCACTATTCACATACGGTCATCTTTGTCTCCAAGTGGGAGATTGTTAGTGGAGCCAAAAAAAAAAAAAAACATAATGGAGGAGTTAGTGGAGAAGTTAGTGGAAGTTATTGTTTAATTAGTGGTTAGAATTATACCTTCCCTCATTCTTCTTTGCTATAAATACCCCTTCAATTGTAATGTTAATTTACACCAAAACACACTAAGAACAATTGAGAGAGCAATTGTGAAGAAGTAAAGTGTGTGTGTGAGAGAGAAAGCTTTGTGAAAGCTTTGAGAGAAAATCAGAGAGTTGTAAGCTTGTAATTTTCTCTAAATAGTGAAAGTGGGTGTGCTCCGTGGATGTAGGCAAGTTTGTGCCGAACCACGTAAATATTTGTATCTCTAATTTTTCTCTCTCTCCTAACAATCACATCGGCCTTGATCCTTGACAGGGACGATGACACCCTTCTCTCTCCAATCCATAAAGGTAGGCAAGTCATTTACCTTCCTTGAACAAATACCTCTTAATCTTGAACTTCTTCTTAACCAGCCTGTTGTCCTCTATCTTCTTGGTACCCAAATACATGGCTTTGAACTGTTAGTTCGTCAAATCAGCAAACTTTTTCAATCCGCCCTTGTAAGTCCTCTCCATCGAGTTGTGTTCGTCGACAAACCTCAAATTGTCATTCACGTCTCGGACTTATAGCAAACTTGTTCAAATACCTTTTTTTTTTAAGTGTTTCAAGATAAAACAATAAAAGAAAAAGAAGGAAAAACATAGAAAAAATTGGAAAAAAAAAATCTCGAATTGAAAAGAAATATCAGATTTTTTCCAAGCATATTTCAATTTTTTTTTATCCATATAAATTATCAAAAATCATCAGTCTTACATATCTCATTTTAACTCAAGTAGTGTGCGCATTTCCTTTCACAAAATTTCTTTATGATATGGTAAAATTAAATATTCGAACCCTATATGTAATGTTTGACATCAGGTTTTAAAAAATATATATTATTTAGTTGTGCACAATATTAATTGGGATGTTGTTGGGTTGGAGAAAGGAGACCTAGATGTTAAACACACGAAGGACCTCAATCAGTCATTGCTTGTTAAAGCTAGCTGAAGGCTGATGAATGATGATGATAGCCTCTGGTGCAGAATGATCAGATGCAAATACTTCAAGGGAAGGGGGTTGTCTAATTCTTTGAAGAATAAGATTAGTAGTTATTGTGTTTGGAAAGGTATAGCTCATGGTGCTTAGTGTGCTTTGAAAGGTTTGTTGTGGAGCGTGGGTAATGGTGGAGATATCAATATTTGAATAGACAATTGGCTGCGCAATATAGGAGTGCTGCAGCCTCATTCTCTTGGAGAGTTAAATCAAACTCAGCTCAATAGAAAAGTGAGTTACTTCTTGAATGAGGGGGTCTGTAAGATTAACCTTTTGTGTGAATGGCCCTCTCTTGCCATTGTTAATTGTATTGTGAGCATACATACAGATAGAGACAGTAGTAGAAGGGATAAATACATATGGGGTCCTTCCAAAAGTGGTTGCTTTTCTATTACATCTGCCTACTTTCTTATCCATAACAATCATGAAGCATATTTATGGAAGTGAAGGTTTATTTGGAAGATTAAAGTTCTTCCAAAAATCCTTATGTTCTTGTCGGTGCTGCTACATGGTAAGACTATGACCAATGCTCAAAGATGCATTAGAGGTATTACTAATAATGGTGATTGCTCTAGGTATGTTGCTGTTTTTGAAGATCTAAATCACCTTTTTAGAGGCTGTGCTTCTACTGTTATTTGGGAAAATTGTTGTAAGGATTCTACTAAGTCTGTTGACTTTGACAAGGACTGGAATTCTTGGATGCATAATAATTTGTCTGTTAACAGCAAGGTGATGGGGTTAGGACCTAGTAATGTTGTTTTTGCTTGGATGCTTTGGTATATATGGAAGTAAAGGTGTTTGAAAGTGTTTGAAGATAATTTTGTTATCCCTCAAGATCCTAAAAGAATTATTTTCAAAGCTGTTAAAGATTAGTTGTACAATGGTGTTAAAGAGGAAGGGAGAGCTGTTAAAATTTGCAATATGATATATTGACAGCCCCCTATGGAATGATAGGTTAATGTGAATGTTGATAGAAGTAGGCTGGGTGATATGGGCTTCATACCTGCTAGTGGGTTTATTAGGAATGCTGGTAAGGAATGGATGTTGGGGTTGTCGGTAAAGAAAGGTTATGATAGTGATATAGAAGCTGAATTGTGGGGCATTTTCGAAGGTCTGCAGCTTGCTTGGGAGGTAGGGTTTCGAGAGTTGTGTTGGAGTGTGACTCTAAAGGTGCGATTCAGCTGCTGTGTAAGGAGGAGTACTCTAACAATCCTCTTTTCAGTAACATAAGCATCTGCAAGTTTATTATCAATACAGACTGGACTTGCTCTTTAGTTCATGTCTATAGGGAAGGGCGGAAGGCAATAATATGGCTAATGGGTTGGCTACTATGGGGCAGAATTTAGATGTGGGCATTGTGTGTTTTGAGAAGCCCCCCTCACATATTTTCTCTTGTTATTTGGATGATTTTAAGGGTATTTTTTTTAGTAGGCGTGTTTGTACCTTTGAGTAGTTTCTTTGTTTTCTGTTGTGGGCGCTAAGTTCTCCTATTCATAAAAAAAAAAAAAAAATTATAAATTTTCAGATCGTGTTTTTAATATTACACTAAAACCATAAAGGTTGAAAATCTTTAGTAATTTAATATTGAGTTAATTACACTCAACCTCCCTGAGGTTTGGCTAATTACATTCGGAATCAAAGTTTGCATTAATGAACACTAACCTCCCCTCACGTTAACGTTGACCGTTAAAATGACCGTTGACTTTTTCCAAATTTTTTAAATGACCAAAATACCCCTCTAACAAATTTTTTACTGTTCATTAAAATTTTTTACTGTTCATAAAAACAAAATTAATGGTCCACTGTCCATCATTGTTGATGGACGGTGGAGATCCAATCTGGATCTCCACCAAGAAAAAAAAAAAAAAAAATTTTTTGAAGTTCATCTTCGTTCTTCGAAGATGAACTTCATCTTCGAAGTTCATCTTCGAAGAACCACGAACCCTCTGGGTTCGAGATTGAACCCAGAGGGTTCGAAGATCGAACCCTTCTGGGTTCGATCTCGAACCCAGAAGGGTTCGAAGATCGAACCCTCTGGGTTCGATCTCGAACCCAGAAGGGTTCGAAGATCGAACCCTCTGGGTTCGATCTCGAACCAAGAGGGTTTGAAGATCGAACCCTTCTGGGTTCGATCTCGAACCCAGAAGGGTTCGAAGATCGAACCCAGAGGGTTCGATCTTCGAACCCTCTGCGTTCCACGAACCCAGAAGGGTTCGTATCTTCGAACCCTTCTGGGTTCGAGATCGAACCCTCTGGGTTCCACGAACCCAGAGGGTTCGAAACTCAGGAGGGTTCGATCTTCGAACCCTACTGGGTTCGTGGAACCCAGAGGGTTCGAGATCGAACCCAGAGGGGTTCGATCTTCGAACCCTCTGGGTTCGATCTCGAACCCAGAGGGTTCGTCGTTCTTCGAAGATGAACTTTAAAAATATATTTTTTTTTTCTTGGTGGAGATCCAATATGGATCTCCACCATTAATTTTGTTTTTATGAACAGTAAAAAAATTTGTTAGAGGGGTATTTTGGTCATTTAAAAAATTTGGAAAAAGTCAACGGTCATTTTAACGGTCAACGTTAACGTGAGGGGAGGTTAGTGTTCATTAATGCAAACTTTGATTCCGAATGTAATTAGCCAAACCTCAGGGAGGTTGAGTGTAATTAACTCTTTAATATTTAACGAAATCAAACAAATTCCAGACACTTTGACTACACTATTCAAAATATAAAACCACTAATTGACAATATAACATGTTTAGACTTTAGACACATGAAAAAAAATTTCACTCCTTCGCTTATTCATATTTTTAATGAAGAAATTTAAAAACTTTTGTAAAAGTCGAGAAATAATTATATACAAAATTTAAAATAATAATAAGAAGAATAAATAATATTAAATTTACATGATATTTGATGAATTACTCTCGAAAAGAAAGTTCACAAAAACTACCACTGATCTCCTTTAACGTTAAGTTTTACTGTTAAATATTAGAGTTAACCGTCTAAAATTAATAAAAAGATAAAAGAGCTAATTGCACTCACAACCCCTGAGGTTTGGCCAACTACAGGTAAAATCAACTTTATCGTTTATTGACAATGACACCCCCTACCGTTAGTTGACTTCCGTTAGATTTAACGGTTGACCAACTGTTACCCTTAAAATGACCAAACTACCCCTCAAACAATATTTTCATTTTATTAAATAAAAAAAATTATTATAAATTTTTTAATTTTAAAAAAAAAATAAAAAATTAAAGTGTGGATCTCCACCGTCCATCAAATCTGATGGACGGTGGAGATCCAATCTGGAGATTGGAACTCCACCCAAAAAAAAAAAAAAAAATTTTTGGGATCTTCGAAGAACCCAATCTGGGTTCTTCGAAGAACCCAGAAGAGGGTTCTTCGATCGAACCCAGATAGGTTCGATCGAAGAACCCTCTGGGTTCAGATCGAAGAACCCTTCTGGGTTCTTCGATCGAACCCATCTGGGTTCGAACGAAGAACCCTTCTGGGTTCTTCATTTGAACCCAGATGGGTTCGATCGAAGAACCCTCTGGGTTCGATCGAAGAACCCTCTGGGTTCGATCGAAGAACCCAGAGGGTTCTTCGAAGAAGAACCCAACTGGGTTCTCCGAAGAATCCAGTTTCTGGGTTCTTCAGTTGGGTTCTTCGAACGAAGAACCATGGTTCGATGGTTCTTCGTTCGAAGAACCCAGAGTGTAGCACCCCCCCCCCCCCCGACCCGATCCGGCCGGACCGACCCGGGGAGCGCTACTCGGACTTTCAGAACTTTTAAAATTCATTTTGTAAACAGAAAACCATATAAATTATAGTTTAAAAATCGTTTTCGAGTGAGCTCATTCAATACAAACTTTTTACAAAAATTCGGCAGAGTACCGTTTGTTTTTCGGACTTTCCAAAACCTGTTTTTACACCATTCAATTCAAAAACAATTCTCAATAGCACTTCAATATCTTATATTCAAACAGTTGCGCACTCTGCCGTTTAGTGCGACTTATCAAAACAGTTTATAAAATAAAACAAAACAGACTTTAATGGTTACAAACATTTTTAATAATAAAAGACATAAATCATAAACTAATTAATTACAAAACATTTTACAAAATGTATTTACAAATTCCCTGTATATGCATGCTTTCAGAATATATATACACATAACAAAAATATGGCTACCCAACTGTACAATCTCTGTGACTCGGTCTGCAACTCGTTCTTCCTTCAGTCCTTAGGCTCTTCTGGATTCCTGGTACCTACGCGTTAGACACAAAACTAACGCGCTAAGCATATAGCTTAGTGGGTGTACTATAAATTATAAACTCAATTAAATGAACCACAAATAAATATCTGTTAAGAAGAAATAAACCACAATATGTATTCCATTCCATTTCAAAACGATTAAATTTCTAAATCAAAACATCAAACAATTTCAATCACTTTAATATCAACAATGAGATTCAATATACGAATGCTATCAATAAAATCATTCAGTACACTTTTCAATTCCAATCAATTCTGGCCCGCTAGAATACTAAACATATACGGACTGGAATATGGGTCAAGCTCCCAACCCCCAGAACGAATCCTGAGGAGGTACATATCTCCCAACTCTAGGACCGTGGGTACGGAACCTAGAGAGGTACATAGCTCCCTATCCCAGGAACGAATCCTTGGGAAGGTACATTAACTCCCAACCCCCAGGACGAATCCTGAGGAGGTACGTATCTCCCAGCCTCTGGACGAATCCAAGAGGAGGTACATCAGTATCATCAATATCAATCAATCAGTAGCGGCGCAGTACTGCTCAGTAAAAACCCAGCTGGTATACCAACCTCCTATATCCATTTCTATGTCTACGTATCCTAGGGCCGTTTCCGATAAACCAAATTCACAATAATTGTTGCAATAGTTACTCAATATCAATAATCACTCAATAATCATATAAGTCACGTAATAAACTTCAAGAAATATGAACAATAGTAATATACAAGTCTGAATCAACTATTTAAAACGAAATCGGAATATTCGAACCACAAACAAATGCGATCTAATATAAAATCTTTCCATAATCAACCAAAAGTATATCAATCATTAATTTTTACACATCGAAAATCGAAATCGAAAACATCTAACGAAATCGAAATCGAAAACATTTAACGAAATCGAAATCGAAACGAAAACAAGAAACGGAAACGAAAACAATAACGTAAACGATAACGAAATATTTTTCGTAAAGATTCCGAAAACAAAAGTACACCAACCTCGGTACCGTTTTTCGTTCGAGAAATCGCGGTTCCACGATCTCTTTTTCCTTTCCTTTCCTTTTCTCTTCACCTACACCTTTCTTTCTCTTCTCTTTCCTTCTTCTTTTTCCTCTTCTTCTTCTTTCTTCTTCTTTCTCTCCTCTCTTTTCTCTCCTTTTCTCTCTTTTTCTCGGCTCTTTCTCTCTCTTTCTCTTGCTGTTCTGTTTTCTCGCTTCTGCGAGAAACTTCTTCTTTTTTTTATATTTTTTTCGCTACCGCGACCGCCGTCGCGACCTGTGGTCGCGTCACCAGGTCGCGATGCTCACTGGAGTGCGCGCACCGCCTTCCTCGCGAGCGCGCCTCGGTCGCGCGAGTGGTCGCGCTACTCTCTGCCCGATTTTGACAATTTCATCGCGAGCAGTCCATCGCGACCTGTGGTCGCGGTGGCTGGTCGCGATGCTCACTGCCAGGTTTTTGCCATTTTCATCGTGAGCAAGCCATCGCGACCTGTGGTCGCGGTGATTGGTCGCGATGCTCACTGCCCGAAATTGCGTTTTTCACCGCGAGCGAGCCATCGCGACCTGTGGTCGCGGTGACCAGTTCGCGATGCTCTCTGGTTCAGTTTTCCAATTTTTTTCATTTTTCATTTTTCACTATTCAATCCGGTCCGCTGGAAATCATAAAATTCATTTTACATTTAATTACATTTACACCCCCTCAAATAGTAAAATTTATTTTTCACATATTTCACATATATCAAAAATTCATTACCCGAAATCCGGGATGTTACACAGAGGGTTCTTCGATCGAACCCATCTGGGTTCGAACGAAGAACCCAACTGGGTTCTTCTTCGAAGAACCCAACTGGGTTCTTCTTCGAAGAACCCTCTGGGTTCGATCGAAGAACCCAGAAGGGTTCTTCGATCTGAACCCAGAGAGGGTTCTTCGATCGAACCCTTCTGGGTTCTTCGAAGAACCCAGATTGGGTTCTTCGAAGATCCCAAAAAAAATATATATATTTTTTTTTTAGATCCATTTTCAGATTGAATCTCAACCCTTCATTAATCTTGATGGACGGTTGAGATTCGATCTGAAAAATGGATTTAAATTAATTATTTTTTTATTTTTTATTTATTTTATTATTATTTTAATTTTTAAATTATTTTATTATTTTATTTTAATTTTTTGATTTATTATTTAATAAAATAAAATTAAAAATTAAAAAAGACGAAAATACCCCTGATACTGTTAACTTTGACTAAAGTCAACTAACGGTGGGGGGTGTCATTGTTAATAAACGATAAAGTTGATTTTACCTGTAGTTAGCCAAACCTCAGGGGTTGTGAGTGCAATTAGCTCAAGATAAAAAATGCCCTCAGTTGAAAATATATAAATAAATTTATAAAAATAAAAAATAAAAAACTATCTTTAATTATCCACTGTCCATCTGCCATCTGAAAACGGTGGAGATTATTCATAAAAAAAAAATACATTTTCAAATAAAATAAAATATAAAAAAAATTAAATCTTAACCGTCCATCTAAAATGATGGACAATAGAGATTTTTATTTTTATTTTTAAAAAAAAAAACAAATCACAATTGATACCTAAAAAAGAAAATTAATTAATGAAAAAAAAAAAAGATGGAGTGGAAATAGATTGGATCTCCACCCCATCAACCTCACCTGCAATATCCATCCACGACAGATGGATCTCAACGGCGGGGATAGCTGCTCGAGCCTCCCTCATCGAATTGAGCCTCTTATACAAGGAAAACAAGTTTTGTCATGGAACTTTTTGAGATAGGAGAGGCGAGTTATCCCCACCAACGGCGGGGGAGGCGAGCCTCCCTTGCCGCCGCAGATCCATACACTGGAGATCGATCCATCCAGTGGATGGATCTATCATGGATGGATTTTGAAGATCTATCCATGGCATCTAAGGTTGATGGGGTGCAGATATATGAATCTCCATCCCATTATATATATATATATATATATATATATATATATATATATATATGGCATCTAAGGTTGATGGAAGGTTGATGGGGTGCAGATATATGAATCTCCATCCCATTATATATATATATATATATATATATATATATATATATATATATATATATATATATATATAAATTTGTTGTTTTTTTATCAATAGCGAATTTTTTATTTTTTTAAAAAAAAAGGCTCTACTTTTTTTTTTCATATTTTAATTTATCTAAAATATGTATGTTTTATAAATTAATTTTCCTCGTCCATCTGAAAATACGGTAGATGGACATGGACAGTGGATATCTAAAGCTAGTATTTTACTTTTTATTTTTACAATTTTTTTGTTTAATTAAGGGCTTTTTGGTCTTTTCATTAAATTTAGACGGTCAACTCTAGTATTTAACTGTCAAACTTAACGTTAGGGGGAGGTTAGTATGAGTTTTTATAAACTTTAATTCCGAGTGTAATTCATCAAATTTAAAATTTCAAATAGATTCGCTCAACGTTATTTATTCTAATAATTATCTTAGGCAACTAAGACTAGTGAGTTTTTACCTAATTTTAAAATGGTTAAGCTAGTTTTTAATTTTGATTAAATCTTGGAGATTTTTAGAATTCTCCATATTTTAAAATATGTACTTTCTTAAAATTAATTATGATCATTTCGAGTCTTATTTTAATAGAATTGAATTAAATTTTGAATATATGAAACTGTTCATAGATTACCTATATTAGCTAAATCTAATGCTCCTGTTATTTTTAAGTGAAAAGAAAATATTTAGATTTTTATTTGAGTCATATTCATAGGATTCCCATCGTAGTCAGGAAAAAAGAAACAAAAAATAAAAAAAGAAACTTTGGTCAACAACAAACAAACATGATGGTAACAGTAATGGCAACATCATTCAAAATCACACCAGGAGAAAAAAAAAAGCATTTTTGAATATCTAAAGCAGCTTAAGCGCAGCAACTTGTTAACTTTTTCCACTAATTTTTAACGTTTAATATCATTATCATGCAACACAGTTTTAACTTTTAACTATTAGCCAATTTTTTTTAACAACAAAAATAATTGCAATATATATATATATATATGTATGACCACTTATAAATTCCAAAAGGGTGATTAAAATATTGATAATATCTGAGTTTTATATTTGTATTTAGTCTTAAAGTATCATGAATTAATAAATAATTTAATCTTTTCCTTTTTCAATGTTGTAATCCCCAGAATCATGAGATATGTCTGCTGCCTATTGCCGTTCATATTCTCAATTTTTCAAATAAAATTATTACTGAATTTCTATACATACACGAGATATTATTATTAGAAGAAGAAAGATCAAGTTTACAACAAACATTAAGACACAGTTGCTATTTCAAAAGAATTTTAAAGATCAAATTATAATAAGCTAATGACCAACCAAGCCAAAACCCATCAGAATCCAATTGAATCCAAATCTAACCCATCAAAGCTAATTAAGATCAAATATATATAATTCTTATAAGAAATCAGAAAATGAGATTATTTTTTGCATTAATTTGATGATGTAATCACATGATATTCAAACCAACTAATAACAAGTAACATAAGTGGTCTCCTTTTTTATGCCAATTTTTTCAAGCCTCCCAAACCCATAACCATCCATGGAATGACCCCATAAATATTCACTTACCAGAAGAAACAAGTACAAAATACTAATCAATCTTCAACAATTAAACCTTCTCTCTTCTTGCCTTTCCCTGTCCTCCTCTTGCTAGTACTACTACTGCTGGTGGTGCCACCATCAACATGCCTCACATTTCCATCATTCTGAATCAAAGGCACGTCGTTTTCCTCTCCGTCGTCTTCGGTGGTGGCGATACGGATGCAAGAACACCGCTCCAGAGATGCGAAAAAAGCTGACGCAACGCCATTGATGAACCACATAGCCATACCATCAAGCTTCCCGCACCCCGATGATGAGCCATGGCTCGATGAACTCCTGAGCTTGGACTCGACCGGGGTCGATCGAAAACTGAATAAGCCGGAACCGCTAGTGGAGGTAGTGGCAGCCATGCATGAACCGGAGATCCTAGCAGTTAAAGAAGTTGCCACAAATTGTTGAAAGGGAAAGAAACAAAAATATGCTGAAAAATAACACTAACTTGATAATTTTATTCAATGGCAACTAAGTTTAACAAAAACAGCGCTTAGACTCAAACTTGGACTAAAAATCTCAGACTAAGCCCAGAGAAGATCTTCAAGGTTCCATTAATATGGTTCCAGTGAGACTTTTATTTATTAAGGGTGGTTTATAAATTATAATTAGAAATATAATTCCAATAAATGCCCTTGTCCCCTTGACGAATAGAGCAATTACAATTCTGTCTTAGTAGTGAAAGTGATTTTTAAATTTGATTCTCGTGAATGTCCTTATTATCTAGGTTGTTTTCGACACCATGATCACATGATCTGTTCCATATTGTGCCTGATCTTAATTTATGAAAAAGTAGATAGCATAATATTTCAACAAAATCTACTTTATCATGTACGAGTATATTAATTATTATCATTAATTTTTTTAAAATTTGACATCAAATGAGTAAAGAATCTATGGATACTACGAGATTAAGTATTACTGTGTGGCCCATATATCTACATTTTATCCTCAGTAAGTGGGAGATATTAACTCTCACAAATACAAAGAAGAAATTCTCTATACACGGTTATTAGTTCTCATAACAATTGTGATAAGAGAGATACAAGCCACTTGAACAATTAATAAATATGTAATATACCATTTTATAAAATGAGTTTGTTGCATAGAAGAAGCTAATGAAAATAAACAACTTTAGATTATCATATGTATTAAACCCTTTAGAAAATTATGTATTTTGTTAAAATAGAAAGAAGAGATTAGATAATAAGTAATAAAATAATAGTCCAACTGTTCAATTGTATTAGTTTTGTTAAAAAAAAAAGAAAAAAAGAAGTATATATTGCTGTCGGAAGTGAATCAATTTGCTAGCAAGGTAGGGATAGAGTGAAAAGAGAAGGGCCCGGCGGCGTGCATAGGTGGGACCATGCTCGGCACTCAATTGTTTCTTCATTTAATTATTTTGAAACCCATTCAAGATTTTGAATTTGCAAATTCATGATTCATATCATACTAAAACCAGAAAGATGTATATGGAAAGCAATGCTATTATAATCAAGTTATATTGCTAAAGACACCTTTCAATCAACTTACTAGCTATTCAAGACACCCTACCCAAAAACCATATCCTATATCTATTATCAATATTTATATCTCTACTAAAATAATAAGAAAACATGATTTCGGATGTATTTTTTTTATTATTTTTATGCACATGATATATATATATATATACACATCCATTCATGACTTAAATAGAAGGTGTTTAAATTTTGTTATTGTTAAAAAATAAATATAGTATGAAGATACATCTCTTTAGAATAAAAATAAAAATAATGTAACTATATAGTTTTAAAGATGTATCAACAAGTTATTATCAATATATATATTATCTCAATGGATCACTTTCTTAAAAAAAAAAAAAAAATTACATCTATTTATAGGTTTAAAAAAGTAAAGGATTATTTATGATATACAAAATAAAAAAGGTGACAAAGGGGTGATTGTGGGAGTAGGGCATAGTAGTGTGTACATGAAAATGGGGGGTTAGGTTGGGTAGGTTATGTAATAGAAAATAAGATTTAATGTATAAAAAAGATAATTAGAAACGTAAAGTGAAAGAAGATAATGAGATTAGAAAGGATAAAAATAAAAAAGAAAAGAATGATGATGAGACCCACTCCACTCGCCTGACCCCATCAGCTACCTATATCAAACTAATCTACTCTACAAAAGCAACACCGAGAAACAGAAATATCTATATTTGTTATTAACAGGAAAAAAAAAAAAAAAAGAAGTAAAAATTAACTTCTTCGATCGATCGGCCGATGCATGGAGTGAAGAAGATTACCGGGGACTGTTTGTTACATATAACTCGACTGAACTGAACAATTTAATCATGTGTTTGTTGAGCACATGAGATTGGACTTCTCCAATTCCATGCACTATTTAATACAATCCAAAGTCCTGCCTGAAAAAATGGAATAAATTTGTCTTTTATTTTTTACTTTTTTTAAAAATTAAATTTATATAAATATTAAATATTTAATATATATTATCAAAATATTTAAAAATAATACTTTTAATGTCAAAAAAATAAAAATTATTTATATATTTAAATATTTATTTTATTAAAAAACTAACTTTTTTTAATTAAAAATAATTTAAATCTTATAATTTTGTTAAAATAATTTTATTTTTAAAAAAATTAATTTAATATAATTTTATAATTATCAATCTCACACCATATAAATATAAGACATAATTATATTTTGTTCAGTTCTATATTACATTAACTAAAATGCGGATCTTAATAGTCTGATACTTTTATATTCTTTTAATTTTTTTTATAATTTTCATTTGTAATTAATTACTATAATATTTTTTATTTATAATTAATTTTAAAATATTTAATATAAATATATTTATTTTTAAAATTTTATATTTATTTGAAATAATTTTAATTTAATTATATAATATTTAAAAATAATTTTATTTTATGTAAAAATTAATTTAATTTAATATGATTCTATACTAAATAAGGATAATATTATTTTTAATTCAAATTCATAATTCACTAAATATATTAAAATACTAATTAGTTCAATTCAATTCAATTAAATTTAATCTTATCTTATTCTATAAAAATAGTTCAATCTAATCTCGTACACCAAACATTAGGTTGTTTATTTTCTAGAATTAAGTGTTGTGATGTAATGGAGTGCAAGAGATGAGACGGATCTTTTAATATGGATCAAGGCAACTTTTCCATGATTGGTTTTACTGGTGATTCCATCGAAGTTTGATTTTCACTAATCCCTGTCGACGACTTTAACAAAACCAGCCAAAATAATAGTCATATGCACTTGCCTCCTTTTTTGACTTTTTTTTTTGTATTAAAAAAAACAATTATTTTATAATACACAATTTTATTTATTTATTTTGAGTTTTCTAAAATGGTTTTTATTTTAATAAAATACTCTAGTATTTTGATAAATTATAATAAAACAGTATTTTTTTTAATTACAGTTTATTATCCTTAACTAATTTATTGACCATTAAAATTAATATTTTGAGAGTAAAAATTATTTTAATTTCTATTTTTTAATTATTTTTATCTATTTGTACTCTTTTAGCTCACGTGATTCTTAACTTTTCAAAAATATATCACTTTAGTTTTCTCTTACTAAATTTTTGACAATCAAACATGACAGAATATATACATTAACTATTTTACTTTTAACTTTAATTGATTAGGTTGAAAAATATATATATATATATATATTTTAAAAATTTTTTAACAATTTAACCTTAACTTGCACACCTAATAAGAAACTAACACGTGTCACAAATTTTAAAAAAAAATTAAAATTATAAAATAAATTTAAAAAACCCTTAAATATTAAAAAAAATAGAAAAAAATAATTTTAAAATAACAATTAAAATTAACACCAAAATTAAAAATATTTTGAAAATAAAAAAATTATTACAATAAAAATTAATTTATGAAAATTTAATTATTTAAAATAACACTTCAAATTAATATCAAAATGTAAAAAATAAGTTTTATATATGAAAATTAAATTAAAGTATATTAAAAAATAAATTATTAAAGTAATAAAAATTTTAAAAAATTCTCACTTTTTTTTACTTTATTATTTTTAGTTGTTATTATTTTATTTTTAGAATTAAATTTTTATTGAACAATTTTTTTTTATTTTTTTAATTGTTTTAAACCTTAATTGTTATTTTTATGTGTAAATATTGAAATATTCCTAAAACCATTAAATTTGACTGACTGTTGACTAATAGAATGACTAAATTGATAAATTTTTAAAAGGGTAAATTGCAATATAGTAACCCGCCATATGACCATATTGCAATGAAATCGTGAGTTTAGCCTTAATTACATGTTGGTACCCTACTGTTAGTTGATTCAGTCAAAAGCAATTGTTGACAAAAAACTTTATCTTGAAATGACAAAAATACCCCTAGTTAAAAAATATAAAAATATTATTAATTATTAAATTAAAAAAATAATTTAAATGGATCTATCCATTTAAAAAAAATTATATTTTTAATTTTAATAATTAATATTATTATTATTTAACCATTGATATTTTTATCATTTTAGGTAAAATATTTGGTCAACCCGTTACTTTTAACTCTATCAACTAACGGTAGAGTACTAATATATAATTAAGGCTAAACTCACAATTTTATTATAATATAGCTAAATGTCAGGGTACTCCATTACAATTCGTCATTTTAAGAAGTTAAGGACCACGAGAGCTAAAAAAAAAAAAAAAGGTTAAAAAGTAATAATTTGAAAAAAGATAGGGACCAAAATGATTTTCGCCCTTGATCAAAATGTTGACTCTAAGACTCAACTAGTCTCCTCTAAAAAAAAAAAAAAAAAAGAGTCAACTGGTTAATAAAGTGTACTTAAATGTAATTTTAAAAAAAAGTACGGTTTCGTTACAATTTGTCCAAACATTAGGGTACTCCATTATAATTTTTCTTTTTAATTACAGTAAGACCTCTCTATAGTGATACTCCATGTAGGAATAACCTTTATGTAGTTGACACGTCCAGAAAATGGATTTCTACTCCCAAGTGTAGGAGTGTCGAAGTAATAAATTAACCCGGTGAGACCGGGGTCGATCCACGAGGAAGAAGATTTAGATCCTGCAAAAGCTAATAAAAATCTACAAGGAAAATATAATAGGAAAGGAAATATTATGAAATGAAGGTAGGTATAATGGTGAAACAAATTAAATTTAAATATGCTAAGGTTAGAGGTTCCACTCTTGGTATATGGTTTAAGTTATATTTAACTCCTTTTTATCACTCAATTGGAATCCACACACAAAGGAGGTTCCAATCAGAAGTTAGACCATTTAAGTTCTTTACACATCTATCAAGTTATATTTCTTTTCTTTTAGTTATATTACAATGGATACTCTACACTTCTTATGTTAAATGGGTTCAAGTACTTATTGTGCCAATCAACTACCATAAATTAATATTCCTTTGCCAGATGCAGGTATAACCATGCAGTTCTAGACGGATTCAAGTATTTATAGTGTTGTTTGTATACAATGAATCAAGAATCCTTGGTCAGAGGTGCAAGTATAACTATGCGGTTCTAGACAGATTCAAGTATTCATTGTGTCAAGAATTGTCTACAATAAGTCAAGATCCCCACTTCACATAAGAGTAAGAGATGAAAATTTCAATTCAATTCAATAAGAAAAGTAATATAAAGCATGTAGATAAATTTATACAAATGAATATAAACTTTAAGACCATGTTAAGAGTTAAATAAATCTTTATTCACATACCAAGAGCTTCACCTTTCATCTTAGTAAAAAGAGAATTTAGCTACTCATAATAGAAGAATTAGTAAGAGAGAAATTAGATTATCATAAAAGTTCAATAATACAACAATGCAATGTGAACTTGGTGAACTTGGCAAGGAACCCAAGCTGCCCTCAGCTTTTACAAAGCCTCTATTTATAGAAACATTGAGAGGTAAACAAGTCAAAAACGGTAGGAATAAATTAATGCAAGTTGATTGAATTTGGTAAGGTAAAGTTGTCAACTTTGGTGTCTTCCACATATGCACCGAATTGTCTGAATTAGGCACTGCTCCTTTGAAAATTAGATCTCGTGATAAACATCAAAGTTGTAGATAATTTTCTTATCTTTCTGGAATGATAAGACTCATAATATTTGGAATTTCCTGGAGAAAGTTATGGCCCAAAGAGTGAAGACTGCCCAATTTACGCGGCCATGCAAATCAGCCCAAGATAATCTAATTTTTGACTTCAAAGGAGTCCAAATCTGACAAGAATTTACAAACCAAACCTATAGGGCTATGAGTTATCTTTCCAGCACTATCAAGAACGTAGTGATTGGATATTTGAGTGCAAAGTTATGCCCATTATACTGAACCTGCATCAAAATGGAAAGTTTAACAATTAAGTGTAATTATAAACAAGTTAGGTAATTTGATTACACTAATAGTATAAAATAATGGTTTTAACCTTTATTATTATACAAATTTAAGTGTTCATCAGTAGTCGTAAAAAATTCTGGTCTCAATTTGGGCTAGTTATAAATAAGAATAAACTTCATATTGTAATAAGTTATAATTTTTTTAAATCTCGTTTTAGGAAACTTGCCTACACATAGTAATAATTATTTGTATAATACAAAAAATATATGTTATGTTATGTTAAAAGTTTAAGATGGATTAAATATTTTTTTAATGTTGTTTGGGACAATGACTTATTCTTTAGAGTTGTTACCACATTATTAAATTTACGGGTATGTAATAACTCGATAGTATGAACATTTTCTTCTTAAGACCAATAATTTTTGTAACTACAACTTTATTATTTTATAACCTGCTTATAGTAATAAAATTAGTTCAGTCCTAATATTATGATTGTAAAGAGATTTTACTGTATTATAATTTAAAGTTTAGAAGAATTAGAATAGACTAATAAGATGAGGTTAGCCTAGTGGTTTGTCCCTCACACTTGTACGCTTAAGTTTATGAGTTTAAGTCGTGTCCCTCTTTTCGAATCTCAAATTAATTGTAATTATTTAAAAAGAAAAAATTGGAATAGACTCCAAACTTCAATTTTATTGAAAGGAGTGTGTGAGCAGCATAACCAATCTCATTTTGTCTTTGAGAACAACTTTTGAAATTTTTTTTTTTTAAAGATTAAAAAGAGTAATAGCATAGCATGCTTATTACTCCCATCTACAAATTTTTTTTTTTTTTTATTCAAAAGATAACTTTTGTAAATATAATCTGGATGAAGATAAACCGAAGTTTACAGTCTTCCCTCGTACTATTTTTATAGGACCAATTTGTTGGCCTTGGAATTATTACATACCACAGCATGCCCATCTTTTGAACTGTGTACAGGGAGAAATTTTGCTGCTGATGGGCTTGCTAAGTTGGGCCACTCTTTAGAGCTGGGAGTCAGCTATTTTGAGGATCCTCCTCCTCATTGAAGATGTGCAGGGCCTGGTCCATGCCAGGCATGGCCCTTTGGGGTGCCCTGCTTCTTAGTTTTTGCTCGGGTGTTTGGCCCGCCCTTGTACCAAAAAAGAAAAATAACGTCTATAATTATCATTATCTTCTGTTTTTCCATTATATATTTACCACTAGAACTCACTCGAGACTTGTAACTAAATGGACCTAAAGAGAAGCAGTTCTTTTGGGCCTCATTCATTGAAACACCCATTAATTATTGGGCTTTTCCCTGTGAAACCCAGATAGATAGATCACCGAGCCCTTTAATTTCAAAGTTTAGATGTTTATGTTGGTAAAGTTGTTTATTTATTTATTTTTTTATTAATATACTGCGATGAGATATGATGAAATTAACTTATTAAAATATTAAAAGGTTAAATGAAATTCTTTACCACCAAGAGATATGGTGGTATGTGTCACTAAAAAGTAATAACTGATCTATGTTAATTTATCAATAGAAAACATGTCATGATGACTTAAAAAGACGATCATCGAAATGCATTGAAATCTCAATGATCCATCTCTTTGCATATCATTCTCATAGCATTTGTTGTTTTCTCTTGATGAAATTGATCCGTGTGAGATTTTCATAAATTGATAAGACTATAGAGTCAATAATGCAATAATTATGGAATCTGATATTTATATATGAGCAATGTTAAATTGTTAAAAAGTTTTGTTTAAATTTATATCCAAATAATATGGCATGTGGTAAATGATGTGATATTAACAACTCACGTAATCACATTATTCATGGGCAGAGGGAGGGTATGGCTTGGCTCATATATTTTATTATATTAGTTTTTAGAAAGTGTTTTAATAAGATCATGTGAGTACTAATAAATAACTTTAGTTGCACATTCACTTGTAGTAAAATGGTTAGTGCACCTTCCTTCCATCTCAGTGGTGAGGGGTTCAATTCTCAACATGTGCATGTGGGAGTAATATTATCTCGCTATGAGAGTAGAGATATCCGGGTCGTGCGTTTAGTTGTTAATCTCGACAGGTCCCGTCAATTATTGATATTGTAATTGTATCCCCTTCAAAAAAGAAAAAAATAAATAAATTCAGTCCGTTGAAAATTTTAATAAGATGATATTTTTTTAAAACTAGTTCAAAGGGCTAATAAGTCCAAATATAAATAAAATCAATTAAAACAAACAATCACTTATCTCTACATTCTATTATCTTTTTACTCTTTCAACATCTCACTTTAAAAAAAAAAAAAAAAATTTATCACCAGTCGATAAATACACTATTTTCTTTGTTTTTATTTTTAATTTTTACTTTTTTAAATTCAAACCCTAACCTTTCACTCACCTCATCTTTTGAGACTTTAAATATATATATATATATATATTTTTTTTTTTTAATTGCAAACAAAACTTCTATTACAGAAGACCACTAATAAAGCTAGGTTCAGAATAGAACCATCAAAATTCCTCCTTAGAGGAAAAGGCTAGGGAAGCAAGAGAATGTGCCATGCCATTCCCTGAACGAGGAATGGCAAGGCAGTTGGAAACTCCTACAGCCCGAAATAGAGCCTTAACATCAGAAACAATAGGGTCCAAAACAGAACAAGGAAAAGAGCTAGACACTCTAGCCACAACATTAACAGCATCTAACTCAACCCACTCAATATTCAGGTTCAACTCCTTCGCCAGCAACAACCCCTCTCGCAACGCCAGCAGCTCGCCAAGCTCAGCAGGAAAAAACCCCAAGAGGGGTTTAGCAGAAGCAGCAACAACCTTGCCCTGAGAATCTCGCACCACTGCACCAGAACCCATCACAGAAAAACCAGACTTCACTGCTGCATCAGTATTCAACTTCAGGGAGCCTGTAGGGGGAGGCGACCACGGAGCAGAACAACGTTGCCTAGGGGACTGGAGGGGAGAGCCAAAGACCTTCTGGGTGCCCTGAAATTCACGAAGCAAAGAAAGAGACCAAGAAACCAAATCAGCACTAAGCCTGGGGGATTTAGAATGACAAGCAGCATTCCTATCAGACCAAACCCCCCACAGGATCATGCAGAACTCCTCGAACTTTGCTCTCTTAGCCCTAACAAAAACCCACAAGATCAAATCAAAACAAGAAATATGGCGCTGCAAATTGAGGATGTTCCAGAAAACAGTGGACTCCCAAATAGGGCGCATAGAGCTGCACCAAAAAAGGGTATGGGCTAAGCTCTCGGGAGCATCACCACATCTAGAGCAACACGGATCAACCACAATCTTCCTAGAACAAAGATTACAAAGGGACGGAATGGCATTGAGACAAACTCTCCAAATGAAAATTTTAATTTTTGGAGGAATATTGAGATTCCAAAGTGCAAGCCACCATTTCGAATCTGGACACGAGGAGGAACCTTTGAGGGAGAGTTTTTCCTGCGCTGCAACTCTATACCCACTCTTCACAGAATACTCCTCATTCTTATCAAAATGCCAGATTAAGGAATCAATACAATCACCAAAGCTCAGCGGAATTTCCAGAATAGAATCCCTATCCGCTGCCACAAAGATCTGATCAAGCCTATCCAAATCCCAAGAATGGGAAGAAGGGGAAATGAGAGATGCAACCTTGAGATCTTCCAAAGGAGCAATTGAGAAGGGTCTGAAAGTGGACACCCTTGGAATCCAAGGGTCCTGAAAAACCCTGATATCCTTACCATTACCTACCCTCCAACGAAGGCCCTTAATAAGAAGACTCCTACCCCAAACCAAACTCCTCCAGAGATGAGAACTCCCCGGTTTCAGCGAGACAGATAAGAAATCCTCCTGCCTGAAATACTTAGCCTTAAGAACTCTAGAAACCAACGAGTCTTTATTCATAACAATTCTCCAAGCCTGCTTGCCAAGAAGAGCTTGGTTAAAAAGAGATAAATCTTTAAAACCAAGCCCCCCGCATATTTTCGGGGAGCACAACTTCTCTCTAGAGACCCAACAAATTTTCTTATTACCGTCTGAGGCACCCCACCAAAAGCCCATAATCATAGAGCACAGCTCATTGCACAGAACAGAAGGCAACTGGAAGATACTCATAGTGAAGGTAGGAATAGCTTGCGCCACTACTTTGATAAGAACTTCTTTCCCACCCATCGAGAAGAGATTGCCTTTCCACCCTCTGATATTACGCCATACCCTCTCCTTAATGTCACTAAAGGTTTTCCTTTTGTTTTTCCCCACCATGGTTGGAAGGCCAAGATATTTGTCATGAGCTTGGGCATTAACTAGACCCAGGCAATTCAAGATACTAGCGCTGCTGTCATCTTCCACATTTGGACTAAAGGTGATGTTGGACTTTTGCAGATTTATCCGCTGGCCAGAAGCTTTCTCATAGACATTGAGGATCTGTTTCAACTTCTCACAATTCTGAACTGAAGCCCTGCAAAAAACAATACTGTCATCTGCAAAAAACAAATGACTCACTAGAGGGCTTCCGCGACAACATCTCATACCCAGTGATTGCCCATTAGATTCGTTGCCTTTGATAAGAGTAGATAAAGCTTCTGCACAGAGAAGGAAGAGATAAGGAGACAAAGGGCATCCCTGCCTTAACCCTCTTTGCGGGCTGACTTCCCCCACAGACTTCCCATTTACCAGGAAGGAAAGTTTGGAGGTCGACACACAATCCATAACCAGGGCTCTGAAATGATTAGGAAACCCTAGTTTCTCCATAATGATCTCCAGGAAGCCCCACTCCACACGATCGTAAGCCTTACTCATGTCCAATTTAATAGCTGCAAACCCTCTTTTACCCTTTTTCTGTTTCTTGATAGAATGGAGAAGCTCAAAAGCAACCATAATGTTATCAAAAATTAGCCGCCCAGGTACAAAAGCACTCTGCTCCGAAGATATAATGTGGGGCAGAATTTCTTTCAACCTATTTGCCATAACCTTGGAGACAGTCTTATAAATAACACTGCAAAGGCTAATGGGCCTGAAATCGGACATACGCTCCGGGTTTTTAATCTTTGGAATCAGGACAACATTAGTGGCATTGAACTCCTCGATTGAGCATCCACCATTAAGAACTTTAAGGCACACACTAGAAACATCCTCTCCAACCACATTCCAAAATTTCTGAAAGAAGAGAGCATGGAAGCCATCGGGGCCAGGGGCCTTATTTGGACCCATTTCAAACACTGCAGTACGCACCTCTGCTCGGGTGAAAGCCTCTCCAAGTCTGCCTGCCATATAGGCATCAACTTTACGCTCAAGAAAAGAGGAGGCAGCAGAAAAATCAGAGGATGATGGCTGGATAGACTTGAACAAATCTGAGAAATAATCAAAAACCACACTGGACATACCCTGCTCAGACTCCCTGAGAACCCCTCTACCATCCAACAACGAGCTAATCAGATTCTTCTTCTTTCTGGCTATCGCTCTTCTGTGAAAAAATTTAGAGTTCTTGTCCCCTGCGAGTAGTCAGTCCACCCTCGACCGCTGTTTCCAATATAATTCCTCCTTAGAGAGAAGGCTTTCCAACTCTCGTTCCCTAGTCTTAATAACATTGAGAACTTGTTCAGATTACTGCCGATCATAGAGAAGATTGATCTCACGTCTTTTTCTATCAATGGCTTTCTTCAGAGATCCAAACTTGACTTTACTCCAGTTTCCCAACCGCTCAGCACACACAACCAGCTTATCTCTTAAGCCTCTACCAGAAGTATCACTATCAAATTCTCCCCAGGCCGAGCAAATCACAGAATAGCACTCTTCATCTTTAAGCCAAAAAGGCTCAAATCTGAACTTCCGATCTCTATCACCACGAATATTGGGACCACCACACACAAACTTGGCCGAAATCGGCCTATGATCAGAAAACATAAAACCTAAATGCTCAACTTTAATCCCCGAAAACAAATTAACCCAATGACTGGTAGCAAAAAAACGATCTAATCTTTCTTGAACATTTCTAGAACCCCCCCTTTTATTATTCCAGGTAAACAATGGCCCTGAAAAACCCAAATCAACAAAATCACACAACTCAACAATACTACGAAAATTAAACATACCCGGACCAGTTCGTTCATTCCCTCCAAACTTCTCCTCAATATGAAGGAGTTCGTTGAAGTCTCCGCCACACAACCACGGAAGTCTGTTGACTGCCTTCAGATGACGAAGGAGCTCCCACGAATCGGTTCTATGATTAGGGACAGGACAACCATAGAACCCTGTGAACCTCCATTTGAGGTTATTCTCCATTTTAATCACCACATCAATATGGCCCCTGGAGAAGGACAATACTGAAACATCCCACACATCGTTCCACAGTAACATCAATCCTCCACTTTTTCCCACACAATCCACATGCAAACCACCCGAAAAACCCAACCGAGCCTTAACCTTTGCCGCCCACTCACCTTTTAATCTAGTTTCAGAGAGGAAAACTAGATTCGGGGATTGTTTCTGGATAACCTTCCGGAGAGCCAAGAACGCCCGAGGACTCCCCAACCCTCGAACATTCCAACAAATGATACTCATGGCCCCCGGCGGGCCTGCTCCGCAGACTCCGCCGATATATCAGTCTTTAGCAGTTTCTGTTTCTTCCTCGCCAGGTTCTCCCCAGCAACTTCCACAACTTTACGCTTCCCACCAGGATCTATAATAATCACTTCAGAGGGGGATATACCGGCAATAATACCAGAAAACTTCTGATTAAGGGATCTCTTCACTGGCTTTCGACCCCTCCTGGCATAATGCCTAGCTAGTAACATCTTCTGGATTGGGCTTGGACAGCCTGAAATAAGCTTCTTTAAAGGACTCCCCCGAATTAGTCTTTTCCATTTCTTGGAATTAGGCTTACCAAGGGAAGACCCAAACATAACTACATCTCCTTCATCATATAAATTTGACCCCACTATTTCCTCATCCATTCTAGCCAACGCCTCTGAATGACCATCTTCAGTCGGTGCTACTGCAAGAACTTCCCTCGATGGGTGATCTACGTGCTGGTTATCCTGAATCGAAATACCACCCTTCTGTCTCGCTGCACTACCCAGAGTTGTTGGAGAGACCACAATATCCCGACTAGATTTTCCTTCACGTTTGTCAGAAGATGTTGGAACAGTAATAACGATTTTTCTGGCACCCTCTGCACATGCTCCGTCAACATCCTCAGTGTCTACATGGGCCTTTAGTTTTGCTTCTGATGTATCCTCCCCCCGATGCCTAGGCTTTGAACGATCTAGAGGTGATGCTCTAAGCCACACCCCGAATTTTGGCTCAACCCCCTCCATAATACTCTTCCTCACCTCGCTGTTGTGACACTCCCTGACAGAATGTCCGATAAAACCACAACCATAGCAGAAATCCGGAAGTCTCTCATATTTGATCAAAGTCGTAATCAAAGTATCAAAATTCTCCAACCTCATCCGGATACCCCTTTTCAAAGGTTTTGAAATATCAATTCTAACTTTAATTCTCAAAAATTTGCCCCACAAATCTTTCGAATCCATCGGGAATTCAACAATGGTTCCAACTTCCTCTGCTATTAATCTTGCCACTTTACAGTTCATACACGCTAGAGGAATATTATAAATGTGAATCCAGAATTCAGAAAATTTGAATCGAAGTTGTGAAATTGCACCAGGCCCTACCGGATTCTCAAGCACAATAAGATTTTTATCGAAATGCCAGGGACCCCTGGACCAGACCATCGCTTTATCCTCAAGGGATTGGAAATGGAAGACAAACACATTATCGCCTACCATTTCAATTTCTACTCGGCCCACAGTACCCCAGATTTGTTCAATAGTTCCACGGAAAGCCTCCCGATTCACCTTCCTACGAGAAAGGATCTTGATGCATTTTGAAGAGGCCACTACACGTGACCATGCATGAAGCCACACATCCTCTGTTCTGTTTTTTTTTTCCACTTATTTTGTTGTTTTTGCTTTGCAAGTAATGGTCTCAAAGTCTCCTGTTTTGAGCACCACTTTCCCTTGTTGGTAGGAATTGCTTGTGGTGGGTGTTCTTGACTATGTCATGTTTTAGTGGAACCATCCCACGTAGTTAGAAGTTAATTTCCATATTTGTTAAGTTGCTTATTTGTAGGAATTATCAAGTTGTAATGGCTATATAAGCCCCCAAATTGCATTAATGAAGGACAGTTGTCTTTTGAAAACCCATATTATTTGTCTTAGAGTGATTCTAAGTCTCTTGGAAGTGATTTCCAAAACCCTTTTAGGATTACAGTGAGATATTGTTTTCTAAAAGTTTTATCTCAAATTGGTTTGCACCAAATTGGTATCAGATCCAGGTTAGATTTGGTACTTCCTCATGCCCGAAACCAGAAGCGGACAGTCTTACAATTCCATGGATCAAGCCTCACATCATTCCAATCCATCTAACACCATTAATGAACCCACCCAAACACCTAACACCTTTCAACAACAATTCGATCAACTATCACAGACCTTGGGCTCAATTTTACATCGCTTAGATGTCATTGAGGAACATAGCACAGCAGGTGGAGGCCGAGACGATGGAGTCAATTATAAAGCTCCTCGTCAGCGAGATGGTATTGGTGATAATGAAGATGAATAGGAAGTACAGCTGGGCGGGGGTCAACGGCAAGCACACCGAGCAGCACCAATTCAATTCCGCAGACCAGATGCTCGACAAGAGCCGCTGGATGAACTAACCAAAATAATGAAGGTTGAGGTATCAGATTTTTTTGGAAGACTCAATCCCGATGCTTTTCAGGATTGGATAACAGCGTTAGAGGATTATTTTGATTGGTTCTCGGTTCCTGAAGATCGTAAGGTTAGGTTTGTCAAAATAAAATTGAAAAGTTCGGCTCGAGCATGGTGGAGCAGCGTGGAATAGCAGCTTAGAAGAACTCGGCAAGCTCCGATCGTCGAATGGGCTGAAATGAGAGAAAGATTGGAAAGTAAGTACCTTCCCATTAATTATGACCAATTGATTTACGAAGATATGTTGCAATGGAAACAGGAACCCAAAGCTTCGATAGACCAATACACTGAGCGATTCCATGAACTCACTGTTCGAAGCAAAGCAGTAGAAACTGAGACGCAGACATTGGCTCGCTACTTGAACGGTTTGAAATCCGAACTTCGGAAGGAAATGTTGACAGCCCATGTTTATAATGTGGATGAAGCGTATCAATTAGCTCTACAACTGGAAAAACAATCAAATGTAAGCTACTACAGACGCCACCAACCTACTGATCTTGGAGTTCCACGTCCCTCTACTACATTCAAACAGAAAATTATTGAAGAAACAATGAAGAATGGTGTCGTGGGAGACACAAGGAGTAAAACTAAACTTACTGGAGATGGCCCTCAATGTTACAAATGCAAGGGGTTTGGGCATTTTGCAGTGGTTTGTCCAACAAGAGACAAGCGGATCACATACGTGTGCGAGAAGGACTTAATTTTTGATGATGAAGCTGAAGCCAGTGGAAGCCAACCCACACTCGAAACTGACAAACCTGAAGAAGAAGAAGAAGAAGTCTTACAAGCTGCAAATCTCCCTCTTTGTGTCATCAACAGGGTCTTGACTGGGCGTAGGCACTCTTTGGAACCTGACACCAATGATTGGAAACGCACAAATATTTTTCATACCCGAGTCGCTCACGGTAACAAGGCCTTGAATGTCATCATAGACAATGGTAGTGGCATGAATGTTATATCCAAATCCGTGGTGGAACGATTAAATCTTCCTCAACAGCCCCACCCCACTCCTTATCGTGTAAGTTGGATTAATGACGTAAATACTGTTCCAGTTAAATATAGGTGTCTTGTTAAATTTTCTTTGGGAACTAACTATGTTGATGAAGTTTGGTGTGATGTTCTTCCAATGACCGTGTGCCATCTTCTTCTTGGGAGACCTTGGCTTTACGATCGCCGTGTTGTTTACGATGGGTTCGAAAATTCTTATTCATTCGTGTTCCAAAAAAAAAAATCACCTTAGAACCACTACCTATTGTCGATTTTGGACCTCAAACAGAATATAACACACTAAAGGAAACCACTTCAGTTCTTACACTTTACCAAGTAGACAGAGAAATGCAAGCTGGGACCATTTTTTTTTTGTTCTTATTGGGCGGGTAGAGAAGAACCTAGATGGAAAAATACCAACAGCTCTTGAATCAACTCTCCAAGAATTTCATGATTTATTTCCTGAAGAATTGCCATCCAAACTGCCACCACTGCGGGACATTCAACATGTTATTGATCTTGTGCCTGGTTCTTCACTTCCGAATTTACCACACTATCGAATGAGTCCGGATGAGCATACTGAGTTGCAGCGACAAGTCCATGAACTCTTGGACCGTGGTTTCATCCGAGAAAGTCTAAGTCCTTGCGCTGTACCAGCTCTACTCACTCCAAAGAAAGACGGCAGCTGGAGAATGTGTATTGATAGCCGTGCAATGAATAAAATCACTGTGAAATACAGGTTCCCCATTCCGCGGCTCGACGATATGTTGGATCAATTGAGTGGTGCTACCGTATTTACAAAGCTTGACTTGTGAAGTGGTTACCATCAGATTCGCCTTCGTCCTGGAGACGAGTGGAAGACAGCGTTTAAAACCAAGGAGGGGTTATACGAATGGCTAGTCATGCCTTTTGGATTGACTAATGCGCCGAGTACATTTATGAGAGTGATGACACAAGCTCTCAAGCCATTTTTAGGTAAATATGTTGTCGTTTACTTTGATGACATACTTATCTTTAGTCAATCCTTTGCAGAACATTTAGATCATATCAGACAAGTATTGGAGACTCTAAGAAGGGAGCAACTTTTTATCAACCGAAAGAAGTGTTCTTTTCTAAAAAATGAAGCCAACTTTCTCGGGTTTATTGTCTCTCAACAAGGGGTGGCTGCAGATCCTACCAAAGTCCAATCTATCCTTGATTGGCCTATTCCACGCTCATTCTTTGACGTTCGGAGTTTTCACGGATTGGCAACTTTTTATCGGCGTTTCATTCGGAATTTTAGCATCATTATGGCACCAATCACAGAATGTCTCAAATCAAAGGTATTCCAATGGACAACAGCAGCCACACAAGCTTTTGAGCTAATTAAAAAAAAAATGTCAACAGCTCCAGTGTTGCGACTACCAGATTTCACAAAAATATTTGAGGTTGCTTGTGATGCATCTCATGTGGGAATCAGTGGGGTTCTTAGCCAAGAAGGTCATCCTATCGCCTACTTTAGTGAAAAACTCAATGAGACCAGACGAAAATATTCAGCCTATGACATGGAGTTCTACGCTTTGATCCAAACGCTAAAACATTGGCGTCCTTACCTTGTCCATCGTGAGTTTATTTTGTTTACTGACCATGATTCCCTTAAACATCTTAATTCTCAAACCAGGTTCAGTGCAAGACATGCTAGGTGGTTTGATGTTTTGCAACAGTTCGACTTCACCATTCGTCACAAAGCAGGGCATGAAAATAAGGTAGCTGATGCCTTGAGTCGCCGTCCGCATATTCTCACAATGTTTTGTGCCAATGCAACTGGTTTTGAATCCATTAAAGACCTCTATGCTACCGATGATGACTTCAAAGAGATTTGGTCCTCTTTGAATAATAATTTGGGTTCAGCCTCAGATTTTGTGATCAAAGATGGGTATTTAATCAAGCAATCTCGCATCTGTATTCTAAAGGGTTCGATGAGAGAGTTTATCATTCAAGAGCTGCATGGGGGTGGCCTCGCGGGTCACTTTGGTTATGATAAAACCATGGCCTTGGTTGCGGATCGATTCTATTGGCCTCGCTTGCGCCATGATGTTCATACAATTGTTGATAGATGCCGTGTCTGCCAACTGAACAAAGGCACCAAGCAACATGCTGGTTTATACTCTCCACTCCCTATCCCACATAAACCATGGCAAGATATTAGTATGGACTTTATTTTGGGTCTCCCTAAGACGATTCGTAACAATGACTCTATTATGGTTGTTGTTGACCGATTTTCAAAAATGTCCCATTTTATACCATGTAAGAAGACTTTTGACGCATCACACGTTGCTGTAATTTTTCTCAAAGAAATTGTTCGTTTACATGGTCTTCCTGTCTCAATTGTTTCCGATCGTGACGTGAAGTTCGTTAGTTATTTTTGGAAGACGTTGTGGGCTGCATTGGGTACCAAACTCTCCTTTTCTAGTGCATTCCACCCACAAACGGACGGTCAGACAGAGGTTATAAATCGAAGCCTTGGTAATCTACTTCGCTGTTTGGTTCAGGAACACACGGGCAGCTGGGATCTAGTCTTACCCCAAGCCGAGTTTGCTTTCAACAACTCTGTGAATCGCACAACTGGAGACACTCCATTTTCCATCGTTTATGGATTTAATCCTCGCACACCAGTTGACATGAATCAATTGCCTCTGCCAAACAGAGTAAGTGAGGCTGGTATGGATTTTTTTAGGTACATAACCACCTTGCATGATGATGTTCGGCGACACATTGCGATCCATACCGAGAAGTATGCGGCACGTGCAAATTTAAAAAAAAAAAGACCAAGGGGTTGCAGCAGAAACTGTAACATCCCGGATTTCGGGTAATAAATTTTGATATATATGAAATATGTGAAAATGAATTTTTACTATTGAGGGGGTGTAAATGTAATTAAATGTATAGTTGAAAATTTGAAAAAAAAAATTGGAAAACTGAACCAGAGGGCATCGCGACCTGGTCACCGCGACCACAGGTCGCGATGGCTCGCTCGCGGTGAAAAACGCAATTTCGGGTAGTGAGCATCGCAACCAGTCACCGCGACCACAAGTCGCGATGGCTTGCTCGCGATGAAAATGGCAAAACCTGGCAGTGAGCATCGCGACCAGCCACCGCGACCACAGGTCGCGATGGACTGCTCGCGATGAAATTGTCAAAACGGGCAGAGAGCAGCGCGACTACTCGCGCGACCAAGGCGCGCTCGCGAGGAAGGCAGTGTGCGCACTCCAGTGAGCATCGCGACCACAGGTCGCGACGGCGGTCACGATAGCGAAAAAAATATAAAAAAAAGAAGAAGTTTCTCGCAGAAGCGAGAAAACAGAACAGCAAGAGAAAGAGAGAGAAAGAGCCGAGAAAAAGAGAGAAAAGAGAGGAGAGAAAGAAGAAGAAAGAAGAAGAAGAGGAAAAAGGAGAAAGAAAAGGAAAGGAAAGGAAAAAGAGATCGTGGAACCGCGATTTCTCGAACGAAAAACGGTACCGAGGTTGGTGTGCTTTTATTTTTGGAATCTTTACGAAAAGCATTTCGTTATCGTTTACGTTATTGTTTTCGTTTTCGTTTCTTGTTTTCGTTTCGATTTCGATTTCGTTAAATGTTTTCGATTTCGATTTTCGATGTGTAAAAATTGATGATTGATATACTTATGGTTGATTTCGGAAATAATTTATACTAGATCGTATTTGTTTGTGATTCGAATATTTCGATTTCGTATTGAATAGTTGATTTCGATATTTATCTGATTATTGATGATGCGTTTGAAGAATACAGTGTAAAATTTTAGATTGACTGAGTAAATATTGATTTGTAACTGATTGTGAAAAAATCGTTTATCGAAACGGCCCTAGGATACGTAGATATAGATTTGGATATAGGAGGTTGGTATACCAGCTGGTTTTACTGAGCAGTACTGCGCCGATACTGATTGATTGATATTGATGATACTGATGTACCTCCTCTTGGATTCGTCCAGAGGCTGGGAGATACGTACCTCCTCAGGATTCGTCCTGGGGGTTGGGAGTTAATGTACCTTCCCAAGGATTCGTTCCTGGGATAGGGAGCTATGTACCTCTCTAGGTTCCGTACCCACGGTCCTAGAGTTGGGAGACACGTACCTCCTCAGAATTCGTTCTGGGGGTTGGGAGCTTGACCCATATTCCAGTTCCTAATATGTTTAGTATTCTAGCGGGCCAGAATTGATTGGAATTGAAAGTGAACCGAATGATTTTATTGATAGCATTAATATTTTGATTTAGAAATTTAATCGTTTTGAAATGGAATGGAATATATATTGTGGTTTATTTCTTCTTAACAGATATTTATTTGTGGTTTATTTAATTGAGTTTATAGTTTATAGTACACCCACTAAGCTTTATGCTTAGCGCGTTAGTTTTGTGTCTAACGCGTAGGTACCAGGAATCCAGAAGAGCCTAAGGACTGAAGGAAGAACGAGTTGCAGACCGAGTCACAGAAATTATACAGTTGGGTAGCTATATTTTTGTTATGTGTATATATATTCTGAAAGCATGCATATACAGGGAATTTGTAAATATGTTTTGTAAAAGGTTTTGTAATTAACTAGTTTATGACTTCTGTACTTTATTATCAAAATGATTGTAAATGTTTAAGTTCGATTTATTTTATTTATAAACTATCTGTGAAAGTCGCACTAAACGGCAGAGTGCGCAACTGATTGAAATTGTTATAGAAGTGTTTGTGAAAATGTAATGTGATTTGATTTGGGTAAAAACAGGTTTTGGGAAAGTCCGAAAAACAAACGGTACTCTGCCGAATTTTCGTAAAAAGTTTGTAATGAATGGGCTCACTCGAAAACGATTTTTAAACTATAATTTATATGGTTTTCTGTTTACAAAATGAATTTAGAAAGTTTTGAATGTCCGAGTAGCGCTCCCCGGATCGGTCCGGCCGGATCGGGTCGGGTCGGGGGGTGCTACAGAAACGGTCCCTCGCATTCCCTCTACTCCTCAAAACCATAACAATGTGGATGATATCCTTGATCATCAATTCGTTTCTACAAGGCGGGGAGGTTATTAGAAGTTTTTAGTTCGTTGGGCCAAGAAGCCAATTTCCGAAGCTGTGTGGTTACAGGCTCAAGAGATTCAACGTCTCAATCCGGAATTATTTCACGCCTACACTCTACAGAACTTGCCGGAGTCAAGTTTTTGTGGGGCAGGCAATTGATGCATTTTGAAGAAGCCACTGCACGTGACCATGCATGAAGCCACACATCCTCTATTCTGTTTTTTTTTTTTCCACTTATTTTGTTGTTTTTGCTTTGCAAGTAATGGTCTCAAAGTCCCCTGTTTTGAGCACCACTTTCCCTTGTTGGTAGGAATTGCTTGTGGTGGGTGTTCTTGACTATGTCATGTTTTAGTGGAACCATCCCACGTAGTTAGAAGTTAATTTCCATATTTGTTAAGTTGCTTATTTGTAGGAATTATCAAGTTGTAATGGCTATATAAGCCCCCAAATTGCATTAATGAAGGACAGTTGTCTTTTAAAAAACCCATATTATTTGTCTTAGAGTGATTCTGAGTCTCTTGGAAGTGATTTCCAAAACCCTTTTAGGATTACAGTGAGATATTGTTTTCTAAAAGTTTTATCTCAAATTGGTTTGCACCAGATCTTCCCTACCAAGCAGTGTTCAACGCTTCTAATGCCATCAGCTTGAACATCTTCTGCTATATCTAGGACTGGACCATCTTCCTCTTATAAGGATAGGGCCTCGCAAAGCCTCAAGATTTCATCGGTAGCCATTATGAGTACTACCGCAACTACAACACCACCGGCCTCCGCTACCAGATCCGTACCCAAAAATTTACAGACCCAGACCCACTCAGTAACTCCCACAGCAAAGCCAAAATAAAGCACCAGAACCTAAAAGACCACAACTGCCAAAATTGACTGCCCAATCAAAATAAACCACACCAAAAAAAAAAACCACCGACCCCAGTCCAACCACACCACCTCAGCCTACCCAAATCTGCACTACCCAAAATCAATCTAATCAGGACAGGCAACTGAACCCAAACGAAGCACCAACAACACCCCAAAAAATCAGATCTGAGAAGAACACAAAAGCAGCACCTTTAAGCAAAGCAGAAGCACCCAAAACACAAGCACACCAAGGTTGAGGATCAGGGGAAGTTATCAGTCAAATTCGATCCCTACAACACCAATTCACCCCAAAACAGCTCCATTAATTCACTGGAAGACCGATCCACCCAGCTTCACTCAAACCCGATCCCTACAACACCAAAACCATCTCAAGGCCACACAAAAAACAAATTGAAAACCCACGGGCTGCCCACGAAGACCACCCACTGTCAGAAATAATTTCCAAGACCCAAGAATCATACAAAGCCACACCACTTCAGATCCTTCACTGTCTCGATTTCAAACCATCAACTGTCTTGGATCTACTTCACAGCAGCATCCCAGGACAGCGCCACACCCCTTCACAAGCCAGCTTCAGCCAGGAGCAACACAGCTCGAACCCATCTGCAGCCACACTCACACACAGCACAAAACAGATCCTAGCAGCAGCCCCCCTACAGAAACTCAAACCCTCACCAACCCAGCTTCACCAAGGAGCTAGGGATCCAAGACCCCCGACCTCGAGCAAAGGCAAAACGCCACAGCAAAACCGATCACACCACCACTACAGACGCGCACAGTCAGTGGATCGAAGGAGAATCTGCTAGGAGAGGCACGATCCCACCTATCACCATGAAGATGCCTCGGAGAAGAGCCGATCGGAGCCAAAACCAGCAGCACAAAAACAGCCCAGAACAGAACCGATCTCAGCCCACCAAGAAAGAGGGATGGGAAGGAACTGCTGGGAAGGAAATCCAATACTCCTAGGCTGCCCAGATTCCTTCTTACAGATGAGAGCAGAAGGAAGATATGGAGAGCCAAGGGAGGATCGGGCCAAGATCTACCTCCACGAGGAAGGAAGAACTGCTTTTACTTCACTGTTTTTTCAGAGAAAAAACGAGTGGAAAAGAGTTTTTTAATTAATACTCTTATATATACTTTAAATATTATTTTTCTTTCTATTTAAAGCTTCAAATGTAATTATTTTTATTTTTATTTTTTTTAATTATCTATAATGTATTTAATTTTAGGTTTTGTATTTTGTGAGTAAAATTTAAATTTCTATTTTATATGCGTTAAAAAATCTTATTGGATGGGCTTCTTATGGTTCACTCTACTATCTAAAAATTTAGCTTTTTTTTATTTTATTAATTAAAGTATTAGATATATTATTATAATATGTTAAAAATTATGTATATTTTATTATTATTAATAAAGATTCTCTCGTATTGTTAAAATTTGACTATTATAAAATAAAATTTTATTTTTTTATAAAATAATAAAATTTTTAAATAAAAAAATAAAATTTAGATTAGCCCTTCTACAGATAAAAAAATTTTAGCTTCGTCCTGTCATTATTTGAATATGAATTTAGATAATTTTTTTAAATAATCTAATATATATATATATATATATATATTTATATTCGTATATATAACAAATTACACTTAATTACTCTTAATAATTTTAATTTGCTCTCTGTATATATAACTCTCTTAATAATTTTAATTTGTTCTCTGTATACATAACTCTTTTCGTGTTGAATTAGGGCTATTATTTATATATATTGGTAAAAATTGTATCATGGACATGACACATGACACGAATATATATTAGCTCTTTTTTCTCTTATCATGCCACCAAGACTCCATTTACAGTAAAATGAATAGCATTATTGTAGTTGTCTTGTTATACAAAAATGGCCATGTAGGTGGCGGGTGGTTTTCTCATATGTATATATATATTGAAAAGTCTGGTTCAAATTTTTATCCTACTCGGGATGGGATAACGTGCTATCAGACAACCAATGACATTAAATTCACCAATTAAAGTACATAAATACAAAATCATCCCCTCAGATTTCATCAATCCACAAACGTTACAAACCAGTTTTTGCAATACATATCTATGTCTGTGAAGTCAAAGGCTGTGATTGCATCATCACTCCTTCACTAACGTTCGATTTCGATATTTCCTCTCTCTATACATAGGTTCGTGGTATAATCCTTTAGAGAATATTATCCAGGTATTCCAATATCAGTATGTAACTTGTTTAAAGGAGTGTGAGAGAATATTAACGTGACATGGTTACAACGAAACATGTTTGAACACATAGACCCAAATTTTGATCAGTTAAAGCCCTCAAGTGGTTTTCTTTATAGTTTTTCTCTATAAAAAGGTTCTTCTAACTGTCTCTTATATTTTAGTCTTGCATAATTGAAAAATCACAATCGAGTGAAGCCAAAAAAAAAATGTCTAAACTGAGCACACATTTCATGGTAGCCCTTCTTCTCTGCACCTTCATGTTAGCCAATTATGCAACAGCTCGTCCGGAGCCTGGTCTGGCCGCCGACTCTCTAATGAAAAGCCACCACCTTGAGGTATTTTATCGTACAGAAATTTGTGAGGTAAGTCTGTAATTAATTAATGAATCTGTTATGTTGAATTCGTGAATTGTATGTGTAGGAGGAGGAGAAGGCAGAGTCAGAGAGCTGTGATGGAGTTGGGAAAGAGGAGTGCTTGATGAGGAGGACCCTGGCGGCTCATGTTGATTATATATACACACAGAACCACCACCCATGAATTGATAGATAGATTTCCTCTTCCGTTCATAAGTAAGCTATGTAAATAAATGGCACCAGTTGCTGATAATAAAGATATGTCCTTTGCTCTCTACTTATTATTCTCATTCATGAATTCTGCTTCTTTCTGCTAGGCTTTTGATAGGCCTCATGCCATGAGTCATGATCTGCTGCAGTTCATGCTGTTGAATTAAGCTGTTTTTGTTTTTTAAAAAATAAAGATGAATTGCTATTATTTTGTTTACACTAGGTCTGCGAGTTCAAAAAGACTCGTTATTGCATAGAGTGTCAAATTGGGTGAGAATGGAAATCGGCTTTTCTTGCTTTGAGAAACGAAGAGAATTTTTTTGGAGCTAAATGAAATGTTTCAAACAATTTAACGTTGTCAAGTTATTGAGGCCGACAAAGGAAGCTGCAGAGAAAGTGTTTGAAGAAACTGAAAGATTATTGTTCATTGAAGACAAGGGCAGTTACTTCTTAATAATCCCACCTGCCAATAAAAATTCATTTTAGTGAGCAAGCAAATACCAAACTCTGATTCTTGTCCACCCAAGCCAATGAAAGCGACCATCACAATCCTGATTTCAATTAATTTAATTTATCGACTTTATGATTCACGCGTATAATTCACATTATTTCCGTTCAATTCTGGATAAATATATTTTCCAACTTGTATATCCCTTGGTTGCCTAAAGAAATACACAATGTCAAAAACGGCTGTGAGAATTGTCATAAAAAAGAACAAGTGTTACCGAGAGGCTTTTCAATGAAGAACCAAGTCATTTCAATGAAAATGATACATACACACACAAATCACAACTATGCTTGCTTTTAGTCGAATTTGAATGGTCATATATATGCTTATTTAACAGAACAATTTTGACACTGGTGCTGGCTTGAATCTTCTTGGGTTCTAGAATGTAAGAAACACGAAGCAAAACCATAGACGCAAAGAGAAGAAAAGCATCAGTAATCAGTTGGAAAGTAAAGAAATCTCCAAAATTCAGCAGGAGTTAGTTCGAAGTAGTGGGATTTGGGAATAGAAACTGTCACTAGCCTGGCAGGCTCCAGTCAAAAGCTTTCCCACTCAGGCTCCACAATGTCTGCATAAACCAAACCCACTTCTTATTTCTCATCAGCATATTCTGATCATGATATAAACCGCAAGTCATTACACTACCTAAATTCTGTTTTATTTTATTTTATTTATAAGATAACGTATCCAAACCTTTTTCTTTTTATAAGATGACATATAAACATTTGGGCACATACAATATATTTGCTTATTTATGGATGACCTGAGGATTTGCACAAATGTGGAAGAGAGTAGTTGTAGAATTATTCAGAAATTTACAGTTAGTAATATAATTACTTGCCTCTTTGAAGCAACAGGGACAAAGATGTGGAGGGGAAGAGGATTCCGTTCGAAAAAAGATTGAAAAGTTTAATATTCTATTAAAACCAACTATAAATTTCCAGCACAAACAGATATTGACTCGAAGCAAGAGTTATGGTCCTTCCTCAGAATTGAAATTGAAAAGGGTTTGTTCAACAATTTCCACTGGTTCTAGTAAAGGTATGCCCATAACTCCATAAGCAATAACTCCCTTCAAAATGGTCTCTATCAAATAAAGGTGCAATCCTATCATAGATCCTGATTGCATTAAGCGGTAGACTGAAAATAAATCATTCAACCATCCCCCCCAACTCCCACCTATGCTGCAGTAATCAACAACCACTTTCAATTCTCAAGTTTAGATGCACCTTTGTGCTTTAAATGATTAATTATTGAAAATTCTAATCTCATACTCCAAACATGTGCAAGAAATGCATATATGCAAGACATTTTTATGTGATACTCAGTCCATATATTTATTCTTTTCATCAGAAAAGTAAAATGAAAAATGAAAACTTCTACAATAGTCTACAACAGGATCTTTGTGCTACCAAATTGAAGATACAGAAACAGCCACCTAAATAAAATATCTTTAGGTGATTTAGAAAATGAAGCAACAACAGTTTTCCCACTTCTGAATTTTCACTGCAGACATGCACACAACCATCAAAACTCACAGCGCCATAATTTTATGAGCCTCTAAAATTCTTAGCACAGTAGTACTTAAGGTGAGTCTTCCAACTAGAAGGTCCAATCATTTGATCTACCATCCGAAACTTTAATGCTACCCAATACTATTTTAAAACCCGTTTGGCTAGAAGACATAATTTCTCATTAACATTGAAATGCACCTCATGGACTACTTGTATTCCACTTCACCACAACATTCAGGCTGTCTCTGTGGGAAGATGGGTGGGGGAAGTGCAGGGAGTAAAAAAGAAATACAAAACTTATAGCTAGTTCAACAGCGGACTGTGAACCAAGCATCAAAAATATTAAACAAAAGCTACAAATGTTTAAGACTAAATGGACTAATGGCAAGTCCAAAATAATATATAAAGTTAACAATTTACTTTCACAGTAAACTTCATTTAAGTAGCACAGAAGTAGACAACAACAGCATTAGAATGCCGATGCCCTGTTACTCCAAGGGGAGAGGAACCTTTAAGTGTACGGGCTACTAGCAGTTGATGTTCCTCTAGTATAGGCAAAGTTCAGATATCTATCTTATAGTAACACATAAAAAGATCTGCATCTCAATAATAACTCAGAGTCAGTTTAACTACAAAATGTCTTAGATCTTTATGATAATAAATAGATTTCTCTGGAAGCTTCCCCTTCTAGTGACCAAGAAATTCACACATAACCTGAGCCTCATCAACTAAAAGCAAGCTAAATCAATTGCATGTTTTCCACATTGACAATATACACCGCCAAACACCAATACAAGCAATAATTTCAACATTTACATTTTTTATGTATAGAAAGGAAAAAGAAGTTCTAAACATGTTGAAACCACCAACGAATACAAATTAATTTTGGAGGAAGCTAAGAATTTCCTGGAGCTATATCAACCACAAACATAAAGAATATGGCATCGGTATAACATTCCATTAAGAGAGACAACAACATACATACAGAGCTTTCCGCAAGGAAGCTACAATAGTAAGTCTCCTTCTATCTCATCGATGTAAAATGCTTGGCAACCAATTTAAGCAGGCAAGAGAACTCTAGTGCCACCCAGGACATGTAAATATAAAGCAAGACATATGGTCACAATAACTGAAGACTTTGCACCAACATATCTGACAACTTCCAGACCCCTGTGGACGACCTCCTCCTGAACTACACTAAAACTTCTTTTCAAACCATCTGTTAGCCTCCACAACAAGAACTCCACAATAGATCTTACAGTCTGAAATGTCACTCTCCCAGTCACATCAAGCACAAATTTCCTATTGCTGGGCTCGGCCAGAGTAGATGATACCTTGCCAACCCATCCACTACTTTGAATCTCCTCAAATGAGCTTCGCCTATTCATTTGTTTCAAAGCTCCTTCTTGCGCAAAACAATCATTTCTAACTTCACTTGCACCGTCACTCTGATCTACAGTTGAACATGAAGAACTTGAACTTGAGTTAGAACTCATCAGTACCTGGTGAGATGTTCTCACTAGCGTTTCTACGGCACCATTACAAAGAGAAACTAAAATATCCCTCATGTTGTTCTGATGCTTAGGATTGGTTAACCCAGAGAAAAGCTCATCATAAGTGTTGATATCCATCGTCTTGTCAAGATAAACAGCAACAGCTGTGCTCACAAACTTCTGTAAGCAATCAGCTATCAGTTCTTTACATTTATCATCACAAACCGCATTTACCCATTTGGGCACATCTGATGACCCCTCCCGGCATTGAACCACACTAGCATGATCACTTATATTTAATCCATTCACTGATTCACCATTCGAGTAAAACCCCAAAACCAAGTTCCTCGCAAAGCTACCTACCACAACAGAAACAAAGCCAGTACCAGCTGTAGAGAAAATCCTATCCATTACCCTATCACTAAAACTCGAAGTTTGAGACCCAGCTCCTATTCCATTCTCATTTCTCGATTTTATCTCATATCCTCGCAAAATCCCCACAGTTAAAGCCTCAGAAACCCTGATTAAAGACTGCGAAAACTCCTCTGATCTTGCAATCTTCGAAATTTGCTTTAAACTATTAGGAATTTGGTCAGAATCGGATTGCAAGAACTCCTTTAAATCTCTAGAGACGACACCCATCATGTCTGCCGAATCAGAAACCAATTCAGCTATAGAAACCAGGGTTCCCAAGACTTTGATCAATCTCTTCCTTTTCTTCACCACAGAAGGCAAATTGTAGAACTTGTAAACCCCATAACCAGAGGCACCGAATACAGCCACCAAAATAAGCCATCTCTTTCTCCTTTGAGAGAAAGTCAAAGCTTTTCTCACCAATTGAAGATCCATTGAACCTCCCTCGAGCTCCAGTAACTCAAACCCTAGGGTTTTCAAATCGTGAAAACTGGAACTCTATGGAAGATAAAGATAGGTAGTACACACGGATTATTTAGAGGATCGAGAAAATTAGGGTTTCGTGTCCTTTTGATTTCTTTCTTTTCTATATTAATAAAAAAAAAAAAAGGAAGTTACCTGGTGATGTTTAAGAGCGAGTCAAATCGAGGAATGGATTTCATATAAACGTTTTATATTTACGTAGAAGTAAGTGCCTATAGAATTGTAAACGGAAATGCAGAGGAGGGTGAAACACTGGGAAGTTGAAAAGTTCTGTTATTTTTACGTCCACATAGACTAACAACGAGGTATGATTGGCTCGAAAGCCAGGACCTTGGAAATTGGAATCTCCTCCGTTGCTGGATTTTTTTTTTTTTTTTTTGTTAAACGCTGGGATTATTGTCTCATTAAACTGCGAAACGACCTGCCGTTTACGTCTATTTATATCATTTACAAAGTCAAATCAAGTATATAAAGTAGATTTTTCTCTTGTTGGTTTCTTAGCTTGAAAAGTTCCTTTTAGTCTAAGTAAGAGCCTGATATGCGTGTGAGCATATATGTATAATTTTATGATTAATAAATTTTTTTAGCATTCATAAATATTTCGTTGTTTTATTATAAAGAAAATATGTAAACATCTTGTTTACTTTATTTATTTGGGGCTCTGTTTGTGATCTCCTTACTGGCTTACTTTTTTGTCTCTATACCTTTCTGTGTCTAATGGACCTGAATTGAAGCACCCACAACCCTTCATTAATCTTCTTTATAAGAAATTCAGAAGGAATGGAACAACACAGACAAAATTACTTTCACTGCTTCTATAATTCTATACTCATTTAAATTTCTTTAACAGTACAGAAAATAGGAAGATATTGATAACTACTCAACATCACAGGTTTTTTTCCCTTCAAGAATCAAAAAAGAAGTTTAAAATACAATCTTTGCACGACCAGCACACCATCACTCTCTATTAACACTTGATTTTGATCATCCATCCTGTACAAGGAGCCCATAAAGGCACTTAACAATCTGCAACCAAAGCCCCGGACATTTCACAAGATGTCAATTGTCCTTATCCCATTGCAGTGCTCATAACAAATCAAAACTCCATCCATTTTCGGGCTTTGATCAGCAGAGCTCACGCTTGGCTGGAGTTTAGTCATGAGCATTTCATTCTAAAAGTTTCAAACCTCTTTAAACAATCTTCTTCAGTTTTACAGGCAAAAGACCATCATCTTCAAGATCGCTGAAAGAAATGTCATCTTCATTCCCCACATAAATTGTAATCTCATTGTATCCACCTAGTTCCGAATCTGCCTCCGGCCAGTCATCATCATCGTCTTCATAATCTGGAATTTGTATTTTAGATGAAGGACCAACCAATAAAGTCTTATCTTCAGTCACTGGCTTTTCCTCAATGACAGACTTATCAATAAATTGCACCTCAGTGCTTTCAATTGGGTGCTTCTCCTCATAATATGTCATCATGGTAGAAGTACTGGTTTCAGTAGTATATGTCCTCGGTGACATCATGTCATAATTAGCATAATTAGATGAGGTCCGATCAAAATCTTCCTGCAGTACATTTGTGCTGTCTTTTGTATATGAAGTGCTTCTTCCAAGCCAGTCCATTTCAGGCTTTGTTAGCTTTTGTAGCTCATGCATCCACATCGCCCTAGCTTCCACTACCTGCGAGAAATAAATTGAGGAAATGTAAAGATTCACAAACTATCTCCGTTTGCTCAGATGAAGGAGACAACTGCTCAACATATATCGTTAATGTTTATGGATTTGTAGTATCTTATGAAACTCATACCAATACCCAATGCCTATAGAATCAAGTTCACAAAGCATCAAAATAGAACTTCAAAATTACATATAGAAGCATTCCTGAAAGTTGTAACAAATAAGGCTACAGAGTTACTATATTTACTCTAAACGTTAACTATTTGTATTTTTGAAGAAAAAATAAATCCATCTTAAAAATTATAACAAATGTAGCTGCGGACTTGCAAAAGAATTCAACTTACCTGGGAAGTGGACAAAATCTCTGCATCTTGCTTGTTGAGCCTGGAATGCAGCAGAACAAAATAAACTTTCCAAAAGTATTTCTCACTCATATGACAAGGACAAAGTTCAATTCTCAGAGCAGCTAATCTAGGAGCAAAATGTTGAATAGCGAAAGCATGCTCCTTTTGGGCATCAGACATGTCAAAATCTGAAACAAGGGAGGCATACAAATGCAGCATGAATCAAAAATGCACTGAAGCAATGTGAGTACAAGTCAATAAATCAGAAGCACAACAGTGTAACAACTACCACAATAGTAATTCATCCTCGAAATCCTAAAAAAAAAAGAAAACAAATGATAATACACTGACATTTTGATGTTACTGCCAGTCATCAGCCAGCTTCATCATTTTACTAATTGCAAATCATCAAGGAAAGTGCACAAAAAAGGGTCTCAGATGTAGACAGTTAATGATGCTGAAATTCAAGGTGTTATAATGCCAAGCATCCTGTTACATTTTAGTTTTGACTAATTAATGATCGAACCAAATGAAATGAGAAATTCAATAACACAAGAGAACGGTGGGTGATATCTTCAAATGATTTGCATATACAAATCTATAATTCATAGAACATTATGCTGGGGACACTAGGGAAAATAACACTCGTGCGCACCATCCAACATTAATAGGTACAACCATAAAGGTACTGTGTGTTTTTGACAAAAAAATTTAAACATATTCATCAATTCAGAATTGTTTCACTAATTATTAGTCTTCTAAAAGCAATGACCACTTGAACAAAGCAATATTTTTAAACACCACAAGTGTCATATGTATAAATAACCTAGTAACTTACCAAATAGTTGTCAGTTATAATGTCAGACAGCTTATGTCTGAATTGAAAAACATATCTAATAACGGTGTTATAACACATTACTCAGATTCATACAATAATAAATTCATGACCAAAAAGAATAAAGACAATAAATATGCTAAGATCCCGATTTGAAGGTGAACAAATAACAATCATGTAGTGCATACTTATCATATATGTCATCAACGAAAAATATAATACCAACTTCATGATGGCACTCATGGTAGATGGAAACCACAAAGCAGAACTCAACTGACTATCATGCCAAGTAGACAATCAAACTATCCAAAAGAAACTCAAAACACAAAATAAAGAAAAAGAACTAGAATTGATTCAATCTTAATATCAATTGTAAGATAGCAGGTGCCTAAATAGAATGACTAGGTCGACATGGTTGAGTTTCAAGTACAATGAAAAGTTGAGCTGTTGCAACGTGAAATAACAAAGCCAAATCATACATGAGTATAAATGACATCACGAGGAATTTTACTGGAGCCCCGCTTTTGTTTCATCAGTAAAAAGCAATATCCAAGCCCCTTCCTAGACAGAGCAACTTGAGGAAACCACATGCTAAAACCTAAAATGATCGTAAAAACATATGACCAAATGATCTCAAATAATCAATCAGATCATCAATATCCAGTGGCATGTGTTGAAGTTGATAATTTTGTAAGAGTCTTCCATGCTAATCCGATAATATGCACATTTCCCCAACCTTCTACCTTAGCACACTTCCACTTGCAACAATATTCTGATTAATCTTAAACAGCATTATTTCAAGTTTCATTTCAAATCGTACAAAGATTGAAGACGCAACCAAACAACCACTCTTCTTACCAAAGACATCTGTATGAATAATAACAATGAACAATTGGCAGAAATCGATTTTGTAAGAATAAAATACAATGGAGCACAGTACCGTCCAAGTCGTCTTCCTCGTCTAAAGGAAAGTCCAACCACGTCTCCGGATGATGAGCGATATTTGTAGCAAACGCCAACACCTCATCCGTAATACCAACCGCAGCCAATTCCTCCTCTTCCTCCTCCTCGTCGTTTTCCTCCGATCGAAACGTTATATTATTTGTATCCATCTCCGACACGGCGATCCCCGAATTTACAGGATCTTCAAGGTCTGATTGATCCGACGGCCCTGATTCGTCCAAATTATCTGGTGGCGGAGCAAGAAATGACGCGACCCCCCAGAATTGACGAGTTAGGGTTTGTTTCAGTTCCGTCAAATCTTCTTTAACGCCACGCGACTGGCCCTCATTTTCTTCCAACTCTGATGAGGATGATTGCTTCGTTTGTTCATTCTTCGGTGAAATTTCGTGATAACCGGTGGGTGAGGAGTCAGGGTGGATCTGGTTGGGCACGACATCGTTTTCTTCACCTCCATCTTCCTCGATACGGAGAGAGTTTGCGATGGATCGAGCTAGCCATGACATTTTTTATTTTATTTTATTTTTTATTTTTTGGATTCTTGAAGGGCTAGAAAAGTGACTGATCAAAAGCTTGGCGTTTAAAAATGGTTGCCGTTGTTGTGAGTGGCGGAATCGCATGGTTTCGAGCCACCTTGGGTAATTTCACGTCCTATAGGATAGTGCCACGAAAGCAAAATTTTAATTAAAATGTTCGTAACTTTACTAGACTCGGGAAACTATGGCAACTAGGGCACGAGATCTATCACACTTGTGTTTTTATGTAATTTGTGACTTTAATCAGTAAAATACTTAAATACAGCAAAATATACCACGGCTTTAGTCAGTAAAATATATATATTTTTTTGACATATTACTTACGATAATTTAAATATAGAATATTATCAGGTTGAATGAATATCTTTTCCACCAAATTATATTGGGCGGGGGTGTCAGTAAAATACTTAAATACAGCAAAATATATTATGCATAATTTATGTAATCCTGTCGTATGGTAAATTTTACTATATTATAAAATAATGAAAGACTATTAATTGAAAGAGGACCAACTAATTATAAAATGTATGTGATATTAGATCTTTGTTTATGTCATTTAAATAATTTTCACATGGGAATAAACCATTATCATATAGTTTCTTTGTCGTGCCTCTGGGCCATCTCGAATGGTTATGTATTTTTTTAAAATGGAAAATGAAAATTATTCAACCATGCTTCATAGTGGTGTTTCAAAAAAATATTAAATGGAGAATGGCAAATGGATCTTCCAATTTGGAGATCCATTATTCCAATCTCCATTACTTTTTTAACTTATATATTCCATTATTACCCTTCCATCCATTTTTTAAATAAATTTCATTCCTCTCATATCCTTTTTAAATTTTTAACTAAATTCAACTAATTTATTATAACTATTTATTTATAAATGTAATTAATATAAAAATTATATCATTAGAAATATTTTGTTGAGATCTTTTGAGTATAATACTGACTATATTTTAATTATTTTTAAAATTTTCATTTATCACATTCATTTATTAATCAATAACTTAATAAGATTTTATTTAAAAATAAATTATTTTAAAACTTCAATATATATATATATATATATATTATGTGAGTAAATTATTCTTTAAGTAAATTATTATCTAAAACAATTAAGAGAAGTTTGAAAAATAATTTATAAAGCAAAAAATAATAATATTTTATTATTTAGAAATTGTAAAGTGGAGAATGAGATGAAATATTCTTGGAAAAAAATGTCTAATCATTGGAAATGGCTGTTGAGATCGTAAGAAGACTCAAGAGAATTGCTGGAGAAGAAACAATCAGTGGGTACGACGACCTCTTATCGCGACCCGCAGTCGTGACAAACGATCCCCATACTCACTAATCGAATTAGAAATTTTTTGGAATAAAAGAGAAAAATGGGACAGTGAGTACCGCGACCCCAGGTCGCGGCACTCGTGCAGCAAGCGTCCCAAAACTGTTTCACATGGACTCTTTTATTCCCTTTTTAATTATTATTTGTTTTCTTTTTAGAAGTAAACTCTATTTTCTAGACTTTTCAATATTAGGACTCTAGATAGTATAAATTGTTTTTTTTTTCATTAGTTTTGTTATCATCGATTATTATCAATAAAATTGAGATATTTTCTCACTTTCGGCTTTTTTAAGGTTTAGGAAGTTTGGGTTACTTCAAGGGCTAATAACTCGAGTTCTAGATTAATTCAGTTTTTTTTTTTGGGATTTCGCATTCGAGGATCGCTTGGATTAGGGTAAGGGCTAAATAATCTGAGTTCTGGAAAGTTAGCGAACCGACCTAACTCAAATCTATCGTGTGTGTGTTACTTGTGATGCAAGTTAGGGTTTGTTGTTGAATTTAGACCTAGGTCCTCAACAATGACCTAATTTATAGGTAAAATATGGGTGCCTCTAGAGCCATCCAATAAAGTTTTCCCACCCATTTTTACTACTAAAATGCCCCTACACGAAATTATTTTAAAATAACGTAATCATCCAATCTTAATTTTAGTTTGTGTATTTTTATGACATATGTGTTTGTATACTTGTATTGACGCTAATTCACAAAACTTTGCAAACAATGTTTTACGTCACTTGCGTGAAGAACTACTTTGCATATAGAGTAAAACGGTAGAAAAATAATGTTCATGAAAGAAGCCCGAAAATGTTATGGCTTTGGATTGGATGAAAACCTTTTATTGTTTCTTGTTGAGCCACATGTTTGGTAAAATTTTATTTTATTTATAATTTAATTAGTTAATATGCTTTTCTCTCATAACCCGTGATAGGAATTCGGATTTCATCTTTATTTTTATTAAAGTTATAATAAATTTTTAATCCAACTAGTATTAAACTATATAAAATAAATAAATAAATAAAAATAATAAAGCTCACACCTAAAATATTAGGTGTTCAAACTATTATATCAACTTGGTCAAAACTATGTTGTTAACAATGATCAACTTACACGTAAAATTGATAGTCTCCTATAAGCCACCCGCTGAAATCATACAATATTAAATGAAAATCTTTATTGATTGTATTTGTATAGTCATAGCAAATGTCATGGTACTATTAGATTTTATACATTCAACACGTATGGAATATTCATTTCTCTATAAAGCCTCCCAAACTAGAAGGGACAACCATGCACCGCCAGGCTCCCCGACGCCTTGCCTGCTCTGCTTTTGAGGTAGACAAGATTTCTACTTCTTTTTTCTCCACTTGCATATGTTTCTCTTATGTGGCTAGACAGACGTGCAATTCGATGGCCTTTCAAAAAAAAAACCCTGACTAATTACTTGTCTACATCTGTTATTTTTCCATATGTTTCGAGATTCGAATTAAAAGCAAGAATATACTAAAAACACAATCGAGATTATCGAGATTTGGTTGATCAATTATGCAAACAGTGACCGATGATCTTTTAGTATTGGAGCCATAGTTACTCGGATCTACCAGAGGTGAATTGATAGGCAAATAAGCATTGCTCGAAATGTAAAAAGGATTATACAAACTAGAAAGATTTAAGTGATAAATTTGCTGGATAATTGTATGCTTGTGAAAAATTACAAATGGGTGTTCATTGTACATAAAGTTTCCATCATAAGCACAAAAAATCTACAAAATGAAAACACCCCTTTTAAACTATACAAATTGCAAAACCGTTGAAAAGAAGATGAAACGAGTGACAATTGAATCACAACCTGGCAGAGAGGATTATTGGCAATTTTTTTTTGGCTAAAATGCCAGCTTATATAAGACTTTGCAATATGCAATTAGCTTCAAAATCCACATCATGTTGCTACTTCATATGGAAAATCAATTGAAGAATCAAAACTTCTTTAGTATACACAAAAGAGAAAAGGGTACCTTGAGAACCAAACTGAGCTCGATTTCGAACTATGTTCAATCCCAGAAGCACCTTTCTCCATTGAAAACGTAGTAAAAGAAGAAAAATAATAGAGAGCGTGGTATATCAACAGTTTGCCAATTTCCTTCACTGAATGGTTCTCGTAAGCTTACATTTAGAAATGAAAATGCTTGCGGAGTAATTTAGACTACACAATTTCAAGAGTTCAGCTGACTGTTGCTTTAATACAGGGCTGCAACCACTCTGTATTACTAGAAGTAGCTTGGCAACCAGACCAGCATCTACAGCGAGTGAAGCACATTCATCCGATGCAAGCTTGCAAACTGCCCACAATATCGACAAGGCAAATTGTGTGCAACATTCTGAGACTCTCATTAACAACTTAACCACATTAGGTATCGTGTGAGGACAATCTTTCAAAGCCAATCTTCCTTCAGGAACTGCCGACAAAACCTCTAGCACGTATAGTGCTAACTCCAAACACTCGTTACTCAAAATGGGCAATAGCTCCACCAGTTGAGGAACTGCCCCGATGCTCACAAGTGACTTCTTAACTGACTCGTGTGAGCAAACTGTCTTGAGCAAACAAAATCCGGCCAATACCCCATTTTGGTGCCTCTTATCCTTCACTAACCTCAACAAACCAACCAAAAGACTCAAGCTACACACATTTTCTGATCCGAAATCGTTGGCATTTGTTAAAATTTCAATCAATCTAGTACAGTTAACCTTGGTCTCAATAGTTCCCTCATTGATCATATCCACCATCAATGATATCTTCGCAGGCTGCAACAAATTCCTCTTTGAATCCAAATCGAGATCCAAATTCACCAAAATCCCAATTGCTTCTGACCCAACTGCATGAGTAGTTAAAGGACCCAACAAAGAAGAAATCAAACTGACGCCATTGTTACCTACAACTGCCTTTTTGGCCGTAGAATGAGCAGCAACAAGTTGCCTGAGCTCTTTGAGAGCTTGAACTCTAGCTTGACCTTTAACCTTCTTCAAGGTCTCCAAGATGTCCAAGGCCCTTCCTTGAACATCCTCTGATTTCTTCTTCATGGCAACATACTTGTGCGAGAACCAGTTGTGAATTAGCTGCTGGAGAGTCTTGTTTGGAGTGATAGAATCGTCCCAGAGCTCCTGCATTGTGGTGGGGCATGTGTAATTACCCAGAGAGAACCATTTCAAAATGTTGGACCTCTCGTAGGTCTGGCCTGTGCAGAGAGTCACCGGCTCTTGCATTGGGTTCAACGAGATCGGACAGATAAACACAGATGGCACCTCCAATGATTCCAGCTCTTCTATAGTTTTCTTCAGATCCAACTGCTCTGCAGCGACGTTATAAACCAGACCACCAACATCACCGCCCAAAACACCATCTTTCACCGCAGTTTCTAAATCTAGAACTTGCCCACCACCGCCATTGACATCAAGCTTAGTCTGCTGATACATGGGCATCTTTTGTTTCCCACCCAATAGACCAAGATAGCGAGACAATGTAACTTGCGACTTGTTAATAGATTTCAAAAGAAAGCAAAAGAAAGGAAGATCGACTAGAAAAGAAGACTGGTGTGTAGAAAAAGAGAGCAATGACAACAGGAAGCAACAATGCTTATCAAAGGGGACATCTTTTCTTCGTTTTTTGCTTTTTGGCTCTTTATCTGATCTCTTTCTCTGGTCAAAAGACTAACGTTCTTCACTATCACCATCAACATCAACATCAACATCATCAACAACAACAAAGACATGATGGAGATGCAATCTTCTCTAATACCAAAGCTAGCTAGAGCTCATTCATTTCCACTTGAAGCCCCAAAAAAAAAAAGGGTAAAATGATCACCTCCCAGATCAGCAAAAGGATAAAATCATAAAATAGCCACTCACCCAAATACCCAATCACCCTCCTCCACTTAATAAATCACCAAATAAAACAAATTAAATACATAAATTATGGAAACTAAAAGACGTGAAAACAATGCGATAACTGAGAGCCATACCTAGTTTACACACTCACAAAGAGATAGAAAGTAAAGCAGAGAAGTCCTCATATACTGGTCTTCAACTCTTTCATTTTTATTTTTCGTAATTCTTTCTTGGGGAAAAACAATATTACCAGGAGTGACTGGCTATAGCCAGTGATTCAACCCTTGGCAAATGTGCACCACACGTGAGGTTACTACTTTTATTCACCATTTTATCCCCCCCTTTTTTTTTTTTAAAAAAAATACGATATTAATTAAGAAGAGTTCATGTGGAGGGAAGAAATCTAACAAAAAGTGGTTCCTTTTCTTTTCACTTTTTCCCGGAGTTCTGGCCCCGCAGACACTTAAGGACGCAATCAATGATTTTGCCAACGGAATAAAATACCATTCAGTAAAAACGACGCTGTCTCCCCTTCCTCGTTCTAATTTCTAGGTATTGTACCATTATTACAAGTTGTTGCCGTCAAGCAAGTTACAGGTGCAAGCATTCTTAAATGACCAGTAACTTAATTAGAGTCCTTTTGGAAAACAGTGATGCTTTAAAAAAATAAGAAATTTTGTTAAAAGTTTACATATGCAAATAAAATAAGAAAACTTGTTGAGGAGGATGCATTTAATTGCTGAACATTAAAATTGACAGTGGCTGTAGCGGCAAACTTACTCCTCCTTCCGTAGCTGATGCACCAAAAATGATTTCGGATCCAGTTGACCCGCCGCTCTCCCGGCTTTTTTAAGTAAGGGAGAAATTCATTTTTGGCCACCTTAAATATTGAAAATTCTTTTAAAAGCAGACCATCTAAGAAATTATAAATTAATCAAGGTAGCTACGTGTTTGTATTTAACTAATAAACCACAAAGTAGTCTCACAGGAAACTGCGCATTAATACCTTCCATTGGTGTTAGGCTATCCAATTCTCATGCAAGTTCTATGTGAGTCAATGAATGATGTGATCAGATTTTCGAACCACTGCATATAGTTTCCTTTAAAAAATATTCGGATTGGTCCCACAACCCAAACAGATAAAAAAAAAAAAATGTTGAAATTAGTTGAAGATCTAGTAAAATTATTATTGTGTGTGTTTCGAAATTAGTGGATTGAACTGGAAGCTCGTGCGGTTGGGGCCACATTAGAACGTGCCTGAATCATAAAGTCCCAGCTCAGCATTTGACCGGTCTTCTCTTCGTTTTTGACCACTTTGATCCATTCCATGGTTTAAACTATTGATACTCGTGTCCCCCTCGTGCACTTTGCTTCCTTTTTGACACACAAAAGAGCTGCATGGGAAGGGAACCGTGCCTCACTCCCACTTTTGCTTTAACTCTCGTCTACTATATTTGTTTAATTACTCTGTTCACGCACCACCATTACATTAAAAAAAAAAAAAAAAAGAACTCATCAGAAGCTAATACTACCCATAAAACTCATCATACAACTAAGCATTATTTTTTTAATAAGAAACTATTACATGATTTACAGTAAAAAAAAAAGCTCAATCATCTAAAAAGAATCAGGATCTTGTAGAAGCAATCTTTACATAACTATGCTTGTAGTTTGAGTGTTAATTTCAGAGATTCGGCCTATTATTTCATCAAGGGCTATATCATTTTTGAGTATAGAAGTATGCGAAACCTCATTAATTTTAATCACCTGTAGGGGTTGGTTTTTGTTATCAGCCCATAGAGATTCAAGTGCCAACAAACTAACCATGTTCACTGTCCCATCTCCATCACCATACACAATATCTGGTCGCTCGTCAAAACCAGCTTTGCCATAGAAGATAGTCTCCGGGGTCCTTACACCACTCCCGATAATGCACGTAACGGGCACTTCAGGGGCAGCTAATTCTTCTACTAAAGGAAAAATGCGTGACGTATAAGGACGGACCCCTTGTGGAAATCCAATGTCATTGAGAAATTCTGGTATGTCTTGTGCTGAATAACTAGCATTGGTAGTGATAACTAGTGGTTTTTCTGTGCCAAATATTTTGGTACTAGGCAGGAGCCATAGATTACTCTCAGAGCTCCTCTGTTCCTGTCTAACTATCAATGGATCAACAAGGGGCACTCCTAGTGTATTCCCAGATGCAAAAGTTAACATTTCTTCAACGGTTCCACCCCACGGAGCAGAAAGTGCAACAAAGTGTTTGATAAATCGCTTCCGCCAAGAAAGCGGGTTTCGGTTGAGAAGCTGCAACACAAAGAGCCCTCCTAAACTGTGTGAAACAAGTATCACTGGCTTTCCACCATTGGAACTGCTTGCTTTTTCAATCAAGTCCTTTAGGTCTTGCAAATATTTTGAACCAACACGGCATGGATGCCCCTCTGCTGCTAATCCATATCGAAAATCGTATGGAGCTCCAAACAGAGTTTCACCATTAACATAACCAATTTGTTCCAGAGATTTCACTAGAGGTTCCATGTATGCTGTTATGTGCCTGTACAGGTAATTAACCATTAAAAAAATAAGTTGAAGTTAAAATTGAAAAGGAGATTCTCAACAGGTTGTTCTCCAATTAATTTAGAGCAATATCCAACGTTTCTGCTCTGTAATGGTACACTTTAACAAACACTTTGAATGGCAAACCTACCTAATGATTATTTAAAATTTATCTTTTATTGAACTTCAATTGTTTCAAGTCTCTATATCGGATTAAGATCTCTCATGAGCTCACGTGGTGATGACAAAGATCAGGAGATGTTGGGAAAATAACCTCCCCAAAACTTCTCTAGAAATATGCTAAATATCAGAAATAACAGAGAAATAAATAGAAAATAATAACAATCACCACAACACAATAATTTACGTGGAAAACTCCAAAACTAGGAGAAAAACCACAGCTCTCAGAAAGAAATTCACTATCTCATAAATTGTTACAATCATACAATACTATTCTCTCAAAACTACCACACCAATACACTCACTCTTTCTCAAAGCATAAAATAATTCACACCTTTCTACACTCTAAAAAAGAGAAGACAATGAAAGGGATATGAATCCCACATTGGAAAAATAAGAATATGTCAAGGCTATATAAGGAGACCAAGTCCTTAGTTTATAATTGCACTAATTAAATACACTTAAAGCATTGTATTTAACTATAATTAAATTCCTTTCTTGTTTCTCTTATTTTAGAATGTAGAAAGGTGTGAATTATTTTATACTTTGAGAGAGTGTGAGTGTATTGGTATGGTAGTTTTGAGATAATAGTATTGTGTGAATGTAACAATTTATCATAGTGTGAATGTAACAATTTATCATATAGTGAATTTCTTTCTGAGAGCCGTGGTTTTTCTCCTGGTTTTGGAGTTTTCCACATAAATTATTGTGTTGTGGTGATTGTTATTATTTTCTATGTTATTTCTGATATTTAGTATATTTCTAGGGAAATTTTGGGGAGGTTATTTTCCCAATAAGTAAACTAAGGATTTGGTCTCCTTATATAGCCTTAAGAAGTCTTGACATATTCTTATTTTTCCAATGTAGGATTCATATCTCTTTCATTGTCTTCTCTTTTACTTTCTTTATTTTGCCAAGGTGGAGATTTGTTGAAAATTGACAAAATAAAGAAAGCAAAAGAGAAGACAATGAAAGGGATATGAATCCCACATTGGAAAAATAAGAATATGTCAAGGCTTCTCAATGCTATATAAGGAGACCAAGTCCTTAATTTACTTGTTGGGAAAATAAGCTCCACAAAACCTCGATAGAAATATGCTAAATATCAGAAATAACAGAGAAATAAAATAGAAAATAATAACAATCACCACAACACAACAATTTACGTGGAAAACTCCAAAACCAGGAGAAAAACTATGGCTCTCAGAAAGAAATTCACTATGTGATAAATTGTTACTATCAGACAATACTATTCTCTCAAAACTACCACACCAATACACGTACACTCTCTCAAAGCATAAAATAATTCACACCTTTCTACACTCTAAAATAAAAGAAACAAGAAAGAAATTTAATTAGAATTAAATACAATACTTTAAGTGTATTTAATTGGTGCAATTATAAACTAAGAACTTGGTCTCCTTATATAGCCTAGAGAAGTCTTGACATATTCTTATTTTTCCAATGTGGGATTCATATCCTTTTTATTGTCATATCTTTTGCTTTCTTTATTTTGTTAATTTTCAACAGGAGAGGATCGCTTCATATAAAAATTTTCGCTACTCATTAACAAACCATTTAAATGAGAAAATTTTAACACTAAAGCTACAAAGTTTAGAAATCTAAGTTAACAACTAGTCACATAATTGTAGCAGAGCAGAAGAACTCACTTGAGACTAGGATGGAGATAGAGAAGGGACTGAGTAGAACCAAAGAGAGGGACCCTAGTTTCAACACCAGGGGCATTACAGTAATCATCCAAATGAGAATCATAGTAAAGCATCATGCGGTCAGCAAAGCACTTGGTAAAGGAAGCAATGAGAACACTGGGGTCGAACCATAACCTGAACCACCCTTGCTTGTCCTTAGCAATTGGGTACCAACGGTTACACAAGAGGCTCGAGGGTTTGTAGTGGCTGGTTAGCCGTCCCTCTAGCTGGTTCCCGCCATTTCCGGGCACCAAGATCAGTGGGTGGAGGAGGTTGCTGCTGCCGGTTGCTTGACACGTGCAAAACATCACCATGGATATTGTAACTAGTGCGAGTGTTGAGAGCTTCAAGATCAATACTCTCATCTTCTTTTTTTTTTTTTTTTTTTTTCTTTTTCTCTTATCCGATAAAAAAGTTAAATCTAGAGAGGCTTGGATGGACAACACTCAACAGACTAACAGAGTCTACTTGTGCTTTCATTGCTTTTAACTTTTATAGTGTCCGTACAAGAACTGTGTGGTGGATAATGGTTTCAGTTGCTAGTTACACTTGGCTGTCTTGTGTCTTCACGTAACTATAACTAACAAGATGATGATACATGTTGGGCATTGTCTCATTGCATTGGCCCAATTAGACAACTAGACGAGGCATGAGCCCTTATGTCTATTTGGGGCCTGATTAAACGGGCCAAGATTTTTTCTAATGGTAATAACATCTAAAATTATATTGAGATAAAATTGTCCCTCACTATAAAAACACAAAACACAAAACCAAAAATTAAGCCATATGAAAAATTTTGTGAGAGAGAAAGGGAAAGAGGTTTTGGGGGTGAATGGTGTTTGTATTTAATGGGTTTTGTTGGCAATCAATCAATTGGATTGAATTAATTGTTAAAAGAATAATAATGTAAACGAACTGATTAATATGTTTGTATTGTGTTTTGGGGTTGAATGGTGTTTGTTGATGAAGTTTTGGGTTGACAAACAAACTGATTAATATGGGTTTTGGGTTTGATTGGAGTGATAATATGGATTTTTAATTGGGATTTTTGATTATGGTCTATCACAATTCTTCGTTAAGAACTGATTCAAGAACTATAACATTTCTTGAACCAAAAACTATCTCAGCTCTTGAATCAAGAACTGATAGGTCTTGATCGGAGAACTATCACAGTTCTTCATTAAAATTAATTATTGGAAGAATAAAATTGAAGAGCAAAAATAGTTTTTCGCAAAGAAAAAATAATTATTGGAAGAGTAAAATAGTAAGTGGAAGAGCAAAAATAGTTCTTGATTGTGTAAATAGCTTGAGAATTATAGAGATATGAAATAGTTACTGAGAGAGCAAAATAATTCTTGGAATGGTGAAAAATAAATAAAATTTAAGAATAAATTTTCTCCATATTCTAAACCGCACTAAATATAGGCTGTTAATATAAAATTTAGTTCAAGGATCTGAGCATTCGTCCAGAAAGCATACGTAATAAATGTTTTCAATATTGCAGGAGACCATCTATGAAGATCCCTTATGTTAAGGATATTTTAGATAATATACATACAGACAAATATCAATAAAGTATATGATAAAAGAGAAGAACACGTGAGAATGTAAAAGGTTGGAGAAGAAGAAAAGGAAAACAGTTGAGAAAAGGACAAGAAGAGGGGACCACACGCCTAGGAAGGAAAAGTGGAGCTGAAATCAGTACTACAGGGCAGAAGAATATCGAATAAAGTATGTCCCCTACTAAGGGACAAGAGAATCTCCAAGTATCAACGGAAGAAAGCGCCGCGTGAAAATCTCTGCCTTGTGGATGGATACAACAAGAACCCAAAATAGTCGTGCAAATAGCCTAACTAAGATAGCTTACGAATAAGGGCAAGCGCTGCCGAAAGCAGTCCCCATATAAGTTATAGTAGCTTCCAGCATTTCAGAGTCAGAGGAGGTGATTCATGTGGATAAACCAGTTTCCTAGATGAACCCAATACTTGATTATATTCTCCTTTAAAACTACCAAAAGACAAAAATGAGGCCAGAAGAATCAAGTATAAAACAGCTCGTTTCTGTGTGATAGAGGGAATTCTGTATTGAAGGAGTTTCTCATTACCGCTCCTGAATAGAGGGAATTCCGTTCAAGAATTGTTGCTAGTTACAGTTGTCTGTCATGTGTCTTCACGTAACCATAACTAACAACAAGATGGTGCATGTTGGGCATTGTCTCATTGCATTAGGCCCAATTAGACAACTAGACGAGGCATGAGCCCTTGTTTCTATTTGGGGCCTGATTAAACGGGCCGAGATTTTTTCTAATGGTAGTAACATCTAAAATTATATTGAGATAAAATTGTCCCTCACTATAAAAACACAAAACCAAAAATTAAGCCATATGAAAAATTTTGTGAGAGGGAGAAAGGGAAAGAGGTTTTGGGGGTGAATGGTGATTGTATTTAATGGGTTTTGTTGGCAATCAATCAATTGGATTGAATTAATTGTTAAAAGAATAATAATGTAAACGAACTGATTAATATGTTTGTATTGTGTTTTGGGGTTGAAGGCTGTTTGTTCATGAAGTTTTGGGTTGATAAACAAACTGATTAATATGGGTTTTGGTTTTGATTTGGAGTGATAATATGGATTTTTAATTGGGGTTTTTGATTATGGGTTTATCACAATTCTTCATTAAGAACTGACTCAGTTCTTAAATCAAGAATTGACATGTCTTGATCAAAGAACTATCACAGTTTTTCATTAAAATTAGTTATTGGAATAACAACAAAAATAATTCTTTGTTGAGAAAAAATAGTTAGTGGAAGAGTAAAAATAATAAGTGGAAGAGCAAAAGTAATTCTTGAAAGAGCAAAAATAGTTATTGATATTGTAAACAGTTGGGGAATTATAGAGATATAACATAGTTACTGAGAGAGTAAAATAATTTTTGGAATGGCTAAAAATAAGTAAAATTTAAGAATAAATTTTCCCTATTCTAAACCACACTAAATATAGACAAATCAACTCAAATATGTCATAGAGAACACAAATCACAAACAAATCCTCACCTCAAACAAATATAATATAAGAAACTTATAACAAAACATTACATAATAAATATCCACATATCTTAAATGATATATTAAGATAGGTGCTATTTTGAGAATAAAGAATAATTCTGTGCTATTTCTCAAAATAATCGAGTAAATGGTGTCATTTTGTCCTATTCTCCCCTATTTATTATTAAAATCGTCTGATGACAAGCGTGTGACAGGCGTTCCAACATCAATTAAGCAAAAAAGTTATTCTATTTTTATTTAATACCATTCCGCGGAATTAGTTTTTTTTTTTTCCTGAAACACCGGCGGAGCTAGTTTTAAATGTTTTCTTTATGTTATAAAAGTATGACTATTTCATTAATAAATTGTGGTTCAGTTGATAATATATGCTGGGTATATGAAAAAAAAATTATAGGTTTAATCTCTATTAAATACATTTGTTGGGAGAAATTTAAATCTTAAATATGATCAGCTTCAAAATAAAATTAGTCGGATTTAATCTGGACACTCACAGTAAAAAAAAAGGTATGACTATCTTTAATATAATTAAAAATTACATTAAAGTCGTATTACAATTGGCCTCTCACGCTACGAAAATGCTTTTAGTGAAATGAATTTGGCAGTTTGCAGTGATTTGAAGATTTCACCGACAGGAATTCGGGGTACTAGGGGCCGCCAATAGATCTTAAAATATTCTTTTGTGTTTTGTCCGAAAATTCAATTAGAACAAGAAAAAAGAAAAGGTCAAAAAATGGTTGCAATCATCGTGATATATAAATGTTACCAAAGTTTGCGAGATTTCTTCGTTTCCCAAATTAAATTTTGATGAGGAAAGAAACAAAGAACCTTTTTCCCAGATCGCGTGGATAGTTGGATTAAGTTGACGACCTTTATTCGTTTTCATTCAATATCATCTTGTTATTTTTAATCGATACAACAAGCAACTACTATACACCCAACTCAATTAACATAAAAAGTCACTCAAAGGTCAGATTCTGCCGACCGAAGCGAGTATTCAGGCGTCACATTGGGCCACATAGCTAGTAATTAACCCCACTGAACTTGTTCTTCACTGAAGATATTATGATGAAATTGAAAGCTCACTTTTTTGTGGGAAGATATGGATTGAAAACGTGAGCCGTCAGATGACTCAGCAAGTAAAGATGAGATTGAACATCACCATCATCATCATCGATTCATCATCTAAAAATAAAAAGACAAAATATTGAAAAGTCCTTCAGTCAATCTTACCCAGCTTTTTGATTGGCCTCACTTAAAAATATATAATTCAATTTACTGTCTAGCAAAGTCTGTACAAGTTGTTGTTTTATATTCCAGTGGGCTCTCTGTAAAAAGTCCATTGATTCGCATCACATCTTCTACGCAACCACTTGCATTGATTTAGTCACCTCTACAAAAACCAACCTCTCCCACCAGGCCACCACCTAACCCAACCCCAAAAACCTCACTTGACTTTCTGATTTCTCTTACAACCTCTATATCTAGATTTCCAATCATAATTGCATACGTTTTTAATCTGATTTCCAATCTCAATTCTTTGTTTTTCTGTCATCAATCTTTCGTCACTGTTTTTTGAACACACGCCCAGCAACATGAGAAGCAAACACAACCAGAACAAATTGGTGCGGTTCATTACAATACCCATAAGAGTTCTGAGCAAAGCGAGGGATATGTACGTCCGGAGCTTGACAGATTACGCGAAAGGAGCGAGGTACAGCAACGTCTCCACGGGCATGCCTGCCGGACAGTTCACTGCATTGCCCAAGAGCTTTAGTGTCGGCCCGAAGAGGTCTTACGACAACGAAGATTACAAAGAGCTAGTTAGAGCTGCTTCTGTTCGCAGCATGGGCCACGCCAACGAAGCAGAGATGTTCTTGCAACAACAAAAACAACTCATGAGGCAGCAATCTGCAGCGGTTGTGGTGGGATCCAAGAAATTCCCCAAGAGTTGCAGTGTTGGGATGGGATTTATGGGTAGAATTGACGAGGAAAGGTCTTGTGATTCGGGTGAAGATAACAGCGTTGGTTCTTCTAATAATAGTAATAGAACTGAATTGTATTCCAGAAGCAGAACCGTTGCTGCCACAAGCAGAGCAACTGGGTTTTAATAATGGAGAGAGAATCGATTTCTTCTGTTGTTTGAATTTTTTTCTTTGTTGTTGCACAAAGCTATTTGAATTTTGAAGTGTATTATTGATAATTAATCAGAATGTTTTCATGTTTCTTTGCATAATCTTAGCAATTAAATCAACTGTTCAATTAAGCCTTGATGTCACACCCATTAAAAAGACCAAAATTGAAAACGTTTTTTTACAGGTTGTTCAAAATCTGCTGCAGCTGAATTGAAGAGAGAGTTGCCAAAAATGCTTTGCTAGTTTCGATTGTGATCTTACTACCAAAATAATCGTAGTTTTCTGACATTTACATAATTTAGTTTAGTTGCAATCACGAGAATCATAATTGATGCACTTGCTACATTTTTCTATCTTCCCAGAAAGTGAGGTTTTTGTTTCAATTTTGTTATTGGTTTCTTTACAGGAACCTCGAGAGAAGAATCCTCATTTGTCTTATTAAACGTGAAAGACCACAGAAATATAATTAAAATATTAAAAAATTTATTTAAAAATATATATCATCCTAAAATATCTATTATTATTATCTAATCATCCTATAATCTAAGTAATTAAAATTTGAATACGCCAGATTGTTTAAAATATTCGATTAAATTCATGTTAAAATAATATGATATATAAATTATAACAATTATATTAATTATGAAATAACAATATAATATTATTCATATTATTTGGACTATATAGAATTACATATTCTCCGTAATAAATTAAAGACCTAAATCGTCCATGGTTCATTAATAATTAAACAAAACTAGCAATTAGCTACCTAAAACATTGATTTAGGTGGACGGTCTTTGTCATCAATGCAAATGCATATGCATTTGTGATGGATAGTAGCTTACTAGCTGCTACTGCATGCTCAATAATTGTACATGATAATATTATTTTTAGAATAAACTTCATATAAGTCCCTAAATTTTTTTATTTTTTTTAATTTTTGATTCGCGGGTCTTTTTTTTAAACATAATTGATTTTGGTCACTCTATTAGTTATCCGTCAATTAAATTTAACAGTTCTAATGGTATTTTATTTTTCATAAGATATTATCACAATCGGTTCATGACTAGTCTATATAGGAAGCTTGTTGAGGTGGTTTTAGTTGAAATTGCTGAGGCCACTACTATTTTGAATGGGTTATATCTAGCCATTGAGTCGGGTTTCAATCAGTTGATAGCAGAGTCTGATACTTCTAACGTTGTCAATTTTATTATTCAGGCCACCCCCCCATCCCCTGATGCTGGTTTGGTTATTTCTGATATTCTATCTGTTATGAACAATATTAGAGAAGTCTCTGTTTTTTTATTCCTACGAGTGATAATGTTGTAGTACATTTTTTGGTTAATCATTGTTTTTCTATTGCTATCTAGATGGAGGTTCTTCCTTCCTGGCTTGATCGGTTTTTGCTAGATGATATCCAGCCTCTTTTATAATCGATTTGGTTTTGTTAATAAATTCATTTTTCTCAAAAAAAAAAAAAAAATTATATCAATTGTAACATTAAATAGGGACACTTGTTATCTTCTAATAAGAAGATATTATTTTTATATTATATAATATGATATCAAAACACATGTTATATTAAACAACTATAATAGTCCGCTTGAATAAATTAAAAATCAAGGGTTAACTAAACTGAAGAGTGCATGAATTCAAATGTAGCAATTGTTACGGTTGAACTATTATACCGACAAAAAATCACAACTTTAGATTTTAAAATCTGATCCATAACATGAACTCCAAAACTCTAGCATTAAAAAACACAAAATAAGGCATGTTTATGAATTCGCAGCCATAGCATACAAAACCTCACCCCGAAGACATTGAAATTGACAAATCTAATTTGTTGTGTCGGTAAAGCAGCTATACCATAGCAAATTAGCAACAACATCATCACCTTTCTAGTGTTGAACTGTTAGCCAAAATGACCAGAATAACCAACTAATCAGCATAGTCGTCCACTATTTTTATTCTAGTTTAAGAAAAAAAGTTCAGAATAAAATAAGGATTGATAAGAAATACTGTATACCATTGGGTCTTCTCGCGTTTTCTCTCTATAAGAGGAAATAGGCGTGGAAGGAGTTGTCCTTTTGGTAAGGGGGTCTCCCAACGTGGGAGGAGTGGGTTTTTGAAGGCTTTTGCTCTGGTTTCTTCTTCTGTCTATCATGGATACGGAGGAGATAGCGAGGTTGTGTGAATCGTTGTCGATCTCGGAGGTTGATGGCCCAATATGTAGAGTTGAGGAAGAAATTAAATGGGTGGGTTGTAGTGATGTTTCTCATTGTTTAGTGGGGAAGGTGCTTTCAGGGAAAAGAGTGAATCGAGAAGCATTCAAAGGTGTGATTGAACAATTGTAGAGTGTTATTGGTAGTGTAGAGATTGAATCTCTTGGTGATAACCTGTTCGTCTTTTACTTTCGAAGATTGGAGGATAGAGCTTCGGTGTGGTCAAGGGGACCTTGGCACTTTGATCATAATTTGATTGTTTTAGAAAAACCAGATGGAGGAGAAGAGATTTCGAAGTTGGGTTTTGTTGAGGGTGGATTCTGCGTTTAAATTACCATACGACCATGGATAAACAAAACGTCATAGTATCAACGTTGCGGGACAAACCTCCAACGATCCTGCAGATCCCCGCAAGAAGCCAGGTCATCTTCGCCCTCCCCTTGTCGCTGTGTAACACCCCCTGACCCGATCCGTCTGGATCGACTTAGGGAGCGCTACCGGGTTTTCAAAACTTGACTTGACTCACTTTATAATTGGAAACCCATTGAAAATTAAATAAATTATATTTTAAAATCCCTTCTAGTGAGCCCATCCAAAACTGTTTTGAAAATTTTTGCCAGAGTTTCCTTTGTTTTTCTGATTTCCCAAAAATCATGTTTTCAAATAACAACTCAATAATATAATAATCAACACTTCAAATTGCTTTTCTCAATCAAATGTGCACTCTACCATATAATGCAACTTTACAAATATTTTCAAATAAAGCAATTCATAATTTAATATTTACAAATTTTGAAAACAGAACCATTTAACAACTATTTACAAAACATATATATATATATAACAAATTTATAAACTTCTGTATATACATACGTAACTGAATATAATATACAAACCTATATAGCTACCCAAAGGTATGGTGACTCTGAATCTTCAATTTGCAGCTAACACCTCTTTAATCTTTTTCTCCCTTTGTATCCCTGTTATCTACGTGTGATAAAAACCAACACGCTAAGCATATCGCTTAGTGGGTGTACACTAAAACATTTATAAAATTCACGAAATAGCTTTTCAAAAGAACATTATATTCAAACATATTAGTATGCAATGCAATAAATAAATGATTATAATAAGTCAATTTCTAAATTCGCTTATACCTATTTCATTCAAATTCATTTCAATTCTGGCCCTTTGGTATACTTAACATAATTTCAGGACTGGAATATGGGCTAAAATAACTCCCTACCCTAGGACCGGCATTGGGGGCTTGAACCATCCTTAGGAAGGTACATAATATTAATATTGGTGTGACGTCCACATCCGGGATTCGCCTAAACTGGTCTATGCCAGGTTTGCCCCGCGATGGTCCAACGGTCACTAATAATAACGGTGCAGTACTGCTGAAATAACCCAGCTGGTATACCAACTTCCTATATCCGTTTTCTATGTCCAAGTATCCTAGTGACATTTTCGAATTCTCATATCAATGCATGATATTCATTTCGAAATAAACAACTGTAATTAACAAATCGAAGTTAAATTCAACAAATATAAATTTCAAACAATATTAGTAAAACATGTATATATGATTTCTTGGAAATTAAACGATTTGTTCATACGATATTCAGAAACAATTTATTTCAACGTAATCATGATAATCTAAATACGATTAAAGAAAAATCATTCAAATGAAAAACAGTTTGAATATATATTTACTAATTATCCAAAAAATCTCAGATTCAAATAAAAACCACATAATAATTTTGTAAAGATTTCAAAAACGAGTGTACGCCAACCTGGATACCCTTTTTACGACATTTTTCTTCTAGGTTTTCCCTTTTTCTCCTCCTTTTTTCTTTCTCTTTCTCCTTTCTTCTTCCTTTCTTCTTCTTCTTCATCTTCTCTTCTTCTTCTTTTCTTCTTCCTCTTCTTCTTCTTCTTCCTTTCTCTTCCTTTCTCTCTCTTATTCTTTCTCTTCTTTTTCTTTCTTTTTCTTTTTCTTTCTCGTCTCTCATTCTCTCTTTATTTTTCTGTGTTGCTTCCTCGTGAAGCTTCCTACCGCTATCTTATTTTTTTATAAAATTTCGGTCATCACGATCGCTCATCGTGATCTGTGGTTGCGCCCCCTAGTCGCGTTGCTCACTGGAATATTTTCACCGCTTTCATCGCGATCAACCATCGCGGTGTCTGGTTGCGATGTTGGTCACGTTGCTTACTGCCCAAAATCAATATTTTCACCGCGAGCTGCTCATCGCGATCCCTGATCGCGGTGACTGGTCGTGGTACTCACTGCCAACATTTTCCTTTTCTTTCATGCATTCTTTCTAGACCGCTTCACTTGGTCCACCTGGAAACCTTAAAAATATACATACATTTAATTACATTTTTCACCTCTCAAGTCATAAATATCATATTCACATACTCAAAATTAATTCAACCATACTTTTCATATTTATTTGAAATTAGGGATGTTACACGCCGACGTATCCCTACAAGCGGCGAGAACTCCCTTACGGCGCCACGTTCCCGCCGCGCTGATTCGCAAACTAAAAAGAGGAGTTGACTAAGAGACAAACGCCATAAATAAGAAAGGACCCGACACTGCAGTATGCCAGGCTGATGCCTGCGGCGAACCCAGACGAAGCCAAAAGCGTGTCAGCGAGAATGGTAGACGAATTAAATGTTATGGCAGCGCAGGTTACCGTTCAGACAAGCTATTCTCGTCTCATTCAAAAATGGCTCCCTTAGGGAGGCAGAGATTACATGGTTAATGAAACATGCCTCTGATTGCTCCCTGACATCCCCTGACCATTCATAAACTGGAAGTCAACAAGAGGAACGACCAAAAGAACTATAAAGAGGAACCTTGATAAAGAAGAAGGGAAAGCTATTGAATACTCTTACCAACCCTAAGAAGCATTTAATCTATTCTTTTCTTCTAAAAGAAAGGTACTGACATGATCATCAGAGGTTAATCGCCGGCTAAAGTCCGACACCTCTCACCGATATTTCTTTGTCTTGACAGGTAGCAGTTAGTGAAAGCCTTCTTCGAGAAGCTCTTGACTCCTACGAGAACTCTCTTTGCAGGCCATCAAGTCCCAATACCCATATTTGACCCAACAAACCACTAAACAACCCTACGTAGTCCAGTTGACTTTCGTTGACTACAAGATCCATTTTTTCCTGTCAACAGGTTTTAATAGATTGAAAATCTGAGTCAAAATTTATAATATACCCTTGATGTGTATGAATAAGGGAATGACAAAGTTTCTAGCTGAACAGATTGGAGTGATTGTTGAGATCCCTGCTGAATCCAAGGAGTGTAGAGGTCGATTTCTGCGTGTCAAGGTTTAGATTGATATTTTCAGGCCTCTCAGATGGGTGGTTTGAATGGATGTTGATGGTGAGATCATTGTGGCTTTGTTGAAATATGAACCTCTTCCTGAATTCTGCTTTGCTTGTGGTAAAATAGGGCATGGATTGAGGGATTGTACTGATGATGAAGCTAGAACTGAGGCGTTGGAGGTGTCTGTTACCAAATTTGGTTTGTTTGCTAAAGGTGGTTCTAGGGTTAGTCAATCAAGCATGAATGGTGTTGGTGATGGGTTGAAGAATAAGGAATGTTCAACTGAGTTAACAGCTATTGGAGGTGTCAGTGTTCCATCTCAGATGCTGATGGCGGGGAAGAAGAAGGAAGATTCTAGAACGGGGCTTGGGTCAGAAGTGTATGGGGTAAATTTAGAAGGATTGGGGGGATAGGGGTCCAATTGTGTCTGGTAACAATGCTGGGCTCGAGGTAGAGGTACTACGGGGGGTGGAATCTTCTGTTATTGTGAGGCCTAAAGTTGTGGTCCGATGTGAGGGTATGGGTAATCTTAGTGAGAAGGAATTGAGGCTTGAATTAAGCAGGCCTGGCCTATGCCAGTAGAGAGAGTGGATATAGAAGGCGTGGAGGTGGATGTGGAGGAGGCCTTAGTGTGTGTGGGTGTTAGGCCGAATGAAATGCAGATAGAGCAAAAAGAGAAGAGTTCAAGAAAATGAAAAAGGTTGCGCGGGCCTGGTCCAAGAACCAAATTCTAGGGAAAGCTTCCAGCCCTTTACAGAGGATGTTGGCAGCCACTCAGAAGATCAATAAAAGCTAAAGAAGGAAGAGCTTCTCTCTTAGTCAGCAGTCTCCGTATTCTAAAGGTATAAAGTGTTATTCTCCAAAAAATTATATAGTTTTGGGGGAGAACGAATGTTCTCGGGTTAGGGATGAGCATGGTAAAGTTGGGAAAAAGAAGGGAGTTTGTGTGTCTTTGGAAGAAATTCATGAAGCAAAAAAGAAGCGAGGCAATAACATTACTGATGTTATTTTCAGATCGGCTTCAGGCCCGTTATGAGTCATGAATCTCTTAAGCTGGAAAATGCGGGGGTTGGAGAATTCTCACATGTTCTCGGCCCTGTAAAGGGTTGTTCAAAAGCATTCCTTAATGTTGGTCTTTTTAAGTGAAACAAAACTTCGTGGTTGTGCGGCTGATAGAATCAAGGATTTGCTGGGTTTTGATGGTGTTCATGTAGATTGCAGAGGAAAAAAATGGAGGTTTAATACTGTTGTGGAAGTGTGATTGGGATGTAACTGTGCTGTCCTTTTCCCAGGGACATGTTGATGTTCGTATTAAAATTAAGGATGGGCTTTTGTGGAGATTCTCTAGTTTTTACGGAAGTTGACAGGCCCCTAACTTACTATCTCCCATTAGGTAGCTTGTCGGCACTCCACAGTAGCTTCCCAGTTAAGGTTTGCCTCGCTAAAAAGCTTCCGTGAAGCTAAGCCGTTTCTTTATTCTAAAAATCCGAGTAGAATTTTTTTTTTAAAAAAATTATGGCAGTCTCCTTTGTTTTTCTGAGATTACCAAATCGTGGAGACCTGCATAAAAACTTGAACACTTCTATAAAATTCTAAATCTCAACTATCGTGGACCTCCGGTCCATCTCAAATCAACCACAAATTAAATCATAAATTTCAAATAATAAAATACTGAATTTTAACAATATACATTTTATATAAGAGTTACAATCAAGCATAATACAAAATTCTAAACTGTCACAACAATGTCTGACTGATCCTGAGAGTCCCTGCAACATCTATACCAGTACTTGTGCCTGTACCTGGGGAGGTTGGTTTATAAAATATAAAACTATAATGAGTTAAACGAGCTCAGTGAGTGTTATAGGTTTCTAAATAATTTAATCTTACTAACTAAACCTCCCTGAAAACTTTAGTGAAAAGAATATAAATTTATTTTCTAAAAATATTAAAATGGATAATAATAAAACTTATCTATTTTCTAAAAATATTGTTCTGAGTTGAATACTGTTTCCTGAAAACTGAAGTGATATAAATAATAATTAAAACTTGTCCTGTTTTCTGAAAAAATATACTAAAATAAATACTAATCTACTTTCTGAATACTGTACTAAAAAGTATAATAATAAAACTGTTTCTGTTAACTGAAAACTGAACTAAAATCTTTTTCATAAAACTATACTGAAATCTTTTTAAACTTTTTACTATTATTGAAAACTAATAAATTAAAATGTTGCATACTTTTTGAAAACTAAAAAAAACTGAGATAATGTATATACTTTACTTTTCTGAAAATTGAAAAACTGATATGTTATATTTTTTTGAAAATTGAAAAGCTGAGTAAAAATATATTTTCTGATAATGCTTTTCTGATAAAACTTTTATAATAATACTTTTCTGATAATAAAATTTTCTAAAAATACTTTTCTGATAATAAACTTTTCTGAAAATACTTTTCTGATAATGCTAAAGGAACCCATATCTGATAATTGATAATCCATAGGACGACTCAGCTGGTGCCGTACTATATGGAGGGTGTCACCAGGTGACTAATCTAACGCCGCACTGGTGACTCTAATAATATGATAAAAGATAGCTCACTGGTTATGTGGCGGAATTCTGTATCGCCTACATATAGCGAGACAACACCCCAGTGTATGGGCGACTGACAGACTCGACAGACTCAATCCCCCTGGAGTTAGCGGACTGTCCCCTCTTAACTTGCCCTATACAAATGGGGTGTACCGGCCGGGTCTACTGCTGATAATCTGATAGCTGATCTGATAATTCTGATAAGCTGCTGATAATCTGATAATAAATGGGTATTGTATTGGCCTGAAAATATTTTGTTTTTATCTAAAACATTCATAAAATCTACTTGTAATATCCTTTTTATCGAAAATCATAAAATATCCATAGAACATATTTCTTAAATTCAATCTTATGTGTATATATATTTTCTCAAAAGAAGATAAACTTAAAACTTATGACATATCAATGCATCAATTATGTTTAAATTTTAAATCTTGTATAAATAACAAATATATGTAAAATCTTAAAATAACAAATCAAACTTGGAAAGAATTATACTAAATATAATTCAACTAAAAATTTGATTTTGCACTAACTTGAATGAAAATATTGACTTGCTAAACTTAACATAAAACATATCACTAAATAAAATTATAACTTCATAAAATTCATTTATATAAAAATACTTTAAACACTCACTGATTTCTGGTTTTCTCTAGGCTTGGTGCTCTGGTTCCTTTTTCTCACTACATTTCTTGCCTTTCCGCATAATTTCATTTTCTCCCATACTATGGAGATTTCTCCCTAAAATAATATATTTTCAAATAAATCATTAATATAAATACTACGACTTATTCAAAAACTAAATTAACACATTTTATACTTTCTTTCTCAATTTCTTCTTATCTAACTCAACCATTTATATTTATTTTGCTAAAAATCATGTCACTATAATTATATATACATTGAATCATTCAATTTCTCTTTTGATTGAATTTCGTACATCACAAATCAACATATTTACTTTATTTTCTAAGCATCAATTTGCATCAAAACTACACAAATACAATTTCTAACACTTATCATATATAAATTGAAATCTCTACACAATTTCTCATACTAATCTTCATCAATTTAACATAAGTGAATTTCCTTCACTTAACAATATCAAATTCAATCTCATTAAACTTGATTAAACTAATTCTAACTTCAATTTCAAAAATTCCAAATTCATGCCATCAATTTACTCAATAACACTCAAATTACTCAAATAATCTCTCAATTTAAAAATTTAAACTTAAAATCATCAAATTCCCAAAATTTTACCTTACTAATTTTCTTGATTTTCACTTTAATCAATTTAAATCCAACTAATTTCAAACAAAACACCACAAAAACTTAATCAAATACTAAAATCAACAAAACCCATCATCTTCTTCACTTCCAACAATCAAATTTCACTTTATATTCAATAAAACTAATATTGTTCTTATCCCGAAGCAGAAGAATCCCAATTCGCTTAGAAATTTTAGACCGATTAGCCTGTGTAGTGTGATTTACAAGATAATTTCTAAAGTTTTGGCTAATAGGTTGAAAAAGGTTCTTCCTGAGATCATTTCGTCCAGTTAATCGGCTTTTGTCCTGGGGAGAATGATTTTTGATAATGTGGTAGTAGCTTTTGAGGCGTTGCATTCTATGAATCGCAAGAAAGGTGGGAGGAAGGGTTGGATGGCCTTGAAGCCCGATATGAGCAAAACCTATAACCGTGTGAAATGGGGTTTTTTGAAGGCAGTGGTGGTTAAGATGGATTTCCCTTAGAGGTGGGTTGATTTGATTATGGATTGTATCTATACTTTCAGTTTCTACTTTGTCCTTAATGGAAAACGTGTGGGGTGTGTTGTCTCGTCCAGGGGGCTTCGTCAGGGGTGCCCTCTTTCACCTTTTCTTTTTTTCCTGATTAAGAGTTCAGAAAGATTGATAGGGGTCTTGGGTTTAAGTGTTGCTGTGGTAGCCCTGTTATTAGCCACTTGTTCTTTGTGAATGATAGTATCCTTTTTAGTAAAGCCTTGTTGGAGAGTTGTAGGGAGATTCTAATTTTGCTGAAAATCTATGAAAAAGGTTTGGGTGAATTAGTTAACCTTCAAAAGACTAGTGTGACTTCCAGCCCTAATGTTGGGTTTGATTTGAGAAAGGAGGCCTAGAGTGCTTTCGGGTTGGCTGTTTGCAATTCTCACGATAAATATATGGGGTTGCCAACTCTTGTAGGCAGAAATAAGAAGAAAACTTTTAGTGAGATAAAGGAGAAAGTTTGGAAAAAGGTGAGATGTTTGAAAGGTAGTATGTTTTCTTTGGGAGGGAAAGAAATTTTGATAAAAGTTATGGCCCAAGCAATCCCTACCTATACGATAAGTATCTTTCAACTTCCTGAGGGATTGTGTAGTGAATTGGATTCTATGATTTCTAGATTCTGGTGGGGCTCGAAGGATGGTAATTGAAAGATAAGTTAGATTAGTTAGGAGAAGTTATGTCTTCCTACGGCTTGTGGGGGGTTAGGTTTTAAAGATCTCTCGTATTTTAATCAAGCCCTTCTTGCGAAATAAGCTTGGAGGATCCTTCAAGATCCAAATTCTTTGGTTGCCTCTGTTTTAAAATTGAAATATTTCAAGTTAGGGGACTTTCTTCAAGTTCCTGTGAGGTTGGGAAGCTCGCATGTTTGACGTAGTCTTTGTTGGGGCAGATCCTTGCTTCTCAAAGGCCTTCGTTGGAAAGTAGGAGATGAAACTAATATTAGGGTCTTCGAAGACCCCTGGCTTCCAAGGCCTTCTCCTTTAAGCCCATTACGCAGAATCCTGATAGGGAGCTGCGGGTTACTGATTTGTTTAGGGATAGTAGTCAAGTGTAGGATCTTGTGAAGATTCATGATTTGTTTCTTCCTTTGGATAGGGATGCAATCTTGTCTTTCCCTTTGAGTTTGAGAGGTAGGTTGGATTGCTTAACGTGGCATTATAATAAGAAGGGCCTTTATATTATGAAGAGCGGGTATCGACTAGCCTTGTTAGAGAAAGTTTTCGCCACTTTTTCTTCCCTTTTATAGCTGCAGAAATGGTGGTCTGATTTTGGGGCCTTAACATTTCCCCTAAAATCAGAATCTTCTCTGGATTTTCTGGGTGAATTTCAGGGTACTAAGAGCTGTCTTTCCCTTTCTGGTCCCCCTTACCAGCTCTAAAAAGCTTGCTTCCTAGTGCCCTCCCTCAGCAGGGTGTTTGAAGTTGAACTCAGATATTGCTATTCGTAATGGTTTTGGGTTTGTTGGAGCTGGGGCTGTTATTAGAGATTTTGTTGGGGATGTTATTGTTGTTGTTTCTAAATTGCTTACAGGCTTCTTTTTAGCTGAGCAGGGGGAATTTCTGGCCTTGAGGGAAGGGTTGGTTTTGGCTAAGTCTCTTAATTTGGTTGTCTTGGTGGCTAAGGTTGATGCCTCTCATGTAGCATATGCTATGAATTCGTCTATTTCTTGTTGTGGTGATGCTAGCTTCGTTGTTTCTGATATTCAGGCTCTTTGTTCAGAGGTTGGGAACTGTTTATGCCTTGCTATTCCAAGATTTGGTAATAGGCTGGCTTATGTTCTTGCCTCTTTAGCCTTTTCGTATGGTATTGATTAATTTTGGTCTCTTGTTGTCAAAGATTGCTTCTCTGTTGTTTAGTGTTCTTGTGTTAGTTTGTTATAAAAAAAAAAAAAAAAATATTCTCTCGTGAACTCATCTTTGTACCAACTAAATAAATAAGATGATATATGTAATCACAACTAAGATTTATCTTTTTTTTTTTTTTACTAAGATATATCATTATTATTATTATTATTTTAAAATCTGACAGCTTACGGCTTAGAGAACTATCAGAACCTACCGAGATTAAATTATACGGGCACGATCCGGATATCTACTTTCGAAAAGGACATGTTCTTCCATTTCGGAAGCCATCTACTCTGTACCGCCCCAAATTTTCCGTAATTATGAAAAGTATTTTATTTTTATGGTGCATTTGGATGATAATGAGTCCAATTGAATATTGGTGAAGTCAATTTGGTAATTGGATAAGTATGAAATATTTTTGGACTAATTATTGAGATGGAATGTGATTCTGAATAAATTTGTGCAATTGGAGAATTTTAAGAAGTTCAAGGGAGCAAATGATAATTAGAAAGATATTTGTATATGTATGTGAGTATGTGTGTGAGTATTTACACATAAGAAAAATTTATTAAAAAAACAAAAAAGAGAAAAAGTTTGGACAGCACATCAATAGTAATCTAAAAAAGAGATGAAGAATGAAATTGGCAGAAGACAAAAAAAAAAAACAGTGCTCGCGTGAGAGAAGAAAGAAGAGAGAAGAGGAGAGAGAAAGGAAAGAGAAGAAGAAAGAGAAGGAAATTGACGTTGGTCCAGAAGAGTTTTGTGTTCAGAATAGTATTTCAGGTTTGGTGTTATTTTTTTTGTATTTTTCAGATTTTTCAGAAATTTTCGGAATTGTTATATTATATTGATTTAGTTTATTTAAGATATATAGATAATGATTTGTTGTTTGCAATTGATTTTGGAATAATTTGGTATATATATTGTTTGTAATAAATTAATTTCGAATATATATATATATATATATATATATATATATTGATATATATATATATATTGTGGTAATAAAAGTAAGGATTTTGATTATATATATATATATATATATATATTGTTAGATATATATATATATATATATTTATTGTGGTAATAAAAGTAATTATATATTAGTAATGATTTTGATTATATATATATATATATATTGTTATATATATATATTATTTGTAATGATTTTGATTATTTTGATTATATATATATATATATATATATATTGTGACAAGAAATTAATTGTGAATATATATATATATATTGTTACTGATTTGGATTATATGTATTTGGAATATTCTGGATCCGTAATATTGTTTACGAAAAATATTGTGAATTGACTTTTCGATATGTTTTGATTATAGTAATATTATGGAGAATAATATTAAAATATATATATATATATATATATATATATATATATATTATTTTGCGATATGTTTCGAAAAGTTATTCGGGGCATTTGGATTTACTATGGATTTATGATATATAATTGCACGTGATTTTAAATGTGATTTGAAGTGATTTCTGGATTCAGAAATATTTTTGGAAATGAGTTTGTAATTTGTTTGTATATGTATTTTGATGCGATTCGAATTCCGAAAATATGTATACTGATTTGGATATAATTTCAGAATGTAAATTGATGATTCTGTTCTGAACAATTATATGATTTTCGAAAAATGATTTGGCTCTAATATATGTAGACATAGATATGGATATAGGAGATTGATATGTCAATTGGGTTCTCTGAGTAGTACTACGCCTATATGTTGATAGAGGTACCACCCCTTGCGGGTTGAGAAATTTGATATGGGATACGCAGCGGGTCTTCCGTTGGTATCCAACTCTGTTCTGTATAGCCCGTAATCCAGTCCAAAAAGTATGTTTAGTATATCAGAAGCCTGAAATGGAATTAAAAATGTGATATGATCTGTATATGATTTGAGATGAGAAATTATTTGATTTGGTATTATTATGTTTTCATAAGATATTTATTCTGATTTTCGATGGATTTATTGATATTTGCTTCAATATGATATGTGTTTCAGTTTTCCGATGGATTTGTATATTCGAAATGTTATTTGATTTGAAACGTATTTTATATTGGGAAGTGATTTACGAATATTTGACTTGACTTGTTGTTAATGTGAATATATGCTTTGACTTGTATTTGCTTTGACTTGAGCCCCAAATTGATTATTTATTTGTCAGTATATTGATTTAACTGGTATTACAGTGTAAGTGGAAATATAGTTTTCTGTACACCCACTAAGCTATATGCTTAGCGTGTTGAGTTTTCTCACACGCAGGTAAAAAAATGGTTGAAGGGGACAAGGATCAGAAAGAGTAGAATCTGCTGAGATAGTAATCAGAGTCACATCACTCCTGTATTTTTGGTAGCCCACTACACATTTGATGTTTTATATGTATTATATCGGCATGCATGGACAAGAATGTTTTTGTAAATATTTGAAATGGTATTTAGTTTTTATGTATGTTTTGTAATATTTGGGCCCTTGGATTTTAATGTTTTTGAAGTTGAATATTTAATAGTATTTAATATAATTTGTTTTGGTAAGTCGCACCGGATATGGAAGGGTGCGCAATTTAATTTGCGATTATAGAAGTGTGGATTTCATGAATTGTGAAAACAAGTTTTGGAAAGTCAGAAAAAAAAAAGAGGAAACTCTGGCGAAATTTTCAGAAAATCTTTTTGGACCATAATTTAAATATTTATTCGGATCATTACTTAAAGTTCCTGTTTTGAAATTTGTTTTCCGTATACGGTAGCGCTTCCCGATTCGGTCCAAGCGGATTCGGGTCGGGGGGTGTTACAGTTTTTGGTATCAGAGCAATGGTTTAGGCGTTCCTAGACCAGAGCAAAATGTTTTGTAAATGTAAAATGTTTTGTACATGCATGCATTTTAGAAAATAAAATAGGAGAATGTGACTCTAATCTGCAGAATTCCTCTTCTGTCTTGTATTGGAAAATGGAAAGTGGAAGAGATAGATATCTGAAAACTGCGTCTACTGAATTTGATGTGATAGTGAGTAGTCCCTTAGGTCACAGTGTGATCGTGAATAGGGTTTCTAGAGATTGTCCTATCAGAATACAGGAGTATGAATTTTCAGGTGATTTGATAGAGTTGCCATTCCATGACTTCGATTTAATTTTGGGAATGGATTGGTTATCCAGACACCGGGTTATAATTGATTGTAGTCTTAAGCGAGTGACGCTTAGGACAACAAATGGTGCAGAGGTCTTAATGGTGGGCGATAGAAGAGATTATCTCTCTAATGTTATTTCGACCATTATTGCTTTGAAATTGATCAGAAATGGGTGTGAAGCCTATTTAGCACATGTGGTCGATTCACGGAAGGTTGATTTCAGTCTATAGAATATACCTACCGTATATGATTTTTCAGATGTATTCTCAGAAGAACTTTATGATCTACCACCGGTGAGAGAGGTGAAATTTTTAATTGATGTGATACTGGGAACTGCACCAGTATCAGTTACTCCGTACAGAATGGCACCTGCAGAATTAAAAGAGCTGAAGTTGCAGTTGCAAGAGTTGTTAGATAAGGGATTCATTCGACCTAGTGTTTCTCCGTGGGGAGCACCGGTACTGTTTGTGAGGAAGAAAGATGGGTCGATGAGATTGTGTATCGATTACAGGCAATTGAATAAACTCACAATCAAGAATAAATATCCATTGCCTAGGATCGATGACTTGTTTGATCAGTTGAGAGGAGCCACTGTCTTCTCGAAGATTGATCTCAAATCAGGATATCACCAGTTGAGGGTGAAAGATTCTGATATTCAGAAAACAGCTTTCCGGACACGGTACGGACACTATGAATTTGTGGTTATGCCATTTGGGTTGACTAATGCACCAGCAGCCTTTATGGATCTGATGAACCGTATCTTCCGTCTGTATCTAGATCTGTGTGTTGTAGTATTCATTGATGATATTCTGATATACTCTCAGACTGCAGCAGAACATGATCGGCATCTTCGAATAGTGTTATAGATTCTGAGAGAAAAGAAGTTGTATGCCAAGCTCAGCAAATGTGAATTCTGGCTGAATGAAATTGCTTTTCTGGGACATGTAGTATCGGCAGATGGTATTAAAGCAGATCCCAAGAAAATAGAAGCAGTTATGGAGTGGAAGCCTCCTAGAAATGTTTCTGAGATTCAGAGTTTTCTAGGTTTGGCTGGATACTATAAACGGTTTGTAAAGGGGTTTTCATCCATAGCTACTCCTCTGACTAAATTGCTGCATAAGAATGTCAGGTTTGAATGGAATGAGAAATGCCAGACAGCTTTTGAGAAATTGAAAGCGATGTTGGTTGAAGCACCAATTCTTGTACAGCCAATATCAGAAAAGACTTTGTGGTTTACAGCGATGCTTCACACAATGGCTTGGGATGTGTATTGATGTAGGATGGGAAGGTAGTTGCATATGCTTCCAGGCAGCTATAAACGCATGAACAGAACTATCCGACGCATGATCTGGAACTTGCAGCTATTGTGTTTGCCCTGAAAATATGGAGACATTATATGTATGGAGAGAAATGCTACGTATACACTGATCATAAGAGTCTCAAGTATTTGCCTACTCAGAGAGAACTTAATGTGAGACAGAGACGATGGATGGAGTTTATTAAAGATTAGAATTGTGTGATTGACTACCATCCAGGAAAAGCGAATGTTGTCGCTGATGCTCTGAGCAGGAAATCTCTGCATGCACTGAGAGCTATGAATGCTCAATTGAGACTGACATCAGATGATGCTGTCCTGGCTGAGTTGAAACTCAAGCCAAATTTAATTCAACAGATACAGGATCAGCAACAACAAGATGAGAAACTTTTAGCCATCCGTGGTCAAGTCCAAGAGGGGAAGCAGACTGACTTTGTAATCAAGGATGATGATATTCTGTACTTTAAGGATAGAGTTTGTGTTCCGAATGAAGATGAGTTGAGAAAGACTATTTTGACAGAGGCACACAGTAGTCCGTATTCGATGCATCCTAGTAGTACAAAAATGTATCGAGATCTGAGGACTCAGTATTGGTGGTCAGGTTTGAAAAGAGATGTGATTGAAATTGTGAACAGATGTATGACATGTCAGCGGGTAAAAGCAGAACACCAGGTTCCATCAGGTTTGTTACAGCCAATATCCATACCTGAATGGAAATGGGACCGCATTACTATGGATTTTGTCACAGGATTACCTCTCACACGAAGTAAACAGGATTCGATTTGGGTAATTGTGGATCGACTGACAAAATCAGCACACTTCTTACCTGTCAGAACGGATTATTCTCTGGACAGGTTAGCAGAGCTGTATATCAGAGAAATAGTCCGATTACATGGTGTACCAGCTTCGATAATTTCTGACAGAGATCCGAGGTTTACATCCAGATTCTGGAAGAAATTTCAGGAAGCTTTGGGTACACAATTGAACTTCAGTACAGCTTTCCATCCACAGACAGATGGACAATCAGAGCGAGTCATTCAGGTGCTTGAAGATATGCTCAAGAGCTGTATAATCAATTTTGAAGGGAGTTGGGTTGATCATCTTCCATTGATTGAATTTGCATATAACAACAGTTTTCAGACGAGCATAGCTATGGCACCATACGAGGCATTGTATGGCAGGAAATACAGGACACCCTTATGTTAGACAGAGTTGGGTGAAGACAAGTTGGTTGGACCTGATGTGATTAGACAGACGGAAGAGAAAGTTAAGATTATAAAAGACAGATTGAAAGCTGCTTCCGATCGTCAGAAATCGTATGCAGATCGGAAACGAAGAGACATTGAGTATGTAGTCGGAGACAGGGTGTTTTTGAAAGTATCTCCATGGAAGAATATACTGAGATTCGGAAAGAAAGGAAAGTTAAGTCCAAGGTTTATTGGTCCATATGAGATCATTGAACGTGTGAGACCAGTAGCTTATCGACTGGCTTTACCTTTGGAACTGGAAAAGATCCATAATGTATTTCATGTATCCATGTTAAGACGATACAGATCTGACCCGTCACACAGAGTTCAGACTGAAGCCATTGAGATTCAACCTGATTTGACTTATGAGGAAGAACCAGTGGAGATTCTGGATAGAGAGATAAAAGAACTTCGGAATAAGAAAATACCGCTAGTGAAGATACTCTGGAGGAATCATAATGTGGAAGAAGCTACATGGGAAAGCGAAGAAGTGATGCGACAGCAATATCCACAACTATTTGAATGAGGTAAATTTCGCGGACGAAATTTCTTAAGGGGGGAAGAATTGTAACGCCCCAAATTTTCCGTAATTATGAAAAGTATATTATTTTTATGGTGCATTTGGATGATAATGAGTCCAATTGAATATTGGTGAAGTCAATTTGGTAATTGGATAAGTATGGAATATTTTTGGACTAATTATTGAGATGGAATGTGATTATGAATAAATTTGTGCCATTGGAGAATTTTAAGAAGTTCAAGGGAGCAAATGGTAATTAGAAAGATATTTGTATATGTATGTGAGTATGTGTGTGAGTGTTTACACACAAGAAAAATTTATTAAAAATACAAAAAAGAGAAAACGTTTGGACAGCACATCAATAGTAATCTCAAAAAGAGATGAAGAATGAAATTGGCAGAAGATAAAAAAAAAAACAGTGCTCGCGTGAGAGAAGAAAGAAGAGAGAAGAGGAGAGAGAAAGAAGAGAGAGACAGGAAAGAGAAGAAGAAGGAGAAGGAAATTGACGTTGGTCCAGAAGAGTTTTGTGTTCAGAATAGTATTTCAGGTTTGGTGTTATTTTTTTTGTATTTTTCAGATTTTTCAGAAATTTTCGGAATTGTTATATTATATTGATTTTAGTTTATTTGAGATATATGGATAATGATTTGTTGTTTGCAATTGATTTTGGAATAATTTGGTATATATATTGTTTGTAATAAATTAATTTCGAATATATATATTGTAACATCCCGGATTTCGAATTATTAAATTTAAATATGTGGAAATAAATTTTGTGATTGGAAGGGGTGTAAATGTAATTAAAAGTATGTATATTTTTATGGTTTCCAGGTGGACCAGATTGAAGGGTCGAAAATGATGCAAGAAAAAGGAAAACTGAAGCAGAGAGCATCGCGACCTGGTCACCGCGACCACAGGTCGCGATGGCTCGCTCGCGGTGGAAAATGAGATTTTTGGCAGTGAGCATCGCGACCAGTTACCGCGACCACAGATCGCGATGAACTGCTCGCGATGAAAATGTCAAAATTTGGCAGTGAGCAACGTGACCACCAGCGCGACCAAGGGACCGCGAGGTGTGCTCGCGAGGAAGGCGGTGCAAACGCTCCAGTGAGTACCGCGACCTAGTAGCACGACCACAGGTCGCGATGACGGTCGCGACAGCCGAAAAATATATAAAAAAAAGAAGCTTCTCGCAGAAGCCAGAAAACACACAGAACACAGAAAAGAGAGAGGAGAGGCCGAGAGAAAGAGCGAGAAAGGAGAAAAAGAAAAGAAGAAGAGAAAGAAGAAGAAAGAAGAAAGAGAAAGAAGAAGAAGAGGAAGAGGAAGAGGAAGAAGAAAAGAGGAAGGAAAGAGAAAAGGGAAACGAAAAGGAAAAGGAAATCGTGGAATCGCGATTTCTCGAACGAAAAACGGTATCCAGGTTGGTGTACTTTCGATTTCGGAATCTTTACGAAAAGTATTTCGTTATCGTTTTCGTTTTCGTTTTCGTTTTCGATTTCGTTGAAATTTCTCGTTTTCGATTTTCATATGAAAATTGTTTATTTTACATGTAAAATCGATGATTGATATATCTATTGTTGATTTTGGAATGATTTTATGATAGATCGCATTTTGATCGTGTTTTCGAATATTTCGATTTCGTTAAAAATACTTGATTTAGATTTTCGTATAACTATTGATTATGTTTCTTGAAGAGTATTGGGTGAATTGTATGTTTATTGAGCAACTATTGTTTACTGAGTAACTATTGTGAAATTTATTGTGAATCTAGTTTATCGGAAACGGCCCTAGGATACTTAGACATAGAAATGGATATAGGAGGTTGGTATACCAGCTGGGTTCACTGAGCAGTACTGCGCCGATACTGATTGCTATTGATGATTATTATGTACCTCATCATGGATTCGTCCAGAGGTAGGGAGACACGTACCTCCTCAGGATTCGTCCTGGGGGTTGGGAGCCATGTACCTTCCTAAGGATTCGTTCCTGGGATAGGGAGTTATGTACCTCTCTAGGTTCCGTACCCACGGTCCTAGAGTAGGGAGATACGTACCACTCTTAGGATTCGTCCTAGGGTGGGAGTTTGACCCATATTCCAGTCCTAGTATGTTGAGTATTCTAGCGGGCCAGATTTGAAGTGAATTGGGAAGTGACTTGAATGATTTTATTAATCGATTTTATATGTTGCTCTTATTGTGGAAATTAAAGTGATGGAAACTGTTTTATGATTCGATTTTAAAGTTAAATTGATTTATAAATGATTAGAATTGAAATATATTGTGATATGTCTTTCCATTTAAAGGTTATTTATGATTATTTTTCATAATTGAGTTTATTGTACACCCACTAAGCTATATGCTTAGCGCGTTAGTTTTGTTTCTAACGCGTAGGTAGCAGGGATCCCGAAGAAGCTAAAGACTGAAGAGGGAGAGGGATTTGCTGACAGAGTCCCAGAGTATCACAGTTGGGTAGCTATATTGTTGTTATATGTATATATTCTGAAAGCATGCATATACAGAGGATTTGTAAATGGGTTTCGTCATATGTTTTGTAATTAAATATTTTATGATTTCTGTCTTTTATTATTAGAGTGTTTGTAAATATTAAAATTCGAATCGTTTTATTTTATAAACTGTATTGGAAAGTCGCACTAAACGGCAGAGTGCACAATTGTTTGAAAATGATATTGAAGTGTTGATATTGAATTTGTATTTGAATTGTTTTGTGAAAAACAGGTTTTGGGAAAATCCGAAAAACAAACGAAACTCTGCCGAAATTTTGTAAAAAGTTTATGTATTGGGCTTACTCGAAAATGGTTTTTTTTTTTTTTTAAATTTATAAATTATACGGATTTCAGTTATAAAAGAATTTGGAAAGTTTTGAAAACTGGTAGCGCTCCCTGGTTCGGGTCGGGGGGTGTTACATATATATATATATATATATTATTTATAATGATATTAATTATATATATATATATATATTGTGGTAATAAAAGTAAGGATTTTGATTATATATATATATATTGTTAGATATATATATATTGTGGTAATAAAAGTAATTATATATTAGTAATGATTTTGATTATATATATATATATATATAATCAAAATAATCAAAATCATTACAAATAATATATATATATATATATATATATATAACAAAAAATATATATATATATATATTATATATAATCATATATATAATCATAATCAAAATCATTACAAATAATATATATATATATAACAATATATATATATATATATATAATCAATATATATATATATATATATTGTGACAAGAAATTAATTGTGAATATATATATATATTGTTACTGATTTGGATTATATGTATTTGGAATATTCTGGATGCGTAATATTGTTTACGAAAAATATTGTGAATTGACTTTTCGATATGTTTTGATTATAGTAATATTACGGAGAATAATATTAAAATATATATATATATATATATTATTTTGCGATATGTTTCGAAAAGTTATTCGGGGCATTTGGATTTACTATGGATTTATGATATATAATTGCACGTGATTTTAAATGTGATTTGAAGTGATTTCTGGATTCAGAAATATTTTTGGAAATGAGTTTGTAATTTGTTTGTATATGTATTTTGATGCTATTCGAATTCCGAAAATATGTATACTGATTTGGATATAATTTCAGAATGTAAATTGATGATTCTGTTCTGAACAATTATATGATTTTCGAAAAATGATTTGGCTCTGATATATGTAGACATAGATATGGATATAGGAGATTGACATGTCAATTGGGTTCTCTGAGTAGTACTACGCCTATATGTTGATAGAGGTACCACCCCTTGCGGGTTGAGAAATTTGATCTGGGATACGCAGCGGGTCCTGCGTTGGTGTCCAACTCTGATATGTATATGGGATACGCAGCGGGTCCTCCGTTGGTATCCAACTCTGTTCTGTATAGCCCGTAATCCAGTCCAAAAAGTATGTTTAGTATATCAGAAGCCTAAAATGGAATTAAAAATGTGATATGATATGTATATGATTTGAGATGAGAAATTATTTGATTTGGTATTATTATGTTTTCATAAGATATTTATTCTGATTTTCGATGGATTTATTGATATTTGCTTCAATATGATATGTGTTTCAGTTTTCCGATGGATTTGTATATTCGAAATGTTATTTAATTTGAAACGTATTTTATATTGGGAAGTGATTTACGAATATTTGACTTGACTTGTTATTAATGTGAATATATGCTTTGACTTGTATTTGCTTTGACTTGAGCCCCAAATTGATTATTTATTTGTCAGTATATTGATTTAACTGGTATTACAGTGTAAGTGAAAATATAGTTTTATGTACACCCACTAAGCTATATGCTTAGCGTGTTGAGTTTTCTCACACGCAGGTAAAAGAATGGTTGAAGGGGACAAGGATCAGAAAGAGTAGAATCTGCTGAGATAGTAATCAGAGTCACATCACTCCTGCATTTTTGGTAGCCCACTACACATTTGATGTTTTATATGTATTATATCGGCATGCATGGACAAGAATGTTTTTGTAAATATTTGAAATGGTATTTAGTTTTTATGTATGTTTTGTAATATTTGGGCCCTTGGATTTTAATATTTTTGAAGTTGAATATTTAATAGTATTTAATATAATTTGTTTTGGTAAGTCGCACCGGATATGGAAGGGTGCGCAATTTAATTTGCGATTATAGAAGTGTGGATTTTATGAATAGTGAAAACAGGTTTTGGAAAGTCAGAAAAAAAACAGAGGAAACTCTGGCGAAATTTTCAGAAAATCTTTTTGGACCATAATTTAAATATTTATTCGGATCATTACTTAAAGTTTCTGTTTTGAAATTTGTTTTCCGTATACGGTAGCGCTTCCCGATTCGGTCCAAGCGGATTCGGGTCGGGGGGTGTTACATACTCCCAACAACGGAAGGAGTCTACTCCAAATACGGGGAGAGTTCTACCCATACGATTGCATTTTTATGGGTAATGGTGAAAATAATATATACAAGCTTAAAAGAGTTTGAGGTTCCTCCAACCACCAAAGTAAGGAACATTTGGTATCTTTTAGGCCTGTACAAAGATGATGACGCATAATAATTAGGGCTTGTTTGACAGGGCTTTTTGAAGCAAACTTTTGGCCTTTTGAGCCTAAAAGTTTTTTAGGAGTGTTTAGATTTTCGAAGAAAAGAGCTTTAAAGCTATAAAATCTCTTTCAGGTAAAATAAAATTATATGATTTTTGTCGGAAGAGCTTTCAAGAAGTTAAAAGCCCAAAATAAAAACTCTGCCAAACAGGAGCCTTAGTTGGGTTTGAGAGTGCACAGAGTAATGATAATGGGCTGGATCCGCTTTGGGCCTAATGGTTTTTATTTTAACTTATTTGTCTATAACGTAATGGGCTTTCGGCCCAATGTATTTTATTTTTAAATTTGGGTCTAAAAAAGTAACGGGGTTTAGGCTGATGAACAATCCAGAAACACCCATAACAAAAACATTTGTCATAATCTAGAAAAAAGGCGTAACCGTCCCGCCACATAGCAGGAGCTCAGTGTCTCCGATCAATCACATTTTGATTTTGAACGATGAGGATAGGGAAAGGAGCAGGCGTGTGGAACATGGACGGCGAAGAAGAAGAGCTTGACGAGGAACCTGGGGAGGTGATAGAATCAGCTCCTCCTCTCAAAGTTGGTGAAGAGAGAGACCTCAGTCATTCCGGCATAAAAAAGAAACTCCTCAAACGCGGCTTCGCCTGCGAAACCCCCGAATTCGGCGACGAAGTCACTAGTAAACTCTCTTCACCACTTAACTGATTACATCACAATTTTTTATTTTATTTTATTTTATTTATATTTATATTTGCTGCTTGATTTAATGCAGTTCACTATGTGGGTACTTTGCTTGATGGAACCAAGTTTTGTTCTACAAGAGATACAGATGAGCCATTCACTTTTAAGCTCGGTAGTGGTGAGTTTTGGTGTTTATATATATATATATATATATATATATATATATATATATGTATGTATGTATATAATTTTTGGTTTAGTATATAAGGGAAATTGATATTTTGATGGCATTGTTGGTAGGTGAAGTGGTAGCTGGTTTGAATAATGGGATAGTTACTATGACAAAAGGGGAACGTGCATTATTCACGTTCCCTTCTGAATTGGGGTTTGGAGTTGGACGCTTTAATGATGTCCCGCCAAATTCGGTTGTTTGTTTCGAAGTTGAACTTGTTTCATGGATCATGGTGGTTGATGTGAGCAAAGATGGTGGGATCATCAAGAGAATTCTGGAGAAGGGAGAGAGGGACGAGTTGCCTCATGACTTGGATGAAGTTCTTGGTACTTTTAAAGTGGCTTATTATGTAAATTTTTGTTCCTTTTATGTTTATTGGCTTTAAATAGACTAGTATTGTGCTGTGAATGGAGATTTTAAGGGTCATTCCTAAGAAGGTGTTCTTCGTTAATGCAGTGAAGTATCAAGTGACGCTTGGTGATGGTACTGTGGTTGCAAAAACTCCCCAAGAAGGGATTGAATTCTATGTGAATGATGGTATTTACAGTCGAGCAGTGAAGCTTGTGTTGCCAATGAAGGATTTCATATTCTGGTCACTAATTGTTGTAATTCTTTCAGGTCATCTTTGTCCTGCATTGGCTAAAGCAATTTTGACCATGAAAAAGGGAGAGAAGGTCAAGTTAATCGTTCAACCTCTATGTATGTATTTCGACATTGAAACAGTGTTGCCACATTTTTTAAGATGATATATTAGTATGAAATTGGGTTGAAATTGCTGCTTGTTTTACATATATGCCTCTTTGCCATTAGGTTTCTCTAGATTTGACAGATAAGTCAAGTTTAATGCTCAATTTAAAATAGTCTTTAGTTTCTACATTTTGTTTCTGTTTGATGTGTATGGAAGAATAACACTAACCAGTTGAAGTAATACTAAAGTTTTATGCAACCTGAGACAGAATAATGATAAGAAGTGAAGGTGAGTTAAATGTGTACTTTTCGAACTAGTCACAAAATAATTCATATACTTTTTTTTAGGATTTCCAGTTCTATTAATCTGTTAGTATATAGAAACTAAGAAGCCTTTACTTGTACATGAAGATTAATAGAACAATTTTGCAGATGCTTTTGGAGAGCAGGGGAGAGATGCTAATGATGGATTCCAGACAGTCCCACCAAATTCTGCACTGGATTTTGATCTGGAGTTGGTATCCTTCAAGCCCGTCATTGATATTTGCGGTGACTCCAAGATATTCAAGAAGATCTTGAAAGAGGGAGAAGGTGCCTTCACTGCAAATGAAGGAGCTATTGTAACCAGTAAGTAAACTGATGCGCGCCTAATGCTTTTGGCAATAATGTTGAAATCATGTCGGATTGAAGTTATGACAGGTTGGACTAACCTGGATCTAGAATTAAAACCAATTCTCACATAATATATATCAAGACAATTAGAAATTCTAAATGAATTTAAGTATATTCAAATAGTTCATGTGTTACTGTAAGAAAACTCTCTTTTGATTAAGCTTTGAAGTATCAAATTTCTATATTGATATTTCAAATCTCATCACAAGAAAGCAAAGTGCACAAACATGCACTCGTACAATAATGCTTTTGTAAAGAAAAATTCCTTATGTGATATGTTGTCATAGGTTCAACAATATGCCATATAGTGAACTTGACATTTCATGATTCCTCTAATTAAATTCTGTTATTCCATCCTAAATTCTTTGCATTCTTGCAGTCAGCTACACGGCTAGGCTAGAAGATGGCACTATATTTGAGAAAAGGGGTATTGATGGGGAACAACCTTTGGAATTTGTCACAGATGAAGGTTAGTTTATCTCAGTGTATACCTTAACTGTATGATCTGACATTATTATTTGAATATTGCAGTACATTTCTGCCACATGTATTGTGGGAGAAGAATTAACAAATGATGGAAGATATCAATTTGAATAGCATCTTTCAAAATCTCTTTAACAATATTTAAGTTTTATTATGTGAAGGATCGTATAATCACAGTTCCATATATCATGGATTTCTTTGACCCTCATTTACATATGCCAGTAACCGTTAGACTCAAAATCTTAAATTATTAGGAAAAGGCCCAACAGTGGTATATAAACAGTCTTAACACCCCCTCTCATGTGCAAGACCAACGAGCATGCAATGTGGTCCGAGCCTAAGCCTCAAACCTAGGCACTCCTTGGTAACACTGGCCAGTAACCATTAGTTTCAAAGTTAAAGTTATTTGGAAAAGGGTCGAATAATGACTTTTAAGCTTTCTAACAACATATCTGATCTAAAAAAAAAAAGAATTTTCTAACATCATAATACACAAAAAAAAAAAAAAAAAAAAAAAAAAAAAAAATCTCTCAAAGAATCTATTTAAATCTAGTATAAGGTCTATCAATTTATATTGGAGCTATTCCACAATAAATTATACAAAAGTCATTTACTGTGTTAATTATTGAATTAGTAAATAACTTATAATTTGTTTAACTATATAGAATGTTTATATAATAATATCATTCTAAGAATCTTATAAGAAAAAATTTCTTCATAGTGTTAGAGATGGAAAATGTAAATAGCGTGTTCAAAAAACAATAAAAGATAAAACTTCCTTCTAGATATGGGGAAGTAAAACATTTTAAATCTATGGTAACTCTAATAGTTCTACTAATGTTTTTCAATGATCTATTATAGTGATAGCTCCAGATAGTTAAAAATTCTTAATGATCCTAATTCTAATTTAAGTTTCCTTGATGATAACTGTATTCATTCTTTTTAATACTGAACTGTAATCATAAATTTTTGTTGCTAATATGTGACAAATAGTACAAGAGAGAGTACCAGGAAAAAAAAATTTAAGTAGAGGTTGAAAAACAGTGTCAAACTTTTTCTTTTTTGATGGGAGACGAAACAGAATATTATGGTTGTGAAATGTTTTCTTTTTTATGTTAAAGCTTAATAATAAAAAAAATTAAAATTAACATATAAATATAATCTGGGATACATGTGAACTAAATACTTAAAGTAATCAAGGGCGTTATTATAAATAGAAAACCACTTAAGAAATTTTTATATTTAGTCTAGATTTGCAAGATGATCATATTAAAAAAAAAATCTATAATGAGCTCTTTCTATGACTGCAATTTCCTGTATGCAGAACAAGTTATTGCTGGTTTGGACCGAGTAGCAGCTACGATGAAGAAGGGGGAACGAGCAATATTAACTATCAATCATGAATATGGTTTTGGAAGTATTGAAGTAAAGCGGGATCTTTCAACAGTGCCACCATGTTCAAAGTTAATTTATGAAGTTGAAATGTTAGATTTTATCAAGGTAATGACCGGTGGTTATTGGAATATTAATAACAAGATAATATTAGGTGTGTGCATATGGTTATATGTGTGGATTATTTTTTTAAAATCCTTATGTACCTCTTTCCCCCCCCCCCCCCCCTTTTCTACTTGTATTCTTGTCACTAAAGCCTAAAAGGATGACAATTAGTATTCGTGCTTCTGTCCAAATTGTTTCTCAGATCCTCTAGAGATCAATTTGGCATACTCAATGAATCAAGAAAGATATAACCCACATTTGGAGTATTCAAATAAAAGGGGAAAAATAGAAGGAAGGAAAGAAACAAAGAAAGCTTTGATATATCTTTTGAGTTACGTCCCCGATTGAAGTGAAAAATAAAAGTACATAACGCCCACTGCCAATTTTTTCTTTGTAAGTGCAAAGCTTTTGAGTTACGTCCCTGATTGAAGTGAGAAGGATTTGATACATCTTTCCAATGTTATTGATTTATTTCTAACAAATTCTTGGGGTATAATGTAATTAATAAGCTTTTATAACTGCACACTAATATAATAGTAAAGCTCTTGGGACTTTTACCAGCAGAAGAAAGAGTAATCAGAATAAGCTTTTAATGACCCTGATGTATGCAGTTTCTATAATTATTTAGTTTTTTACCATCTTAAGTATATTTCTCCTGTATAATGGAATTTCTGATCTAAGATTTGTGCCTGCCCACAACTTTTGTCATTTGATCAAAAAGGAGAAAGCACCATGGGAGATGAATAATCAGGAGAAAATTGAGGCTGCTGGAAGAAAGAAAGAAGAAGGAAATTTGCTTTTTAAAAATGGGAAGTATCAAAGAGCGGGAAAAAAATATGATAAGGTAGTGTATATACTTGTGTGCTTAAAATGAAATCTTGAGGTCTGTGTTTATGGACTAACTGTCTTTTGCTACTTCTGTGCTCTCAGGCAGCAGATTACGTCAGTGAAGATGGATCCTTCGGCGATGATGAGCAAAAGTTAGTTAAGTCATTGAGAGTTTCTTGCTGGTTGAATGGTGCAGCATGTAGCCTCAAACTGAATGACTTCCAAGAAACAATCAAATTATGTTCAAAGGTGAGTTGCAGAAGCAATATACTTTTGTTTATTGAAAGTAGCTGACTTGAAAATTCTAATTGCTTTTCCGCAAGACAACAATATAAATTTATAATAATTGGACTAACAAAAAATGTGTATGAAATAGAAATTGATGACATCTAGAAGGGCATAATGCGATTCAAAACTCAAAACGTCATCTTATGTTCTATATTTTGATCTCCTACAGGTACTAGAATATGAATTCCACAATGTGAAAGCTCTGTATAGACGAGCACAAGCTTATATCGAAATTGCTGATGTGATCTCAGCTGAATTGGACATCAGGAAAGCCAATGAGGCTGATCCTCAAAACAGGTAAGGGAGGAATTGCACCTAAATTTACTAGATGTTATTATGAGATGCCATGAACTCACTCATGTTTCTTTCTTCAGGGAGGTGAAGTTACTGCAGAAGAAGTTGAAACAGCTTCAAACCGAGAGTAACAAAAGAGATGCAAAGCTCTATGGCAACATGTTTGCACGCCTGACTACCGATTCATCTGTGGCTACCAAGGTAATGATGTTAACCTTTGATTGATCAGCATTCAAAGAATTAAAAGTTTGAGAGGTTTGAGGCACCATACTTGCATCTTGCTGGACATGGTTCTGAACTCTCTCCTGATTTTTTTTTTTTTTTTTTTTTTAAGATTTTCTATTTGATCTTTTTCATGAATCTCACCCCATTATCTAGGGACAATTTGCTTTTTTTTTTTTTTAACCTGGCCTGGAGTTGTTTTCTATAAAAGGGTGTTGGCTATAAACAACTATCAATCCAATAGTAGAGATAATTTACAACTTCCATTAAATTGAATATCTAAATGTCTGAAGTATTGTGACAGAAATTGAAGGTCTAGAAATCTGAGGATGAGAAGAGGCAGGAAGTAGTAGTGGGGATGCGAATGGAAAAGGTTGTGGGTAGTTCAGCCCCTTCTGACAAATGGAATGGTTGTCGACTCCTTTTAAATGTATGTTCATGAAATATGTATATATGTAAACCAAGAAATATATGCACAGGTGTTCTTGCCTCACCAAAATATGGTAGTAGATAGTTTTTCCTCTTATCTTCACCGTTCTTATCATCAAATTATATATGCTATTTGTAACTTGTAAATTTCTATCTACAAAATCCACTGTCAATGGATTTCTATATATGCTCGCGAGTCGCTGTGCGTGTAAACATCTTCTTCACTTTCTCTTGTTTCTTTTAACATGACTGGATTTTATAAACATTACAGAAGGAAGAATTTGATTTAGTCTGTCCGTACAACTGGGTCATTATTCTTTATACATACAAATTTATGCTTTTAGCAGCAAGCACTTCCCTGGAAATTTGGTATTTTCATTATTAGAGTTTTCGCAAAAGTTTACACTTTATGTGATTGATTTGCTCCACCTGTTAATTACAAAATCACTCCATCATTAAAATTTTATTTACTCACTAAGTTTTTTCTTTGTTCTATCTCATTTAAATTCTTCTCTCGATGTCAATCTTAAGCTTCTAACTTAGTTGAGAGAATTTTATTTAACTCTAGTACTACATCTGTAACAGTTCATTTTTATTCGTGAAATTCTTCCCTTCAACTTTGGCAGTCTCATGTGTTGTCAAATCTGAAGGTTTCTAATTTCTAGAAGATTTTCTCTTGAGTTGGGGTTTCTTTTTTGCTTTAGGTTGAGTTAACCCTTCACCGTTCACTTCAACTTCGTTAAAAGGTGTGGTTACTGTCCGATTATGTCTGTGATCATATATATTTTTTTTTAATTGTGAGACATGTGACATTTTTAAAGCTTATGAATGATAAGATCAAAATACACTTAGTTTGACTGACAAACGATTAATAGAGGGATCAAATTGTGCTTCTTGCTTTTATTATTTTTGCCACTGAAATTGACAGGACCCCTAACTTACTATCTTTCATTAGGTAGCCTGCCGGCACTCCACGGCAGCTTCCCAGTCGAGATTTACTTCGCTGAAAGGCTTCCGTGACGCTAAGCCGTTTCTTAACTTAAAAATCTGAGTAGGAAATTTTTTTTTTTTAAAAAAAAAACATTTTGGCAGAGACTCTTCTGTTTTTCTGAGATTACCAAATCTTGGAGACCTGCATAAAAGTTTGAACACTTCTATAAAATTTCAAATCTCAACTACCGTAGACCTCCAGTCCATCTCAACATATTTCATCAAAGACTACTATCATTTAACATTAATCTCTAAATGGGATTTGTCAATCAAGGACTGGTTCAAAGTCTTCTTATGCCTGATACTCAAACTACCTCTTTGTTTTGATAAACTAATAATCTCATAATTAATCAAATGAATATACTTTCCCTTGATTATTCCTTCAGCTAATAATGAATCTCCTGTCCTTCTTAACTAATAAACTGGAGATAATGAAGTCTAATAAAGCTCTTATTCAACAACTTTCTAATTGTATCTTAATCTATTCAACTCAATCCGGAGCCATTTAATAGAGAAAATAAGAATTGGCTTAGTTCTCGAAATTAAATCTATTACAACTTCTACTTCTCTATCTAGGGAAAGGACTTAAATATTACTCAAAATTACATTCAGGAATTCTTTAACTAAATCAAATATGATTTTATTCTTATGGCTGTTTATTGTAACTCCATAACTAAAAAAATCAATCCATCCCCAGTGCAGCATATGCAGAAGCTTCTGAATTGGCTTCCTTGGGACAACCCCTGGAACCTTGTCAGGACATTGTGCTGTGACTTAGACAAAAACTAATTTATATAACACTGGTAAAATGTCTTAAATCATATGCATGGATAACAATTAAAAATTTCTAAGTTGCCTTAACCATAATAATGCAAAAACACTGCATAAAAGTCACATTTAAAATAGACAACCCTACTTCTCAAAACCTTGGCTCTGATACCAACTTGATAGGCCCCTAACTTACTATCTCCCATTAGGTAGCTTGCCGACACTTCATGGTAGCTTCCTAGTCGAGGCTTGCCTCGCTGAAAGACTTCTGTGAAGCTAAGCCGTTTCTTAACTTGGAAATCTAAGTAGGAAATTTTTTTTTTTTTAAAAAAAAAAACATTTTGGCAGAGTCTTCTATGTTTTTATGAGATTACCAAATCTTGGAGACCTGCATAAAAGCTTGAACACTTCTATAAAATTTCAAATTTCAACTACCGTGGACCTCCAGTCCATCTCAACAAATCACAACTCAAACAGTTTTATATATCAAAATAGAAAGTTATTCAATTTTTAAATAAAATTCTCATGCTCTAAAAATAATATCAAAACATAAAATTTACATGATTATTACAATTAAAACATTGTACATAATTCTAAACTGTCACAACATTGCTTGACTGGTTCTGCCGGTCCTGAGCATCTCTGCATTGTCTGCATCCTGTACCTGGGAGGTTGATTTAAAAACATAAAACTAATATGAGCTAAAGGAGCTCAGTGAGTGTTATCAATTTCTAAACAAATTTAATATTTATACTTTAACCTCCCTAAAATTTCTCTGAAAAGAATAGAAACTTATTTTCTGAAATTTCTAATATGAATAATAATAATAATAATATTTTTCTCGTTTCCTGAAAATTTCTGAAAAAAAAATACAAATAAAACCTTTCTGTTTATTGAAAACTGTACTAAAGTCTATTTACTGAAAATAATGTATTGAAATTTAAATAATAAATCTTTACTACTTTCTGAAAACTATTATGATATTCATACTGAAAACTATATTGATATCTAATTTTTGAAAACTGTTCTGAAAACTATACTGAAAACCTTTCAAACTTTCTGTTATTGCTGAAAACTGATAGACTGAAATGCTGCATACTTTTTTAAAACTAAAAAGTTGAGATAATATATATACTTTACTTTTCTGAAAACTGAAAAGTTAAGAAAATATACTTTTACTTTTCTGGAAACTGAAAGGCTACTTTTCTGAAAACTGAAAAACTAATATCTTATACTCATCTGAAAACTGAAAAACTGAGATAATATACTCATCTGAAAACTGAAAAGTTAAGATAATATATTGTTTCTGATAATACTTGTATGATAAAACTTTTTTGATAATACTTTTCTGATAAAACTTTTATGATAATGCCAATGGAACCCAAATCTGATAACTGATAATCCATAGGACGACTCAGCTGACGCCGTACCATATGGAGGGTGTCACCAGGCGACTAATCTGGCGCTGTACTGGTGACTCTGATAATCTGATAAAAGACATCTCACTGGCTTGTATAGCGGAATTCTGCATCACCTACATATAGCGAGACAACACCCCAGTGTGTGGGCGACTAACAGACTCGACAAACTCAACCCTCCTGGAGTTAGCGGACTGTCCCCCCTTAACTTGCCCTATACAAATAGGGGTGTACCAGCCGGGTCTACTGTTGATAATCTGATAGTTGATTTGATAATTCTGATAAGCTGCTGATAATCTGATAATAAATGGGTATCCTATTGACCTGAAAATATTTTCTTTTTATTTAAAAAGAGTTGACCGGCAAATGAAAGAAGAAAAGACTAGAAAATTAGAGAGAAAAAGAAGAATAAAAGAAAGAAAGAAAAAGAAGAGAAAAAGAGAGAGAAAGGAGAGGGAAAAAGCACGCCCGGCCGAAGAAGAAGAGAGCAGCGGCCAAGAGAAAGAGAAGAAAGGAAAAAGAAAAAGAGAGAAAAGAAAGAAGAGAGGACAGCTGGCCAAGGGAGAAGAAGAAGGAGCCGAGAGAGGAGAAAAAGAAGAAAGAGAGGCAAATAGATTCGGTCCAGCAAGAGGAAGAAGAAGAAGAGCAAGAGGAACTTGGGTAAGTTTAATGAAATTGAATTGATTTTAGAAATTAATTGAGTTTTGATTTGTTCTTGAAATTGATTGTTGAATATAAAGTGAAATTTGATTGTTGGAAGTGAAGAAGATGATGAGTTTTGTTGATTTTAGTATTTGATTAAGTTTTTGTGGTATTTTGCTTGAACTTAATTGGATTTGAACTGATTAAAGTGAAAATCAAGAAAATTAGTAGGGTAAAATTTTGGGAATTTGATGATTTTGAGTTTAGATTTTTAAATTGAGATATTATTTGTGTAATTGGAGTGTTATTGAGTTAATTGATAATATGAATTTGGAATCATTAAGTAAGAATCAAAATGGTTAGTGAACTTATATTATGAGGTTTTTGTAATGTTGTGTTTGGATGATGTAAATTAATGCTTAGAAAATAAAGTAAATATGTTGATTTATGATGTATGAGATTCAATTTAAGAGAAATTGAATGATTCAATGTATATATAATTATAGCGATATGATTTTTAGGCAAATAAATGTAAATGGTTGAGTTAGACAAGAAGAAATTGAGGAAGAAAATGTAGAATGTGTAATAATTGAGTTTTTGTATTAGTTGTATTTATATTAATGATTTATTTGGAAATATATTACTTTAGGGAGAAATCTCCATAGTATGGGAGAAAATGAAATTATATGGAAATGTAAGAAATGTAATGAGATGAAGGAACCAGAGCACCAAGCCTAGTTTAACACTCACAGATTTCTGATTTTCTCTAGGCTTGGTGCTATGGTTCCTTCATCTCATTATATTTCTTACATTTCCATATAATTTCATTTTCTCCCATACTATGGAGATTTCTCCCTAAAGTAATATATTTCCAAAATAAATTATTAATATAAATACAACTAATACAAAAACTTAATTATTACACATTCTACACTTTCTTCCTCAATTTCTTCTTATCTAACTCAACCATTTACATTTATTTGCCTAAAAATCATGTCACTATAATTATATATACATTGAATCAATCAATTTCTAAAATCATTTCAATTTCATTAAACTTACCCAAGTTCCTCTTGCTCTTCTTCTTCTTCCTCTTGTTGGACAGAATCTCCCTGCCTCTCTTTATTCTTTTTCTTTTTCTCCTCTCTCGGCTCCTTCTTCTTCTCCCTTGGCCGGCTGTCCTCTCTTCTTTCTTTTCTCTCTTTTCCTTTTTTCCTTTCTTCTCTTTCTCTTGGCCGCTGCTTTCTTCTTCTTCGGCCAGGCGTGCTTCTTCCCTCTCATTTCTCTCTCTTTTTCTCTTCTTTTTCTTTCTTTCTTTTCTTCTTCTTTTTCTCTCGAATTTTTTGGTCTTTTCTTCTTTCATTTACCGGTCAACTCTTTTTTTATTTGTTTTAATTTCATTTCATCTTCATTTCACTTTCATTTCCTTTCATTTGCATTTCATTTGATCTACATTTCATTTCTCTCTCATCGCCACTCCTCTATTTCTATTTTACATTTTCTGATTTCTTTGTTTTCCTTGGCCACTTAACTTTACAAATTTGATTCTGTTTTTGGTTTGGTCTCACCCGGTTGACTTGGCCATTTTATGAGTGGAATTCCACTTAATCCACTTATAAAATATCTCAACAATAATTGCTACTTGCTCCCTTAACATTTACAATTCATAAAATGGCAACAAATATACAATTTATCACATGTGATTTACCAATCATCTATTTACTATCAAACTAATCTACCAATTCATTTCATCACATTTAAACACCAATTAAATTACAATCTCATATTATAAAAATATATTTTAACCTCCAATAAATATTCTTAATACTCCAATTTATGGAAATCCTTACTATGTTCTCCAAAACTTATAATTGAATTTTTTATATATTTTATGGAACCTTAATAACCATCTGGAACTATTCCAGATATTTTTCGAGTCTTTGATACCCTTTTCGGAAACTTTCGGATCCATCTAATAAATTCCACTATAGCACCATTAATACATCTAACATCCAATTTACTCATAATAAGAGCTTATCTATTTATATTTGTACTGTACAATAAATTCTAGAAAAATATATTATAACACTTATGTAACATCCCGGATTTCGGGTCATGAATTTTTGATATATGTGAAATTGTGAAAATAAAATTTTACTATTTCCAGCGGATCAGATTGAATAGTGAAAAATGGAAAATTGGAAAACTGGACCAGAGAGCATCGCGACCTGATCACCGCGACCACAGGTCGCGATGGCTCGCTCGCGGTGAAAAATGCAAAATCTGGCAGTGAGTGCCGCGACCAGTCACCGCGACCACAGGTCGCGATGGCTTGCTCGCGACGAAAATGGCAAAACCTGGCAGTGAGCATCGCGACCACAGGTCGCGATGGACTGCTCGCGATGAAAGTGTCAAAAACGGGCAGAGAGCAGCGCGACCACTCGCGCGACCAAGGCGCGCTCGCGACGAAGGCGGTGCGCGCACTCCAGTGAGTGTCGCGACCTGGTGCCGCGACCACAGGTCGCGACGGCGGTCGCGATAGCGAAAAAAATATAAAAAAAAGAAGTGGCTTCTCGAAGAAGCCAGAAAGCATCACAGAACAGAGAGAGAGAGAGTGACCGAGAAAAAGAAGAAGAAGAAGAAGAAAAAGAAAGAAGAAGAAGAAGAAAGAGAGAGAAGGAGAAAAGGAAAGGAAAGGAAAAAGAGATCGTCGAACCGCGATTCTCGAACGAAAAAAAAAACGGTACCGAGGTTGGTGTACGTTGTTTTTTTTCGAAATCGTTACGAAAAGCATTTCGTTATCGTTTACGTTTTTGTTTTCGTTACGTTTCTCGTTTTCGTTTAGATTTCGATTTCGTTAATTGATTCCGATTTCGATTTCGTTAATTGTTTTCGATTTTGATTTTGTTAAATGTTTTCGATTTCGATTTTCGATGTGTAAAAATTGATGATTGATATACTTATGGTTGATTATGGAAAGATTTTATACGAGATCGCATTTGTTTGTGTTTCGAATATTTCCGATTTCGTTTTAAACAGTTGATTTAGACTTGTATGTGAATATTGTTCATATTTCTTGAAGTTTATTATGTGATTTATATGACTATTGAATGATTATCGATTATTGAGTAATTATTGCGAAATTGATTGTGAATTTGGTTTATCGAAACGGCCCTAGGATACGTAGACATAGAAATGGATATAGGAGGTTGGTATACCAGCTGGGTTTTATTGAGCAGTACTGCGCCGATATTGATTGATTGATATTGATGATATTGATGTACCTCCTCTTGGATTCGTCCAGAGGCTGGGAGATACGTACCTCCTCGGGATTCGTCCCGGGGGTTGGGAGTTAATGTACCTTCCCAAGGATTCGTTCCTGGGATAGGGAGCTATGTACCTCTCTAGGTTCCGTACCCACGGTCCTAGAGTTGGGAGACACGTACCTCCTCAGAATTCGTTCTGGGGGTTGGGAGCTTGACCCATATTCCAGTCCGTATATGTTTAGTATTCTAACGGGCCAGAATTGATTGGAATTGAAAAGTGTATTGAATGTTTCTATTGATCGAAAATTATATATTGACCTCATTATTGAAGTTAAAGTGCTTGAAATTATTATATACTTTGATTCTGAAATTTAATTGTTTTAAACATGATTTGAATTGACATATATATATTGTGATTTGTTTATTATTAAAAGTTATATATGTTTCCATATTGAGATTTTAGTACACCCACTAAGCTTTATGCTTAGCGCGTTAGTTTTTGTGTCTAACGCGTAGGTACCAAGAATCCGGACGAAGGTAAAGACTGAAGAACTGGAAGAATTGCAGACCGAGTCACAGGATTGTACAGTTGGGTAGCGATATTTTTGTTATGTATATATATTCTGAAAGCATGCATATACAGGGAATTGTAAATATGTTTTGTAATATGTTTTTAATTAATTACTTTACGATTTCTGAATGTCTATATATATATATATATATATATATATATATATATAAAAGTTTGAACTGTTTTATTTTATAAAATGTGATTGATAAGTCGCACTAAACGGCAGAGTGCGCAATTGTTTGAAATTGTTATTGAAATTGGTATTGAATTGATTTTGTAAAAACAGATTTTGAAAAGTCCGAAAAACAAACGGTACTCTGCCGGATTTTCGTAAAACGTTTATTTATTTATGGGCTCACTCGAAAACGATTTTTAAACTATAATTTCTATGGTTTTCTGTTTATAAAATGAATTTTTAAAAAGTTCAGAAAGTCCGAGTAGCGCTTCCCGAGTCGGTCCGCCCGGATCGGGTCGGGGGGTGCTACAACTTATACGTACAGTATATAATTTCGGGAGGGTATATTACAGAAATGGACAAGCTGGCGCTACAGCTGTGAGTATATCAATCACTGCTCAAATTGTAAATAAAATATAATACCATGAGGAAAGTATAAATACCTTTTAATTGACTACAAAGGATAAATACCTTTCATGAGTCATGCCATTTTGATCACTATCACAACATTTGATATAACTGACATATATAGCCACCATTTTTATTATTATTTTTTGTTTAATTAGAATTTAGAACTATTCATGAACCACCCATTTGATATCAAATTCGTATCCTCCATCTACCCTCTTCGTCGTGCTATAAGCCTATAACTGACATTTTTCACTAATTTCGTAAACAAACTTCACTAGAGAATGGAACTGGCAAAGCTTTGTTTGGTTTTTCTTATTTTACACTTCAATACAGAGCTTGCTGTCTCTCACTCAACAGTCAAGTTTCTTCCAGGATTCCAGGGACCCCTTCCTTTTCAACTTGAAACCGGGTGATTTGGTTTTAGTTTCCAATTCTCATACTATCATCTGCACATTTACTTACACTCTTTGGAATTTTGAAATACGTTATAGAAACTATTTTCATTTTTTTACAGTTTTTTATTGACAGATATGTGGGTGTGGGTGAGTCAGAGGATTCACAGCTCTTCTACTACTTTGTTAAGTCAGAGAGAAATCCTGAAGAGGACCCTCTTATGCTCTGGCTTACTGGTGGCCCTGGTTGCTCTGCATTTTCTGGTCTTGTTTATGAAATTGGTACGAACATCCATTTTGCTGCACATCATGAATTTTCTTTTTTCTCCTTTTATATACTAAAAGCTTCCAATAAAAGGAAAACATGACTCAGTCGTTTGTTTCTTAGATTAGATATTTGATTATAAATATGAAGCCTTTATTTAATTTTTTCACTTTGTGATGCTACAGATTTTAAATACTTAACACTTGGTTTGTTTATCATTTGAGTTCGTGGACCTCCAATTCTGGGCAGGGCCAATAAATTTCAATATAGTGGAATACAATGGTAGCCTGCCAACTTTGGTTTTAAATCCAAACTCATGGACAAAGGTTGGTAAAATGGTCCGGGTTTACTAAACACGGACCGCACCCGCATTTACGATTGAGTTTAAATTCAGACGATATTTTAAAAAAATTCACATATTATTTTATTTTTAAACCCTTATTAAATGCAGATCAGTTGCGGGTTCAAATGCGGGTTCACTCTAAACCCACAAATGATCCGCAAATTTTTTTTTAAAGGTTTTATACATATATATATGTATGTATGTATATACATATATGTGTGTATACATATATATACACAATATATATATACATGTATATACATTATACATACTTTTCAAAATATATATAGGTATATGTGTATGTATATATATGTGTGTATATATATATGTGTATGTGTCTATATATATGTATATATGTTCGTATATATATATACACATATATATATATGTATGTATGTATTTATATGTATACATATACAAATAAATATATACATACACAACATATATTTATATATATGCATGTATGTGTATATATATATATATAAAAATAAATATATGTGTATGTGTGTGTATATATATATATGTGTGTGTACGTATGTACATATATGTGTGTGTATACATACATATATATATACTTGTATATACATTATACATACTTTTAAAAAAAAATATATACATTATACATATACATATATACACACATATATATATATGTATATACATATAGATATACATACATATATATATATGTATACACATATATGTATGTGTGTATATATATGTATATGTATATGAGTATGTATATATTTATGTGTGTGTATATATATATATATATGTATGTGTATGAGTCTATATATGTATATATGTTTATATATATACATATACATATATATATGTATGTATGTATGTATATATATGTATACATACACATAAATATATACATACACAACATATATATATATATATATGTATGTATATATAAATAAATATATATGTGTATGTGTATATAAAACAGTTTAAAAAAAAAAAATTGGCCTAAAATAAAATATAGATAAATAAGAGAGTTAAAATGAGGATTAGATAAAATCCGCATATTTTGCTGGTCGGGTTCAAACCCGCACTGCAAGTCCATATAGAGGATTTATGGCCGGTTTTGAACCCTTTTAAAATGTGCAGATTTTTTACGGGTTTACATGCGGTTCGAGTTTGGATCCACATTTTGCCAATCCTAGACTTGAACCAGATCAGATGATAACATTCAATTTGTCTAATTTTACGGTGGTGATTAATTTTTAGGAGGCGAGCATATTATTTGTGGATTCGCCTGTTGGCACTGGATTTTCGTATGCAAGAACCCCACTTGCCTCTCAATCGGGTGACTTGACACAAATTCAACAGGCAACGCAGTTTTTTAGAAAAGTACATATGCATACGTGATGACTAACATATTTAATTAAATATCAAGAGAAAGTGATTGTTGGTATATTGGATTTCTGATCATTGTTCTTGTTCCATGCTGAATAATCTTGTATAGTGGCTGATGGATCACCCTGAGTTCCTCTCAAATCCAGTCTACATTGGAGGGGATTCGTACGCCGGCCTTATTGTCCCAGGAGTTGTTCAACAAATCTCAAATGGTATGACAACAAAAGGGTGGTTAATGTGATACTCCAAATCAAAATCTTCACATTTATTATTTGTTAGGAATAATAACAGTTTAGTTTTCTACGGTCATGTAGGAAATGAAGAAAATATCAAACCATTGATAAATCTCCAGGTTCATAATCTTAGTCCTTTTATTTATTGTTTAAAAGATGCATCGACATTGTTTTTAGCACAATACGGGTTGTGAAATGGTTTCAGGGATACATACTAGGAAACCCCTTGACGGATTCAAATGTTGACTGGAACTCAGTCATCCCATTTGCTCATGGAATGGGGCTTATTTCTGATGAACTCTATGAGGTAAATTTTAAATATCATTAGTCAAGTAAACTAGTAAAGGGAACAAAACCAGAAACATTCTTGATTTGTAATCAGTTCATAAAATTGTATTTATGCAGTCTTTGAAGAGAACTTGTAGAGGACAGTATCAAATCATAGATCCCAGCAATGAAGATTGTTTAAATGATATTCAGGCTTACAAAAAGGCAAGTAACCATTTTACATTTATTTCTATCTTTGTTATACATATGACATATCATTTACTGGACTATTAATTAATTATTTTGTAATCCAAGTTGATTCATGCATGCTTTCCAATTGGCATACTCAGTGCCTTTCAGGAGTTGAATATGCACATGTTTTGATACCAAAGTGTCCTTTTGCCTCCCTAAAGCCACAGGATGTGTTAGATAGAAGTAGATCTCTCGCCGAGCACTCTCGAGAATTCCTCGATCCTGATCCTGAACCAGCACTTCCTACAATTAAGTGTCACGTAACTCTTTAATTTTTTACATCACACTTTGTTCTTATGCTTACTTATTTTGTCCACTAAACCTTTGTTTTGACTTATTTTCTTGTTCTATAGACTTACCGGTATTTGCTTTCTCATTATTGGGTTAATGACAAGAGTGTCCGAAAAGCACTTAATATAAGAGAGGTATGAGATTGAAAGTTGAAAATTCAGAGCCGGTAATAAAACATTGAGAAGATTAACAACTCCTCTTGTTTAATACAGAGAAGTATAGGGGAATGGATACGTTGCAATTACGGGATAAATTATATGCAGGAAATTAGCAGCAGTATACAGTTTCATGTGAGCCTCAGTACCAAAGGCTACCGCTCTTTAATTTACAGGTGAGTTTTGAACACTTAGTTTAATTTCTCAGTATGGAAAGAATATAACAAGTTTCCATTTTCTTTTTTATTTGATTTGAGCTACAGTGGGGATCACGACATGAACATACCGTTCTTGGGAACACAGGCATGGATAAGATCCCTCAACTACTCCATTGTTGATGACTGGAGGCCATGGATTCTCCGCGGCCAAGTTGCAGGGTAAGTCCTGAATTGCCTTGAGTTTCTTTCTTGCTTTTAATGTACTTTCTTCTTCAGATTTAACATGTTATGGAGGCGAAATGACGGGATAATTTGCATTGGATAGATTCACAAGGACTTACTCGAACAGAATGACATTTGCAACTGTGAAGGCAAGAAAAGTCCTTCAATTTTTGTTCTCTCCGTTGTTTCTATAGTACTGAAATTGAACAGAGAAAATTTGGTTATTTTGATCTTTATATATATATATATATATATATATATATATATATATTTGGACTGTTTACAGGGTGGAGGACACACAGCCCCTGAATACCGGCCTGCAGAATGTTATGCTATGTTTTCAAGGTGGATACTTCATGACCGTTTGTGAGTTATCTCCAATTTCAAATGTTTGGTCTCAATTCTCAAATACCCATATTGTATTGTCATCAACAACAGCTTATGCCATATATTGGGCATGGCAACTACTGTCAAAACAGACTATTTAAATAAACTTTGGTAGCCTCCTGTGTTGTCAAAACTCAAGGTTTCTAATTTCTAAAAGATTTTCTCTTGAGTTGGGGTTTGTTTTGGCTTCAGGTTGAGTCAACCTCCACCATCCATCATGGATGGACCATTCTTTATTTTATTTTATTTTATTTATTTATTTATTTTTACTTGAGCGAGAAAGGATTCGTAACTTGGGACCTCAACTTCGTTGAGAAAAACGATTACTATCCAACTATGCCTGCTACCACATTTTTTTTAATTGTGAGACATGTGACATTTTGAAAGCTTATGTATTATAAGATCAAAATATAATTGGAAACTTAAGTTTGACTGACAAACGATTAATAGAGGGATTAAATTGCGCTATTTTAAATAATTTATGGACCTTTAGAATGGAAAAATAATAAAATTATATTTTTCTTACGGGTGATTTTTAATTTGGTCCCTAACTTATGGAGAATTATCAATTTTTTAAATCAGTTTTGTTTATTAGTATCATTGGGCTATAACATTCTAGAAATGTATTAATTTGGTCATTTTGTGAGTCAACCATTAGTCAAACTTAACTGTTTTAGAGACATTTTTATCTTTTAACCTACTCCATAATTAAAAATTTAAATAAATTAAAAATTAAATTAAAAAATTAAAAAATAAATAAAAATCTTCACCGTCCATCAAGATTGATGGATATTTTTGTCTAGGGACATTACAAAATTGATGGACGGTGGAGATTTTATTGATATTTTTTAAAAAAATTGAAAATTTTAAAATTAAATTTTTTTCAATTAAATTTTTAATTTGCTCTTCATAAAAAAAAAAAAAAAAATGAAAACTTGATGTTCAATCTGGATCTCCACCAAGAACATCAACATTTTTTTAAACAGTAAAAAAAAATAAATTGAAGAAAAAATAATTTATAATTTTTTTTAAAAAAAATTAATATAATCTCCATCGTCCATCAATTTTGATGGACGGTGGAGATTCATTTAATTTTTTTTAAGGAAATTTTGAAAATATTTTTAAATTTTTAATTAAAAATTAATTTAAAATGACCATACTACCTTTCTAATTATTAATATTCTTTTTTAAAATTTGTGGTTAAAATTATAATTTTAACTCATTTAAATAGAGTCAAGGGTAAAACAGTCTTTTTACCAATTCTGTTAAGTTTGACTGGTAAAAATTTGGTTAGAGGGACCAAACTGATATATTTTCTAAAAATTAGGGTTTAAGGATACCATTACCAATAACTAATTAAAAAAATTGATAATTTTTCAAAAGTTAGAGACCAAAATAAAAATTCCCCTTTTCTTAAAAGTTATAAATATATTTAAATTTTCTCTTTAAAAATTAAATATATATATTTTTTCAATCCAAAATTCAAATCTTATTTGTACTACCTACTTTTTTTCCTTTTTTTTTTAAATTAAAATTTTTAAATTTGGGAGGGTTCCATTCAAGATTACAATCTCAACGTGATGTGACAGACTTATCATAAAATCATCTCAAATTTAACTTTAAGCTAATTTTTGAAGAATAATATTAAAACTCCCTTATAGTATGAGGTATTTGATAAAAAAAGCCCTCTAATTTCGATTATACTTAAAATATCCTCTATAATTTTATTTTATAACCAATCTTTTTTTTATTGTCAGTTTTAATTTTCAAAATACCCTTGACAATTAATTATTCCGTTAAAAATTTGATAGCACCAAGAGTATATGAGTAAATGACTACAAATTTTAAGGGGTAGTAATCATAATCCCTCTATATTTTGGGGTATTAGACAAAACATATCTTTTAGTTTTATTTATGGCCAAACTACCTTCCGTAATTTTATTTTATTACTAAACTCCCTCCTGCCGTTAATTTCTGTTAAGTTTATAAGATAAATGACTCATACCATTTAAGAAAAAATTAAAAAAAAGATTGATGAATCTCCATCGTCCACATGGATAAAAAAGATCAAAAAAGGAAAAATAAAAAGAGAAAAAAAAAATGAAATCAGGTATCAGGAGATGGGATCTCCACAATTCTTTTTTAAAATTTTATTTTTCTTTGATATGATATTGGGAATTTAGCAAAATTGCCCAAAAATAAATCCAAAATTGCAAACCTACCAAGCCTCCACTAACTTTTGCAAACTCTACGCAAATAATTTTGTTGGACAAAATTGTCCTTACTTTAACGTTCAACCCACACCACTCTTTTTCACTGTCTTCTTCTTCATCTTCTTCACTTTATCTTCTTCACCCAGTTCTTTCATTGTTTTTCTTCTCTTCTTTACATTTTGTTATTTTTCCTCTCTTCTCTTCTCCATAAATCTCTTACCTAACTTAAGCCAAGAAAATCTCTATTTCTCATCTTCCGAAACTCCGATCTTTGCAAAATCATTCGAACCATCTCATAAAGTTATCTCTTGAAAAATTCTAAGGTTAGTGTTAAACTTTTTTTTTAGTCAATGTATATCTTTTTGGGTTTTCAATCAGTTGTAGACATTTCACATTTGTTAATCCTCTATAAAAAAAAAAAATGAAGAACTGATTTTTATAAATTTTTTTTTTCATCATGCCGGTCCTATGGTTTTTCATCATGTCGTCCCGATAGTTTTTCATCATGCCGGCTCGATGATTTTTCATCGTGGTTTTTCATCATGCCAGCGCGACAGTTTTTCATCATGCCGGCCCGACAGTTTTGATAGTTTAATTTAATTTAAGTTAATTTAATTTTTATTTTTTTATGCAGGAATGGGTATGGATGATGTACAATTGATAATTAACTGGGATGGACATTGTGTATGTGAACAAGGAGTTTATTGGTATGATGACAAGAGATCAAAATGGGTGTTATTTCCAAGAGATACAACTTTTGTTTAACTATTAAATAAAGTGTATGATGTCACTGGGATTGACAGAAACAGCTTTCGAGTCATTATAAAGACTGTTGCTCATACCATCCGCCCAAGCATGCCTGTAGAGATAAGTGATGATGATGATGTTGTAATATTATTACGTCAAAAGAATGTTGACTCTTTAGTTTGTATAATCGTGTTTGAGATTGAGCATAGTGACCTACAATTGAAGCAAAAATGTTTTCCAGAGTCATTTAATCAACAACACCATCCCATCAATTTTCATATTCCTTCATCGAAGGGAAGTAACTATATTTGGGAGGGCTATACACCACATTTAAATGATGTTACGGTTGATGATGAAGTTCAATTTGTTGATGATTTCAGTAACGAAGTCAGAGATAGTGAGAAGTCACAAGATGTTCAGGGTGTTCGAAACAGTAATGAAGAGTTGGTTCGAGCTACATATATAATGTGTTCAATTGATGATGTTGAAGTAGCTTCGAGACCTATGCCAATTGTGATTGCAAATGGGGAAGTCTTTGACAGTAAAAAAAAAGTTACACTCCCAATTAAAAAGGTATGCTGCTACAAATTGTTTCAATTTCAAAGTATGGAAGTCGGATACTTCATGTTTTGAGGTACGTTGTGCTATTGGAGAATGTAAATGGCGGCTACATGCATTTAGGGTTACAAACACTGAGTTTTTTCGAATTACAAGATTTGACCACAAACACAGTTGCTCAATGGAGAAAAGGTTTTCATGGAATATGAAGGCTAGTGCACAGTTTATTGAATAGCATATCAAGGAGAAATTTTGTAATGGTTGTATCTACAGACCAAAACTGTAACATCCCTAATTTCAAATAATTAATTTTGAGTATATAAATATGATATTTATGATTTGAGGGGTGAAAAATATAATTAAATGTATGTATATTTTTAAGGTTTCCAGGTGGACCAGATGGAACCGTCCAAAAAGACTGCATGAAAGAGAAGAAAAAGTTGGCAGTGAGTACCGTGACCAGTCACCGCGACCAGGGATCGCGATGAGCAGCTCGCGGTGAAAAATGGTGATTTTAGGCAATGAGTACCGTGACCAGGGATCGCTCTGAGTAGCTCGCGGTGAAAATGGTAATTTTGGACAGTGAGCAACGCAACCAGACACTGCGATGGTTAATCGCGATGAAAACGGTGAAATCACTCCAATGAGCAACGCGACCAGGTGGCGCGACCACAGGTCGCGATGACCGAATTTTTATAAAAAAAATAAGTTGGCAGTGGAAGCTTCACGAAGAAGCAATCCAAAAAACAGAAAAGAGAAAGAGAGAGAACGAGAGAGGAGAAGAAAGAAAGAAAAAGAGAAAGAAAAGAGAGAGAAAGGAAAAGAAGAAGAAAAAGAAAAAAGAAGAAGAAAAAGAAGAAGAAGAGAAGAAGCAGAAGAGGAAAGGAAGAAGAAAGGAAGAAAGAAAAGGAAAAGAGGAAAGGGAAAAGGAAATGAAAAAGGAAATTCAGAAAAGAAACAGTCGGAAAAACTGGTATCCAGGTTGGTGTATACACAAATAGTTTTGATTGAATTTATTGTGAATAATTCTTGAAATTTATTTTTAAATTCTAGAAACGTAATTTATGCTGAGTTTAATGATTTTGATTTATGATTTATATTATGATTACATTCTGTTTTCTGTTATTTGATATGTTTTTGAATATCTTGTTTTACAAATGTTGATGATTATTGATTTTGGATTGATTGAGAGAATTTTTGGTTATATGAAATTTATCTGAAGGTTATATGAAATTTTTGCAATATCTATAAACTCTGAATTTTGATTTTATGGCTCTGATATATGTATAGGGGGAAAAATGGATATAGGAGATTGATATGTCAATTGGGTATATTTAGCAGTACTGCACCGATATTCCTGATGATTATGATGATGATTATACGTGTAATATCCCGGATTTCGGATAATTAATTTTATATCTGTGAAAATAAATTTTGTGATTGGAGGGGGTGAAAATGTAATTAAAAGTATGTTTAATTTGATGATTTCCAGGTGGACCAGATGGAACGGTCCAAAAATGATGCAAGAAAAAGGAAAACTGAAGTAGAGAGCATCGCGACCTGGTCACCGCGACCACAGGTCGCGATGGCTTGCTCGCGGTGGAAAATGAGATTTTTGGCAGTGAGCATCGCGACCAGTCACCGCGACCACAGGTCGCGATGAAAATGTCAAATTCTGGCAGTGAGCAACGCGACCACCAGCGCGACCAAGGGACCGCGAGGTGTGCTCGTGATGAAGGCGGTGCAAACGCTCCAGTGAGTACCGCGACCTGGTGGCGCGACCACAGATCGCGACGACGGTCGCGATGGCTAAAAAAAAAATATATAAAAAAAAGAGTGGCTTCTCGCAGAAGCCAGAAAACACACAGAACAGAAAGAAGAAAGAGGAGAGACCGAGAAAGAGAAGAAAGAAGAAGAAGAGGAAGAAGAAGAAGAAGAAGAAGAGAAGAGGAAGGAAAGTGTAGGTGAAAGAGAAAAGGGAAAGGAAAAGGAAAAAGAAAATCGTGGAACTGCGATTTGACGAACGAAAAACGGTATCCAGGTTGGTGTACCTCCGTTTTCGAACCCTTTACAAAAAGCATTAAGTATTTTAGTTTGAATTTGAGATTTATTCGAAGATTTATATTTTTTATGTGTTGATTTTAATTTTGTTGAATGATTTTATTGTTGATCGTATTTTTCATTATTTCGATTTCGTAGAAATTACTCGTTTTTTATTATTGCATAAATATTGTTGAGTTTGGAATGATTTTATGGTAGATCGCATTTTGATCGTATTTCGAATATTTCGATTTCGTTAAAAATACTTGATTTAAACTTTGGTATGACTATTGTTTATTTTCTTGAAGAGTATTGTGCGAATTGTATATTTATTGAGTAACTATTGATTTGTAACTGATTGTGAATATAGTTTATCGGAAACGGCCCTAGGATACGTAGACATAGAAATGGATATAGGAGGTTGGTATACCAGCTGGGTTCACTGAGCAGTACTGCGCCGATACTGATTGCTATTGATGATTATTATGTACCTCCTCATGGATTCGTCCAGGGGCAGGGAGACACGTACCTCCTCAGGATTCGTCCTGGGGGTTGGGAGACACGTACCTTCCTAAGGATTCGTTCCTGGGATAGGGAGTTATGTACCTCTTTAGGTTTCGTACCCACGGTCCTAGAGTAGGGAGATACGTACCACTCTTAGGATTCGTCCTAGGGTGGGAGTTTGACCCATATTCCAGTCCTAGTATGTTGAGTATTCTAGCGGGCCAGATTTGAAGTGAATTGAGAAATGAATTGAATAACTTTATTGATCGATTTTATACATTGATCTTATTGTTGAAATGAAAGTGATTAAAACTGTTTTATGGTTTGATTTTGGAAGTTAAATTGATTTTGTAAATGATTCGAATTGAAATATATATATATATATATATAGATTGTGATTTGTTTATTATTAAAAGTTATTTATGATTTTCATATTTGAGTTTAGTGTACACCCACTAAGCTATATGCTTAGCGCGTTAGTTTTGTTTCTAACGCGTAGGTACCAGGGATCCCGAAGAAGTTAAAGACTGAAGAGAGAGAGATTTGCTGATAGAGTGCCCAGAGTTATCACAGTTGGGTAGCTATATTGTTGTTATATATATATATTCTGAAAGCATGCATATACAGAGGATTTGTAAATAGGTTTCGTAATATGTTTTGTAATTAAATATTTTATGATTTCTGTCTTTTATTATTAGAATGTTTGTAAAATATTAACTTCTGAATCGTTTTATTTTATAAACTGTATTGGAAAGTCGCACTAAACGGCAGGGTGCGCAATTGTTTGAAAACGTTATTGAAGTGTTGATATTGAATTTGTATTTGAATTGTTTTGTGGAAAAACAGGTTTTGGAAAATCCGAAAAACAAACGAAACTCTGCCGAAATTTTTTTGTAAAAAAAAGTTTATGTATTGGGCACAAATCGAAAAATGGTTTTAAAAGTATAAATTATGTGGTTTTTTTTCCAATGGTTTGAAAATCTATTCGATGGGCTCACAACGGTTTCCGGTTTATAAAATGAATTTTGAAAGTTTTGAAAGTCCGAGTAGCGCTCCCCGGTTCGATCCAGCCGGGTCGGGTCGGGGGGTGTTACAATACGGATACCATTTCATTTGAAATGGGAAACCGACTGTAAAAAATATGGATACCATTTCATTCTGAAATGGGAAACCGACTGTGTATATAGGGATACCATTTCATTTTGAGATGGGAAATCCGACTGTAAAACCCGTAATCCAGTCCTGTAAACCCTGTAATGTGTATCAGAGACCTAAATAAGAACTGAAAGTTAGAAAATATTGTGAAAATAAAGAAATATTATTGAAATTGAAACCCAGAAACATTTGAACATAAGTAAATGAACATAGTTTCAATATTGGATATTTAAATTGTTGCTTTATATTATTTTTGAAAATTTGTTATATTGTTTTATATTATATTGAAATTATTATAGTGTACACCCACTAAGCGATATGCTTAGCGTGTTGATGTTTATCACGCGTAGGTAATAAGGATACAGAAGGAGATAAAGACTGAAGAGGTGCAAGCTGCAGAGGAGAATTCAGAGTCACATTTCTTGGGTAGTTATATAGTTTTATATATTATATTCAGTTACGCATGCATATACAGAAATCTGTAAATATGTTATATATTTATGGTTTGTAAATAATTGTTTTATGGTTTATGTATTTATTTCAAGGGTTTGTAAATATTGAATTATGAATTGTTTTATTTGAAAATATTTGGGAAGTCGCACTAAACGGCAGAGTGCGCATTTGATTGAGAAAGAGATTTGAAGTGTTGATTTTTATATTATTTGAGTTTTTATTTGAAACAGGATTTTTGGGAAATCAGAAAAACAAATGAAACTCTGCCGAAATTTTTGAAAATAAATTTTGATGGACTCACTAGAAAAGAATTTAAATTATAAATTATTTGTTTTTCAAATTATAAACGAAATTAAGAAACGTTTTGAAAATCCAGTAACGCTCCCTGGGTCGATTCAGACAGGTCGGGTCAGGGGGTGTTACAAAAACAAATCATAAGAGATATCCAAAATGAAATGGACATTACATTAAATTACCACAAAGGATATCGTGCTAAACATATTGCCATGGAAGAGGTCCACAAATCAGCTGAAGTTTCTTTTAGTATGTTTGTAACGCCTTTAATTTTCTGTAATTACGAAAAGCACCCTTAATTATTGTTCATTATACGAAAATGATGTATTTGATGTAAATATTGAAAAATGTATTTGATTGGATTAATTTTTAGGTACACAAGTGGACCAAGTGGAGCGGTCTAGAAACAGCGTATGAAAGGAAAGGAAAAATTTTGGCAATGGGTATCGCGATCAAGACCGCGACTAAGAATCGCGGTGTGCAGCTCGCGGTGAAAATGAGGATTTTGGCCAGAGAGTACCACGACCAGAACCATGACCATAGCTCACGATGACTGATCGCAGTAAAGGAGGTGAAACTTCACCAGAGAGCACCGCGACCCAGCGAGGCAATCACAGGTCGTGATTGCGCGGTCGCGGTAGCCAAATTTTTATAAAAAAAATAAAGAGGCAGTGGAAGCTTCATGAAGAAGCAATAAAAGAAGAGAGATTGGGGAGAGAAGAAAAGAAAGAAAGAAAAGAGAAGAAGAAGAAGAAGAAGTAGAAAAGGAGGAGGAAAGAAGAAGAAAGAGGAGGAGAAAAATGAATCCCCAAAAAGAAAAGTTTCAGAAGAAAACGGTATCCAGGTTGGTGTACACTTTTATTTTAAGTATTAGTTTTCAAATTTAAATTGATTAATTGAATTTTTAATAATTCGTAAGTTTTTGATTGAATCGATTTGTGAATAAAATTTGAAAATGATTTTGGAATTTCATAGATATGGATTTTGTGGATTTTGATAATTTTAATTTCCAGAATATATTGTCAAAATTAATTTTCGGTTTCTATATATATATATATGTGTTTTGAATACTTTGGTTTATAACTACTGCTTAATATTGATTTTGGAATAATTGAAAGGATTTCTGTTTTATGAAATTTATTTGATTGTGTTGTAGAAATTTTAAAGTTGAAAATTGAGAATTTTTGATGATTTGTGAAATCTAGAATATCTGGAAAATGGCTATGATATATGTATATGAGAATACGGATATAGGAGATTGACATGTCAATTGGGTATATTTAGTAGTACTGCTCCGATATTTCTGTATTGATATCACTCTATGGATTTTCAGCAGTCACCGTTGTGACTAATCCTTGAGTGAAGCTGTTTTCGACGGGTAGTTCCAGTTGGTTTCGATGTCGGAAATAATATTTGTATAGGGATACCATTTCAGCGGGCAGTTCCGTTGGTTCCGATGCTAAAATAGGAAACCCGACTGTATATAGTTCGGCGGGCAGTTCCCGTTGATTTCGATGCCGAACAACCCGTAATCTAGTCCTGTAAAATCCTGTTATGTGTATCAGAGGCCAGTTAAGAAATGAATAATGGAGTTACTGAAAAACTATGAAATGAATGCAAATGAATTTTATTTGAGATTTAAATCCAATAACATTCGAAAATGTTTTAATTGATATCGCTTTAGTTTAATTCCATATTTGTAAGTTTATGTTATATTTACTTACGTATAATAATACGCATTTCTGAAATTTATTTCCGTTGTTTTATATTATATTGAAAATATTTTAGTGTACACTCACTAAGCTATATGCTTAGCGCATTGATATTTATTATGCGTAGGAAATAGAGAAACCAGCAGATATAAAGATTGAAGAGTTGGTAGCTGCAGACAGAGTCCAGAGTCACATTACTCCTGGGTAGCTATTTACGTCCTAATGTATACTCATTTATTGATGCATGCATGTATATAAAAGAATGTGAAAATTAGTAAAGTATAAGTTTCGTAAATATGCGTTTACTAGTTTATGTGGTTTTCAAATTATGAGATTTTATTATTTTTGAAATATCATTTATTTATTGTTTTGTTGAAAATGTTTGGAAAGTCGCATTAAATGGAAGGGTGCGTATACTGTTGTTGAGAATTTGAAGTGCGTATTTTGGAAAGTTGTGATTTTGTAAACAGGTTTTGGGCAAGTCAGAAAAACAGAGGAAATTCTGTCAAATTTTTTTTTAAAACAGTTTTGGTGGGCTCACTGTAAAAGATTTTAAAATATAAAATAATTTTACAAAGATTTTCAAACTATAAATTAAGTTTAGAAAAGTTTGAAATCAGGTAGCACTCCTTGGTTCAATTCAGACGAGTCGGGTCAGGGGGTGTTACAATGTTACCTTATTATTGTCACATGTTAGATGAAACTAACCCAGGGACGACGACGAACATTAAAACTGATGCTGAAAATAGGTTCATGTATATGTTCTTTTCTATGAAAGCGTGCATAGATGATTTTAATGCTGCTATTAGACCTACTATTGCAATTGATGCCACGTTTTTGAAGGGTTCATATGGTGGCATCTTGATTGTGGCTGTATGTTAGGACGGGAACGACCAAATATTCTCTTTGGCATTTGGTGTTGCAGGTTCTGAGAATGATACTGCATGGAGTTGGTTTTTATCTTCTCTGTATGATACCATTGGAGAGGTTAAAGATCTTGTTTTTGTATCTGATAGGAAAAATATTATTGTCAAAGCTATTGTAACAGTTTTTCCAAATGCATACCATGGTACTTGTTTCATGCATTTAGAACAAAATATGGTTTCCATTTATAAGAATAAAGATTTTTCCATATCATTTCATAAGGCAGCCAAGGTCTACAGAGTTAATGATCACTCATTTTACATGTTACAGTTGTCCAGCATTAGTGTTGGAGCTCATCAGTATATTGTTGATGCTGGAGAAGAGCGATGGTCCCAAGCCTTTTGTCCGAGAAAAAGGTACAATACTATGACTACTAATATTGCTGAGTCAATGAATAATGCAGTCAAAGATTTTCGAGAGTTACCCATTGTTGCTATAGTTGACCGTATTTGAGATATGATGCAACATTGGTTTCATGATCAACGTACAATGGCAGCATCTTATGATACACAGTTGACAGAAATGGTTGAAGCATTTATTGGGGTTAGGGATGAATCTGCGCAACATATGAAGGTGTCCCCAATTGCATTTTATCAGGTTGAGGTGCACGATGGAAAATAAAATGGTATAGTTGATCTAGAAAACTGTACATGCAGTTGTAGAGAATTCAATCTTAATCAGATTCCATGTGCACATGTTTTAGCTGACATAAAACATAGAGGATTACATTACACAACATTCACCTCACCATACTACTCTACTGCTTATCTGCTTTCAGCATACAGTGGTGAGATTCATCCAGTAGGCCATCAGAGTGACTGGTTGGTCCCAGCTGAGGTTGCAAAATACAATTGTTCTGCCACCTGTTGCCCGACGCCCACCAAGTCGACCGAGAAAATAACATATACCTTCTATTGGAGAAGAGATTGTATGCAGAAGGTGTAGAAATTATTGGCGTCACGGCCATAACAGCCAAACTTGCAAGAATCCTAAAGTATCTGAACCAGCCACATGATGATATGCAAGAAATTACTGTTTTATTTATCATTTTCCGTTTTGTTGTATGTAATTGCATTTTTATTTTAATCATTGCAGCATATGGACTTCAGTCTCTTTAACATTATTGTACTACTTTGATTCAATTTTGAAACACCCCCTGACCCGACCCACCTGGATCGAATCAAGGAGCGCTATCCGTTTACAAAACTTTTCTGATTTTAAACCAAAATTAAACTTTGAAAACTATATGTTGTGTTTGGAGTCAAAAGTTATGAAAATTTTGCCAGAGTTTCCTATGTTTTTCTAACTATCCAAAACCTATTTTAACAAATTCACAATATATATACACTTCAAATCACATTTCTCAATCATTTGCGCATCCTTCCATTCGATGCGACTTTTTTAATCTTTTTATCAAAACAACAAAATTAACATTTCCAAAATAATAAAATCATATTTTTCTAAACATCGTAGACTTTTATGAAAAGTATTTACAGAGCTTATATTTACAATCATTTACATTTCTTGTGAAAGCTGGCATTTTCCGGATAATGTCAATGTTATGTACAATAATCTTTACATTGTCAATAATCAATAATATTCACATAAAGAATAATTTAAAAAAAAAATACATGTCATTGTTTATCGTCTACTAGTGTAGAGTTTGCAAATATTTCAATAGACATTTTCCTTCTGAGAGCTTTCATTTGCTTTGCATTAAAATCAAACTTTGTCTGTGTGCGGCGCTGTATTCAGCATACATAAGCACAAATGCACCACAGTGACCACTGTAATAATTTCAATATAGCAACACCGTCAATTATTGAGTGCAGTAAAATAACAATCACTATAAAAAGATAGAGTTCAATTTAACTTGCGCTCTGCGTTGTTGTCGAACAGTATCAGGACCTAGTCTTTTGCAAGCGAATGGAGTGACTTGTATTTTTCTCCCCTTATTTTCAAAATAGCCTCCGTTATACATAAGTGAGGGCAAAAGATGTGCAAGTGAGAAGACATATTGCTCCCGAAAAGATAGATCAGTGTCCTAACAAAGAGAATCTTACACCCGTATTTTTCTTTCAACAAGATTAACTGCTGCTAAGACCCAGTGATAACCATCGACGTTGACAGACATCAATAATTGTACGAGACACCCTGCTAGCATAATTCATCTTTGAGTACAGCGGAATTGTAACATCCCTAATTTCGAATAATTAATTTTGAATAAGTGGATATATAAATTTTGTGATTCGAGGGGTGTAAAACGTGGCAGTGTGTACCGCGACCCCTCACCGCGACTAGAGATCGCAAGGAGCTGCTCGCGGTGAAAAATAGAATTTTTGGCAGTGAGCACCGCAACCACAGATCGCGATGACTAGCTCGCGGTGAAAAATATCAAATTCGGGCAGTGAGCAACGCGACCACCAGCGCGACCATGTTACCGCTATGGGTGCTCGAGATGAAAGTGGTGGAAGTTCTCCAGTGAGTACTGCGACCAGGTGGTGCGACCACAGGTCGCGATGACGGTCGTGATGACCGAATTTGTATAAAAAAGAAAGCTTCTCGTGGAAGCCAAAAACAGAAAAGAGGAAGAAAACGGGAGAAGAAAGAAAAAGAGAGAAAAGAAGGAAAGAAAAAGAGAGAAAAAGAAGAAGAAGAGGAGAAGGAGAAGAAAAAGAAGAAGAAAAGAAGAAAAAGAAGAAGAAGAGAAGAGAAGGAAGAAGAGAAGAAAAAGGAAAGGAAGGAAAGAGAAAGGAAGAAAAAAGGAAAGAGAAAGGAAAGGAAAAAGGAAAAACGCAGAAAGAAAAAGTGTAAGAACGGTATCCAGGTTGGTGTACACTTGTTTTTAACGTTTTTATGTGTTTTGATTTACATTTGAGTTTTGGATAATATAATATAGATATGTTTATAATGTTTTTCTATTGAATAAGTTCAATTTACTCGTATTTATCGTATTTCGATTGTTGAATATGTTAGGAATAAATTGTTTCAGAATTTCGAATGAACAAATCACTGAATTTCCATAAAATTATATATATATATATATATATATAAATTGTAGTCCTCAAAAATCGCTCGGGGACACGGGGCACTACAACCTGCAAAGACAGAACGCACGTGACCCGCAGGACGTCTGGGACACCGGGGTGGTGCCGGCCAAAGTCACTCCGACGGTCAAGTTAGCAAGTGCTAATGAATATGTATGCTGGTAAATAATGATGAGTGAAATATGTTTCCTGTATTGTTTGTGATTGAGGCCTCCTCGATCAGAGGAGGTGTGAGGTCGGAGGGTAATCGGAGAAGATGAACAATGGCCGGAGGGTGTGGCTTTTTCTTTGTAATCTCTTGATCTCAGTTTTTCGGCCGTGCTTTTTTATGAGGGATTATCTTCCTCTTTATAGGAGACTGATGCCCCTTCTTTTTGAGGGATCTCATCATTCTCTCTTATCTGTCTTCCACCAAGAAAGCATCCGGGTGCTTCTTTTGATTTGGCTGCCATCAAGTGTCATTATGACTTTGTAGGACCTGTTTCAAAGTAGATCACGATCTGGTCTCCCTCGGAGCGACGGAGATGCTATGTCGCACGACATGTAGGTTTCTTGTCAATCTGGACCATGATTGGGTGATGTAGCACGGTCGCACTACATAAGGGTACATGTCGTGCGACATAACCTTCGAACTGGCACGTCGTCGTATTACGAGCGCTTCATGTCGTGCGACATAACATGCCAACTGGTACGTCTTCGTACTACATAAATGATTTATGTCGTGCGACATAGCCTTCCAACTGGTACGTCTAAATGAGGGTCTCCATGTCGTGCGACTTTGGTCTTCATGTTAAGATACCGTTGTACTTCATGAGTGTAGTCCCATTTTTCTCTATGGGATTTGTCTTTTGGGCCATACCTTGGGCCAGACATATTTTGGCTACTACATATATATATATATATATATATATATATATATTGTTCTTAATATCGATTGAAGTTTTCTAATAATTGAGTTTGAATTCGATTTGTATTGTATTGAAACGGCCCTAGGATACGTAGACATGAAATGGATATCGGAGGTTGGTATACCAGCTGGGTTCATTGAGCAGTACTGCACTGACATTGATATTGATATTGATGATTTATTATGTACCTCCTCATGGATTCATCCAGGGGTAGGGAGATACGTACCTCCTTAAGGATTCGTACTGGGGTAGGGAGACATGTACTTTCCTAAAGATTCGTCTTGGGATAGGGAGCTATGTACCTCTCTAAGATCCGAACCCTCGGTCCTAGGGTAGGGAGATACGTACCACTCTTAGGATTCGTCTTAGGGTGGGAGTTATATTCGACAGACAGTCACTGTGGTCGAACGACCCATATTCCAGTCCTGGTTTATATTCAGTATTCCAGAGGGCCAGAATTGAAGTGAATTGAAGATATGTTTAGAAGTGAATTGAGAAATTGATTTTATTCGTTTATTTCAGTATCGAAGTTAAAATAATTGTAAAAGAAATTGAGAATTTCATTTGGTATGACTTATTAAATTGATTTAGTTGTTTTTATTAAACGGATTTCATATGATTTAAATTAGTGACTGAGTTGAATATTGTACTGTTTTATTTACGTTCGTATTGTGCTATTTATAATATAAAAATTATGTTATGCTTTTGATAAATGAGTTTAGTGCACACCCACTAAGCTATATGCTTAGCGCATTGGTTTTTATCGCGCGTAGGTCACTGGGATATCGAGGCAGAGAAAGAGTAGAGAGGAGGTACCTGCAGCTTGAAGAGTTCAGAGTCACTACATTTATTGGGTAGTTATATAGTTTTGTATGTTATATTCTGTAAGCATGCATATACAGAAGTCTGTAAATTCAATGATTATATATATATATATATATATATATATATATGTTTGTACATAATTTTATAATTTCTGTTTTTCATTTTTAAAGGTTTGTAAATATTGAATTATAAATTATTTTATTTTAAACTGTTGGAAAGTCGCACTAAACAGCAGAGTACGCATTTGATTGAAAGGATATTTGAAGTGTTGTTGTGTAATTGATTTGATTTGAGTTTTGTGGAAAACAGATTTTGGAAAGTCAGAAAAACAGAGGGAACTCTGCCGAAATTTTTGAAAATAAAGTTTGATGGGCTCACTAGAAACATATATATATATATTTTTTAAAATTACAAATTTATATGATTTTATATGGTTTTCCGTTTATAAACAGAATTAAGAAAGTATTTGAAAACCCGGTAGCGCTCCCTAGGTTGATCCAGACGGATCGGGTCAGGGGGTGTTACAGGAATCGCTACAATAGCCCACACCTAGCAAATAAAAAAAAAGATCTTTAAATAAGAGTTTTAAAGAATTTAAGGGTAAAAAATATTAAACAGTCTATATTACCTGAAAAGCAAATACAGATCCATACAAGTTGTACTTCTCTACTTTATGGTTCAGATCGTTTTTCGTATGCTCCATAAACCTCTGATCTTTACCTTTGCAACAAGTCGATAATGATTTGAATGTCTTTGAATATACATAGAAACCTTATGGGAACCGATTAAATTCTTCTAAATTATCCACTAACTTTATTGCCCAATATTCAACGTTAGTCCTCAAGTCCTTTCCAAGCATCGTCATCTCTAAAATCAACAACAAAGCTAACTTAATCATATCATCATCATCATCATCATCATTTTCTTCCTCGAGACCAACTTCGAACAAACTTTGCAATTTGAGTCTAGTTACTTTTTTTGCTCCATTAAAATATTTTCGGCGAATTCTATCGACATCATTTTTCTTTGTGTTTGTAGTAAGGACGACTGTATCCCCAAGACGTAGACCGCTCACGAGACAAAACTCGTTTGCACTAAACCGTATTTTATTCCCACTAATAAGAAACCACATTTCATTTTCAGCATTTTCAACATGACACTCCCGCAACAAAATGTGATGACAAAATTGACTCGAGAAGAAAATTTCATGAACATCTAAAAAATGCTCAAAGCACATTCCTCTTAGTTTTTGTTGTTGTCGTTCCGTCAGCTTTCTCTTAATAAATCCGATGCTTTCTCATTTACAATATGTCGTCAATTTGGCATGGAAAAATTCTTTTTCCTTAATTTTCATCGAATCAATTAACTTGTTACTTACCATTGATTATTAGCCTGCAATAAAAAAAGATTTCGAATTCATCAATAAACTAAAAAATATAACGCTTAGAAATATAGATTACAATTATGAGATTAACCAAGTAACATAAACAATTTAATCATAATCTACATACCAATATCTAGAAATACATAACATAAATATTAATAGTTATAAAACGAAGATACAAGGAAAAATGGTCGATTTGAAGACAATATTTTAATTTGATTTCATCGGGCCATGTTGGCCCGATGAGTTCATTTCATCGAGTCGCAGTGGCTCGATGATTTCATTTCATTTGGCCACTCGGCAGTGACTGCCGCGACCTTGGTCGCGGCCTGCTGACTCGCAACCTTGGTCACGGGGCTCACTGGAGCACAAAGGGTAAGGCCGCCGTGGCCCGATAATTTAGTTTCATCTGGTTTCAGTGGCCTGATGAAACAAAACCATCAGCCAGCCATGGCCCGATGATTTAATTTCATCGGGCCACCGCGACCCGATGGTTTTGTTTCATGGTGACCACTGTGCCCCGATGAAACTAAACCATCGGCCAGCTGAGACCCGATGATTTTTTCATTTGGCCGGCGTCGGCCGATGATTTAGTTTCATAGGGTCTCAGTGGCCCGATGAAACAAAACCATTGGCCAGCCGTGTCCCGATGATTTAATTTCATTGGGCCACCGCGACACTATGATTTTGTTTCATCGGGGCACGGTGCCACCATGAAACAAAACCATCAGGTCTCAGTGGCCTGATGAAATAAAACCATCGACAAGCCGTGGCCCGATACCCAAAACACAAATTTCTAAACAAAAAATCTGAAGAAAAATCATTGAAGAAATTTTTTTCCTCACTTTGAATCGCTCTGGAATGTTACGACAGAAGAAGAATACGATTTTGTTGCTGTGACCCGATAAAAACATCATCAGGTCTCAGCTGGCCGATGGTTTTGTTTTATCGAGCCACTGTGTCTCAGTGGCCCGATGAAATAAAACCATCGGCCAGCCGTGGCCCGATGCCCAAAACACTAATTTCTAAATAAAAAATCAGAAGAAGAAATTTTTTCCTTACTTTGAATCACTCTGGAATGTTACGGCAGAAGAAGAAGACGATTTCGTTGCTGTGGTCGAAGAAGAATACTACTACGGCAGAAGCTACTCCTGGTGCGAATTTAGTGGAGTTTGTCAGGGTCCGGCATTGTGTCGAGCGACTGTACGGCACACGATTCCTGACTCCCATTTTATACGTCGAGCGACGCTTTGCAGTTGATATTATGGCTGGAGAGATCGCTGCACCTGCTGCTGATGACGCAATGAAGAGGCTGAGGGAGAAGAGAAAGGGCAAGAAGAAGGCTGAGTCGAGCGATCAAGCGGCCTCCACTCCTCCACCTCCTCCTTCTAGTCGTACCAAGACCTCCCAAGATGTTTCTTCTGCTGGGAAGAAAAGAAGAAGGGAGGATTCGTCATCTGGTGTCGACGCTTCGGTCGACCTAGTCTTCCCACAGGATGCCTCTGCATACTCCAATGTGGGGTCGATCCTTCCACAAGTCGAGCGGCTGCTGCTGCCTGAGGACAAGAGTCGCCTAAGGGAGATGGGTCTTTCCCAAGCTGCTGACTGGGGACTTGGTCACCTCTTCCAGGTATGGTCGTGCGACATATTCATTTGTATATTTTGTTTTTAACTGTGTTATAATTTGTTTTGACTTGTGTTTTTATTTTGTGTAGGCTCTTCAGTCGCACGTCCACTTGAAGGAGGAGCTGGGCGTCGCTCTCAAGAAGGTGAGGGACCTGAAGGTGAGCAACCAGAGCTTGAAGGCTGATAATGATAAGCTGAAGGCTTCGAACGTTGAGGCCAAGAAGACTGCCCTTGAAGCCTCGAGTCGAGCGGTGGAGGCCACTCTGGAATTGAATAGGCTGAAGTCGAGCGTCGACAAACTGGAGGCCAAACTGAAGGCTAAAGAGGCGGACTACGACTCCCTGTATGACAAGACAGAGGATAACGTCCTCAACGCAGTCATTAAGACTCGCGCGGACTTGATGAGGGAGTACAGGGACGGTCGTGCGACCGAGTGGAAGGTTGATAGCTGGATAGCCGACCACGAGGAGTTGTCGCGCTATGATGAGGATGAAGCCGATGACAAGCCTGGTGAAGAACCTGTTCCTCCTCCAGAAGGTTCGACCGTCGTAGCCTTGGCTGCCCAGCCGACTGGAGAGCATCATGACCTTGCCCCATAATGGGTTGTAAAATGTTGTCGAACGTTTTTTATGTTATTGTATGCTCCGTTTTGAACAACAATTTTTTTCAATATATGAAGTATGTTGAATTTTCTTTTATGTCGTAAGCTTTTTATGATAAAATTTTTTTATGATTTGTGTGATCTGTTGGAGATGGAAAGTCCATGACCTTGAATGCGGGTCATGTCATCGTGTGGAGATGGAGAGTCCATGACCTTGAATGCGGGTCATGTCATCGTGTGGAGATGGAGAGTCCATGACCTTGAGTGCGGGTCATGGTCGAGTTTTGTCGTAGACTTTTATGATATTGAATTGCCCCAGTTGGAGTGTGTAACTGCTCAGTTGCATACTACAACTTTTGATGTAGTTTAAGATAGACTGTGCAATGCTGACCTGCGTAAACATATTGTAGAGTGATAAAATTCGAAATATATAATCTAAAACTGATACTGTTTTAGATGGCACGCGTTCCAGCTGTTGCCGATCTCCATGCCATCTGTACATCGTAGTTTATAGGCTCCATTTCCAAATACATTGGTGATTTGATATGGTCCTTCCCACGTAGGACCGAATTTGCCTGCTCCTTTTTCCTTTGTGTTTTGGAAGACGCAGCGAAGAACCCAATCTCCAATACGGAATGACTTGAGACGAACGCTTCTGTTATAATGGCGGGCGACTCGTTGTTGGTATATGGCCAACCTGATTGCGGCCTTGTCGCGGCGCTCGTCGACTGTGTCGAGTTCACGCAGCAATTCTCTATCGTTTGCTTCTTCTGTGGCGTGTCGTATCCTATAAGAAGGGTAGTCAGCCTCTGTTGCTATGACGGCCTCTGAGCCGTAAGATAAAGAGAATGGTGTTTCGCCCGTTGACGTCCTGACCGTCGTACGGTAAGACCATAGCACACCCGGTAGCTCATCGGCCCACTTCCATTTGCATTGGTCGAGTCGCTTCTTGAGGGTGGACATGATTGTCTTGTTAGTGGATTCTGCTTGTCCGTTAGCTTGAGGGTATCTTGGGCTTGAATAGCTTAGTTTGATGCTCCACTTGTCGCAAAAGTCTTGGAAATCATATGAAATGAATTGTGAGCCATTGTCGGTGACTATTTCCTTTGGAACCCCGTAGCGGCATATGACATTCTTCCAAATGAAGCTTTTGACCTCAGAGTCTTTGATTCTCACGTATGACTCGGCTTCAACCCACTTTGTAAAGTAGTCGGTCACGGCTAACATGTAGACCTTACCCCTTGTAGCGATGGGCAACTTCCCTACTATGTCCATGCCCCACTTCATGAAGGGCCATGGTGCTGAAATGGGGTGGAGTTTTTCCGGGTGTTGATGTGAAATGTGGGCGAAGCGTTGGCATGGGTCGCACCTTTTGACGAGGTCGTGCGACTCGGACCGCATTGTGGGCCAGTAGTACCCGGCTGTGATTGCTCTATTGGCCAGGCTTCTCCCGGCCGAGTGATTCCCGCATTGCCCCTCGTGTAAGTCCTTGAGTACTTGCTGAGCTTCGACTGGGTCGAGACATTTGAGGTAGGGTCCGGAGTAGGATCGTTTGTAGAGTTGACCCTCTATTATAGAAAATCGGGCGGCCTTGATCTTAATTCTTCGTGCTTCTACTTTGTCAGATGGGAGGGCGTCGTCTCTCAAGTAGTCGTAAATCGGGGTGACCCAAGTTGGCTCGTCCGAAATTGGATTGACTTCGAGCTTTGTTGGTTTCCACACAGCTGGCCATTGGACAAACACCATGGGAATGGTTCGCTCAATTGTGGTATCCAGTGAGGACCCAAGATTGGCGAGTGCGTCGGCATGCGCGTTTTCGGATCTGGGTATTTGCTCGATGTCGAATGACTCGAATGAAGCTTGTAACTCTTTTACCAAGGTCAAGTAGGCCGACATCTTCGAGTCCCGAGCTTGATAGGACCCTTGCAATTGTCTCACAATTAATTGGGAGTCACTGCGTACCTTGATTCGCTCGACGTGTAAGTCCTTTGCCAAGGTGAGCCCAGCTATGAGGGCTTCGTACTCGGCTTCGTTGTTGGTGGTCTTGAATCCACATCTGACGGACCTCTCGATGACGTGCTCCGTAGGGGAGGTAAGTACTATTCCCAGCCCGCTGCCTCTAGCGTTACTTGATCCATCAACTGCTAAACTCCACTCCTCCCTTGGCGTGTCGCACGACATAGTGCAAAGTTCTTCCTCCGCTCGTTGTAGAATCCCTGGTGTGAAGTCTGCTATGAAATCCGCCAGCACTTGTGACTTGATCGCCGTGCGAGGTTGGTAGTTGATGTCGTACTCGCTCAGCTCTACGGCCCATTTCACTAGACGGCCGGATAGTTCAGGTTTATGTAGGACACTCTTCAAGGGGAATTCAGTGAGTACACTAATAGTGTGGCATTGGAAGTACGGCCGTAATTTCCTTGCGGCTGTGACTAGTGCGAGAGCTAATTTCTCAAGTTGGGTGTACCTTGTCTCTGCGTCAAGTAGGGTCTTGCTGATGTAGTATACGGGGAGTTGTTTGCCATCCTCCTCCCTTATCAGTACCGCGCTAACGGCCGTCTCGGATACAGCGAGGTAGAGCAGGAGGGTCTCTCCTTCCTTAGGTTTGGACAGGAGAGGTGGGTTCGCTAGATACCTTTTTATATTTTGGAAGGCGTCCTCGCTTGTTTGATTCCAATCGAATGACTTGTTCTTTCTTAGAGCATCGAAGAAAGGTTTACATTTTTCGGACGACTTCGAAATGAATCGGTTGAGGGCCGCGAGTCGTCCGGTTAGCTTTTGTACGTCTTTGATGCTTTTAGGGGACCTTAGATCCATGACGGATCGGAGTTGATCCGGGTTGGCCTCGACACCTCTCTTGGTTACTAAGTAGCCAAGGAACTTCCCTGATGAAACTCCGAAGGAACATTTGGTCGGATTAAGCTTCATCCCATACTTGTCAATGATGTCGAACGATTGCCGGAGGTGGTCGAGGTGTTGGTCTGCTACTAATGACTTTACCAGCATGTCGTCTATATAGACCTCCATAGTCTGTCCAAGCATGGTTGCAAACATTTTGTTGACTAATCTTTGGTAGGTTGCCCCAGCGTTCTTGAGGCCGAATGGCATTACCTTGTAGCAGAAAATGCCGCGCTCCGTGATGAAAGAGGTCTTCTCTTGGTCGTCCGGATGCATAAGGATTTGGTTGTAGCCGGAGAATGCATCCATGAAGCTCAATAGTTCGTGGCCTGCCGTAGCGTCCACCATCATGTCGATGTGTGGGAGAGGGAAGGAATCTTTCGGACAAGCCTTGTTGAGGTCTGTGAGGTCGATGCAAACTCGCCACTTCCCATTCTTTTTCTTCACTACCACTACGTTTGCGAGCCAGTCTGGGTAATTTACTTCTCTCACCGAACCAATGTCAATTAGCTTTTGGATTTCTTCATTTATAACCTTGTTGCGCTCGGGCGCGAACTTCCTTCTTTTTTGCTTCACAGGTGGATGATCCGGGTCGACTTGCAACCTATGTACTAGGACTTCTGGGCTAATTCCGATCATATCTGCGTGCGACCATGCGAAGCTGTCGTGTCGCGCTGTCAAGAAGCTGAGTAGTCTTGCTCGGATATTTTGTGGAAGGCGGGACCCGATACTAACTTTGTGGTCCGGAAAATCTGGATGTATGGATACTTCGTCAAGTTCTTCCATATCGGGTTTGTCTTTGTTGGTGGGGGTGCTTTCACTCTGTAATTGCTATAAGTCGGACGACCTGCTTTTAAGAGTGTTCTGGTAGCAGTCGCGCGAGGTCTTTTGCTGCCCTCGGATCTCGTGAACTCCCCAACTAGTAGGGAAACGGATGACCTGATGATACGTTGAGGGAACTGCCCTCATCTCATGAATCCACGGGCGACCCATGATTATGTTGTAGGACGACGGACAGTCCAGGATGAGGAAATGTGTGTTCAAGTTGACGCCTTCCGCGTAGACTGGAAGGGTGATCTCTCCCAGAGTGTTCTTATGTTCCCCACTAAATCCCACAAGGATTGTGGAGCGACGTGCGATGTTGCACTCATCAATATGCATCTCTTTTAGTGCGTCGAGAAAGAGTACATTTGTTGAGCTTCCATTGTCCACTAGAATCCGTCTGATCAAACAATTGGCCACCGTCAGTGAGATGACTAGTGCGTCGTGGTGGGGATTGAATAAGTCCATATGCTCATCGCTGCTGAAACTGATTGGATAGTTATACGTAGGATCTACCGTACGAGTTTGTTGGACGTCCGTACGACCGGCTTGCCGTGAGTGGCGCTTTGCCTCCGAGTAGGTTACTCCATTCACTTCTGATCCGCCAGAGATGACATTCACGGTTCTCTCATGTTTGGGAGGCTCCGGTGGAGGGACTGAAATAATATCGTGCGACCTATCTTTGTTCACCAAAGTCTGCTTACCCCTGTCAGTCAGGAATTCTTTAAGGTGACCCTTCTTGAGTAGTTCGGCCACCTCCAATCGTAGTGCCACACAATACTCAGTTCGATGGCCGTGGTCGCCGTGAAATTCGCACCATTTCGAGTTGTCTCTTTGATCAGGCGGGCTCATCATCTTATCTGGCCACCGAACTGATCTACCCAATCCTTTAAGTATGGCGACTACCTCTGCCGGCCTGATGTTCAAATTATATTCTGGCGTTATATTCTTTGGTCGGATGAACGGCCTTGGTGGTCTGTCGTCGCGTCGTCGCTCGTACCTCATATGGCCGTCCCTTCGGGGTATTGTTGGGTATGGCCCGCTACGTCGGTTGGTGATTCGTGGTTCGACCATCCTCTCCGACTTATCTTCCTTGTAGTTCGCTCTATTAGGTTTGTAGTTTACTTCGTCTTCTTCCCATTTTATCTGTGCCCATGCCTTGGCTAGGACGTCTTCCATGGTTTTACAAGGGTACTTGGTGAGCTCCTTGTATAGGTCGGAATCATAGAGCAGACCCTTGCGGAAGGCTGATACGGCTGTCGCCTGGTTGCAATGAGGGATGGACACTTTTTCATGGTTGAAACGGCCAACAAAGTCACGTAGGCGTTCATTCCTCCTTTGGCTGACTGTGTAAAGGTCGTCGGATTGTTTTTCTAACTTCCGACTACTAGCGAACTGCTCTACGAAGGTGTCAGTGAGTTGAGCAAAAGAGTTGATGGAAACATTGGGAAGGTTGGTGTACCATTGTAGGGCAGGTCCTACGAGGCTTGAACCGAAACCTTTGCACATACATGCTTCCCTAAGGTCACGCGGGATGGCGGCGGTGAACATCCGTTGTCGATACTGCGCAATGTGGTCGTCGGGATCCGTCGTACCGTCGTACTGCTTCATACCTGGAAAGTTGAACTTCCTTGGCATCTCCACCAATGCTATTGTGTCGACGAAGGGAGAGTCGGCAAAACTATTGGCCGCACTTTTCTTTATAGGAGTGGGCATTCCCGGAATGCGTTGGATGAGTGCTTCCATCTCTGTGAACCTTCGTGCCAAGTCTCGGTTGGCCAAGGTCGGCTCGGCGCTCACTCGGTTTGAGTCTGACGGCGCTGAATGCGAAGGGCCGGATGACGTTCCTTGTAGCGGGATGGTTGGTTGGGTTGAGCCGACGTTGCCATTGGGAGTGGATATAGGTGGCACTCCTTGTATTGCTCTTGCCACGTCGTCTGATCGATGTCCTCCCATCCTATTTGGTATATTCTCTGTCGTATGTCGTGCGACGATATGGGGTCCACTCGTAACTCGAATGTTGGGCTCTGAGCCTACGTGGGTTGGATCGAGGTCTCTAACGATAGTACCATGTTCGTCCGGGCGGACTGGCGCGTAATAAGTAGCGTGAGCGGCTTGCTCAAATGGCACGGGTTGGGACGTCGAAGCGTCTCCAAATGGTCGTACGGCAGTGAGCGAACTGATCCTATTCTACAATTCTTGGTTCTCTGCCAACACTCGTTGATTCTCTTGTTCGAGTGCTTGGAGCCTTTGGGTATTCTCTTGCATCTGGGATATGAGGAGTTGTACCCTAACCTCCATCGCGTCGTGATGAAAATCGTCAGATGACATAGTCGGGGTTGCCGCGTTCTACCTTTGCTTGCTTAGAGATTGTCGTGCCCCACGGTGGGCGCCAAATTGTAGTCCTCAAAAATCGCTCGGGGACACGGGGCACTACAACCTGCAAAGACAGAACGCACGTGACCCGCAGGACGTCTGGGACACCGGGGTGGTGCCGGCCAAAGTCACTCCGACGGTCAAGTTAGCAAGTGCTAATGAATATGTATGCTGGTAAATAATGATGAGTGAAATATGCTTCCTGTATTGTTTGTGATTGAGGCCTCCTCGATCAGAGGAGGTGTGAGGTCGGAGGGTAATCGGAGAAGATGAACAATGGCCGGAGGGTGTGGCTTTTTCTTTGTAATCTCTTGATCTCAGTTTTTCGGCCGTGCTTTTTATGAGGGATTATCTTCCTCTTTATAGGAGACTGATGCCCCTTCTTTTTGAGGGATCTCATCATTCTCTCTTATCTGTCTTCCACCAAGAAAGCATCCGGGTGCTTCTTTTGATTTGGCTGCCATCAAGTGTCATTATGACTTTGTAGGACCTGTTTCAAAGTAGATCACGATCTGGTCTCCCTCGGAGCGACGGAGATGCTATGTCGCACGACATGTAGGTTTCTTGTCAATCTGGACCATGATTGGGTGATGTAGCACGGTCGCACTACATAAGGGTACATGTCGTGCGACATAACCTTCGAACTGGCACGTCGTCGTATTACGAGCGCTTCATGTCGTGCGACATAACATGCCAACTGGTACGTCTTCGTACTACATAAATGATTTATGTCGTGCGACATAGCCTTCCAACTGGTACGTCTAAATGAGGGTCTCCATGTCGTGCGACTTTGGTCTTCATGTTAAGATACCGTTGTACTTCATGAGTGTAGTCCCATTTTTCTCTATGGGATTTGTCTTTTGGGCCATACCTTGGGCCAGACATATTTTGGCTACTACATATATATATATATATATATATATATATATATATATTGTTCTTAATATCGATTGAAGTTTTCTAATAATTGAGTTTGAATTCGATTTGTATTGTATTGAAACGGCCCTAGGATACGTAGACATAGAAATGGATATCGGAGGTTGGTATACCAGCTGGGTTCATTGAGCAGTACTGCACTGACATTGATATTGATATTGATGATTTATTATGTACCTCCTCATGGATTCATCCAGGGGTAGGGAGACACGTACCTCCTTAAGGATTCGTACTGGGGTAGGGAGACATGTACTTTCCTAAAGATTCGTCTTGGGATAGGGAGCTATGTACCTCTCTAGGATCCGAACCCTCGGTCCTAGGGTAGGGAGATACGTACCACTCTTAGGATTTGTCCTAGGGTGGGAGTTATGTTCGACAGACAGTCACTGTGGTCGAACGACCCATATTCCAGTCCTGGTTTATATTGAGTATTCCAGAGGGCCAGAATTGAAGTAAATTGAAGATATGTTTAGAAGTGAATTGAGAAATTGATTTTATTCGTTTATTTCAGTATTGAAGTTAAAATAATTGTAAAAGAAATTGAGAATTTCATTTGGTATGACTTATTAAATTGATTTAGTTGTTTTTATTAAACGGATTTCATATGATTTAAATTAGTGACTGAGTTGAATATTGTACAGTTTTATTTACATTCGTATTGTGCTATTTATAATATAAAAATTATGTTATGCTTTTGATAAATGAGTTTAGTGCACACCCACTAAGCTATATGCTTAGCGCATTGGTTTTTATCGCGCGTAGGTCACTGGGATATCGAGGCAGAGAAAGAGTAGAGAGGAGGTACCTGCAGCTTGAAGAGTTCAGAGTCACTACATTTATTGGGTAGTTATATAGTTTTGTATGTTATATTCTGTAAGCATGCATATACAGAAGTCTGTAAATTCAATGATTATATATATATATATATATATATATATATGTTTGTACATAATTTTATAATTTCTGTTTTTCATTTTTAAAGGTTTGTAAATATTGAATTATAAATTATTTTATTTTAAACTGTTGGAAAGTCGCACTAAACAGCAGAGTACGCATTTGATTGAAAGGATATTTGAAGTGTTGTTGTGTAATTTATTTGATTTGAGTTTTGTGGAAAACAGGTTTTGGAAAATCAGAAAAATAGAAGGAACTCTGCCGAAATTTTTGAAAATAAAGTTTGATGGGCTCACTAGAAACATATATATATATTTTAAAATTACAAATTTATATGATTTTATATGGTTTTCCGTTTATAAACAGAATTAAAAAAGTATTTGAAAACCCGGTAGCGCTCCCTCGATTGATCCAGACAGATCGGGTCAGGGGGTGTTACAGGAATCGCTACAATAGCCCACACCTAGCAAATAAAAAAAAAGATCTTTAAATAAGAGTTTTAAAGAATTTAAGGGTAAAAAATATTAAACAGTCTATATTACCTGAAAAGCAAACACAAATCCATACAAGTTGTACTTCTCTACTGTATGGTTCAGATCGTTTTTCGTATGCTCCATAAACCTCTGATCTTTACCTTTGCAACAAGTCGATAATGATTTGAATGTCTTTGAATATACATAGAAACCCTATGGGAACCAATTGAATTCTTCTAAATTATCCACTAACTTTATTGCCCAATATTCAACGTTAGTCCTCAAGTCCTTTCCAAGCATCGTCATCTCTAAAATCAACAACAAAGCTAACTTAATCATATCATCATCATCATCATCATCATTTTCTTCCTCGAGACCAACTTCGAACAAACTTTGCAATTTGAGTCTAGTTACTTTTTTTGCTCCATTAAAATATTTTCGGCGAATTCTATCGACATCATTTTTCTTTGTGTTTGTAGTAAGGACGACTGTATCCCCAAGACGTAGACCGCTCACGAGACAAAACTCGTTTGCACTAAACCGTATTTTATTCCCACTAATAAGAAACCACATTTCATTTTCAGCATTTTCAACATGACACTCCCGCAACAAAATGTGATGACAAAATTGACTCGAGAAGAAAATTTCATGAACATCTAAAAAATGCTCAAAGCACATTCCTCTTAGTTTTTGTTGTTGTCGTTCCGTCAGCTTTCTCTTAATAAATCCGATGCTTTCTCATTTACAATATGTCGTCAATTTGGCATGGAAAAATTCTTTTTCCTTAATTTTCATCGAATCAATTAACTTGTTACTTACCATTGATTATTAGCCTGCAATAAAAAAAGATTTCGAATTCATCAATAAACTAAAAAATATAACGCTTAGAAATATAGATTACAATTATGAGATTAACCAAGTAACATAAACAATTTAATCATAATCTACATACCAATATCTAGAAATACATAACATAAATATTAATAGTTATAAAACGAAGATACAAGGAAAAATGGTCGATTTGAAGACAATATTTTAATTTGATTTCATCGGGCCATGTTGGCCCGATGAGTTCATTTCATCGAGTCGCAGTGGCTCGATGATTTCATTTCATTTGGCCACTCGGCAGTGACTGCCGCGACCTTGGTCGCGGCCTGCTGACTCGCAACCTTGGTCACGGGGCTCACTGGAGCACAAAGGGTAAGGCCGCCGTGGCCCGATAATTTAGTTTCATCTGGTTTCAGTGGCCTGATGAAACAAAACCATCAGCCAGCCATGGCCCGATGATTTAATTTCATCGGGCCACCGCGACCCGATGGTTTTGTTTCATGGTGACCACTGTGCCCCGATGAAACTAAACCATCGGCCAGCTGAGACCCGATGATTTTTTCATTTGGCCGGCGTCGGCCGATGATTTAGTTTCATAGGGTCTCAGTGGCCCGATGAAACAAAACCATTGGCCAGCCGTGTCCCGATGATTTAATTTCATTGGGCCACCGCGACACTATGATTTTGTTTCATCGGGGCACGGTGCCACCATGAAACAAAACCATCAGGTCTCAGTGGCCTGATGAAATAAAACCATCGACAAGCCGTGGCCCGATACCCAAAACACAAATTTCTAAACAAAAAATCTGAAGAAAAATCATTGAAGAAATTTTTTTCCTCACTTTGAATCGCTCTGGAATGTTACGACAGAAGAAGAATACGATTTTGTTGTTGTGACCCGATAAAAACATCATCAGGTCTCAGCTGGCCGATGGTTTTGTTTTATCGAGCCACTGTGTCTCAGTGGCCCGATGAAATAAAACCATCGGCCAGCCGTGGCCCGATGCCCAAAACACTAATTTCTAAATAAAAAATCAGAAGAAGAAATTTTTTCCTTACTTTGAATCACTCTGGAATGTTACGGCGGAAGAAGAAGACGATTTCGTTGCTGTGGTCGAAGAAGAATACTACTACGGCAGAAGCTACTCCTGGTGCGAACAAAGACGCGGCGGAATTGCTCGTAGTAAGAAGACGAACGAAGACAGTGACGAATAGAAGAAGACAATCGAAATGAAGAACAGTAAAACAAATTTGGTCAAATGGTAAAGTAAAAAACGTTAATAGAGTGGTGTGGGTAGGGTTAAAGTAAGGGCAATTTTGTCCAATAAAAAGGTTTGGGTAGAGTTTGCAAAAGTTAGTGGAAACTGGGTAGGTTTGCAATTTTAGATTTATTTTTGGGACAATTTTACTAAATTTCCTACGATCTTCATCGTCCATCTTTTTATTTTTTTTTAGTTTTTAATTTTTTTCATTTTTTTTAGTCTCTATCATCTATGCGAACGTTAGAGATCAATTTATATATTCTTTTTAATTTTTTTTAAAGGATAAATGAGCTTATAAATTTAATAGAAGGGGAGTTTAGTGATAGATAGTTTACCCATAAATGAAATTAGGAGGGTTCATTTTGTCTAATACTCCAAGCTATTATTACCTTATTTATCACTCTAAATGGCGAAAATACCATCGTCCTTAATCGTAGATGGCCTCTTGCTTTCATTATTTTTGCCATTGAAACGGACAAACTGCCGGTACAGCAGCGAGTATATCAATCACTGCTCAAATTTGACTAAAAAGGATGAAGTACAATGAGAGATGCCATGTGGATCATGATCACAACACCAGCTACCCTTTTTATTATTACTTTTTGTTTATTAGAATTTAGAACTATTCACGATCACAACACCACCCATTGGATATCAAATTCGTATCCTCCATCTATCCTCTTCGTCGTGCTATCACTGACATTTTTCACTAATTTCGTAAACAAACTTCACTAGAGAATGGAACTGGCAAAGATTTGTTTGTTGTTTCTTATTTTACACTTCAATACAGAGTTTGCTGTCTCTCACTCAACAGTCAAGTTCCTTCCAGGATTCCAGGGACCCCTTCCTTTTCAACTTGAAACCGGGTGATTTGGTTTTAGTTTCCAATTCTCATACTATCATCTGCACATTTACTTACACTCTTTGGAATTTTGAAATACGTTATAGAAACTATTTTCATTTTTTTTTAATTTTTTATTGACAGATATGTGGGTGTGGGTGAGTCAGAGGATTCACAGCTCTTCTACTACTTTGTTAAGTCAGAGAGAAATCCTGAAGAGGACCCTCTTATGCTCTGGCTAACTGGTGGCCCTGGTTGCTCTGCATTTTCTGGTCTTTTTTATGAAATTGGTAACAACATCCATTTTGCTGCACATCATGAATTTTCTTTTTTCTCCCTTTACATACTAAAAGCTTCAAATAAAAGGAAAAAATCACTCAGTTGTTTGTTTCTTAGATTAGATATTTGATTATAAATATGAAGCCTTTATTTATTTTTTTCACTCTGTGATAGTACAGATTTAAAATATTTATACTTGGTTTGTTTTTCATTTGAGTTCATGGACCTCCAATTCTTTTCAGGTCCAATAAATTTCAACATAGTGGAGTACAATGGTAGCCTGCCTACTTTGGTCTTAAATCCAAACTCATGGACAAAGGTGAGACTACATGTTTTGGTCAGACTTGAACCAGATCAGATGATAACATTCATTTTGTCTAATTTTTACAGTGGTGATTAATTTTCAGGAGGCGAGCATATTATTTGTGGATTCTCCTGTTGGCACTGGATTTTCGTATGCAAGAACCCCACTTGCCTCTCAATCGGGTGACTTCACACAAATTCAACAGGCAACGCAGTTTTTAAGAAAAGTATATATGCATACGTGATGACTAACATATTTAATTAAATATCAAGAGAAAGTTATTGTTGATATATTGGATTTCTGATCATTGTTCTTGTTCCATGCTGAATAATCTTGTATAGTGGCTGATGGATCACCCTGAGTTCCTCTCAAATCCAGTCTACATTGGAGGGGATTCGTACGCCGGCCTTATTGTCCCAGGAGTTGTTCAACAAATCTCAAATGGTATGACAACAAAAGGGTGGTTAATGTGATACTCCAAATCAAAATCTTCCCATTTATTATTTGTTAGGAATAATAACAGTTTAGTTTTCTACGGTCATGTAGGAAATGAAGAAAATATCAAACCATTGATAAATCTCCAGGTTCATAATCTTAATCCTTTTATTTATTGTTTAAAAGATGCATCGACATTGTTGTTAGCACAATACGGGTTGTGAAATGGTTTCAGGGATACATACTAGGAAACCCCTTGACGGATTCAAATGTTGACTGGAACTCAGTCATCCCATTTGCTCATGGAATGGGGCTTATTTCTGATGAACTCTATGAGGTAAATTTTAAATATCATTAGTCAAGTAAACTAGTAAAGGGAACAAAACCAGAAACATTCTTGATTTGTAATCAGTTCATAAAATTATTTTTATGCAGTCATTGAAGAGAACTTGTAGAGGACAGTATCAAATCATAGATCCCAGCAATGAAGATTGTTTAAATGATATTCAGGCTTACAAAAAGGCAAGTAACCATTTTACATTTAGTTCTATCATTGTTATACATATGACACATCATTTATTGGGCTATTAATTAATTATTTTGTAATCTAAGTTGATTCATGCTTTGCAATTGGCATACTCAGTGCCTTTCAGGAGTTGAATATGCACATGTTTTGATACCAAAGTGTCCTTTTGCCTCCCCAAAGCCACAGGATGTGTTAGATAGAAGTAGATCTCTCGCCGAGCACTCTCACGAATTCCCCGATCTTTATCCCGAACCAGCACTTCCTACAATTAACTGTCACGTAACTCTTTAATTTTTCACTTGACACTTTTGTTTCTAATGCTTACTTATTTTTTCCGTTGAACCTTTATTTTGACTTATTTTCTTGTTCTATAGACTTACCGGTATTTGCTTTCTCATTATTGGGTTAATGACAAGAGTGTCCAAAAAGCACTTAATATAAGAGAGGTATGAGATTGAAACTTGAAAATTCAGAACCTGTAATAAACCAGTGAGAAGATTAACAACTCCTCTTGTTTAATACAGAGAAGTATAGGGGAATGGATACGTTGCAATGAAGGGATAAATTATACGAAGGAAATCCGCAGCAGTGTACAGTTTCATGTGAGCCTTAGTACTAAAGGCTACCGATCTTTAATTTACAGGTGAGTTTTGATCACTTAGCTTAGTTTCTCAGTATGGAAAGAATATAATAAGTTTCCATTTTCTTTTTTATTTGATTTGAGCTACAGTGGGGATCACGACATGAACATACCGTTCTTGGGAACACAGGCATGGATAAGATCCCTCAACTACTCCATTGTTGATGACTGGAGGCCATGGATTCTCCACGGCCAAGTTGCAGGGTAAGTCCTGAATTGCCTTGAGTTTCTTTCTTGCTTTTAATGTACTTTCTTCTTCAGATTTAACATGTTATGGAGGCGAAATGACGGGATAATTTGCATTGGATAGATTCACAAGGACTTACTCGAACAGAATGACATTTGCAACTGTGAAGGCAAGAAAATTCCTTCAATTTTTGTTCTCTCCGTTGTTTCTATAGTACTGAAATTGAACAGAGAAAATTTGGTTATTTTTATCTTTTATATATATATATTTGGACTGTTTACAGGGTGGAGGACACACAGCTCCTGAATACCGGCCTGTAGAATGTTATGCTATGTTTTCAAGGTGGATACTTCATGACCGTTTGTGAGTCATCTCCAATTTCAAATGTTTGGTCTCAATTCTCATATACCCAAATTGTATTATCAACAACAGCTTATACCATATATTGGGCATGGCAACTACTGTCAAAACAGACTATTTTAATAAATGTCACAGTTGTATCATGAGCTAGAAAATGCAGTTAATTGAAATAGAAAATCTCTGTTGTTGAGTTGATGATTTTCAGTTGTGTAAAATCCCAAGACAATATCTGAAGCATTTTCGGGTAAAGTTAAAACGTTGTGTACATCCCCATAGCCCACCGGAGTCGAGTTCTGAGAGGGTGTAAAACTACTTATAAATTTAGTTTATTTTTCTAATAAAAATAAATTATTTGTTTGCAATAAAAGAAGCATTGGGGATACAATGATACAAGCACTTTTGAGTTCACAAAACAACAAAATTTCAGCGCAGAGTTTTATAACCCAAACTCATTACAAAATGCATGAACGATTGTAAAAGCCGCCAAATGGACAAGTCCTCATTTTTTCCCTTCGTGCAACCACCTTGTAGAAGGAAATTGCCAGTACTGCAGGTTGCCTCTTGTAACTCTATCTTCACAACGAGAATATATAGAAGAGAAGCATTATGAAGAGGCTTCATATGCATTCGAGTATAATTCACTGGCAAACATTAGAGAGACAATTCTTCTGCGTAACTGGGTGCGTAAATAAACTTTGGATCTCCTACCATCTTTTTTCTACTTATCATGTAACTCCTTTTTTGGCAGTAAGTCGTGCCTCCTAAATCTCCACCTGAACCTTGTGCCTGCAACAAAGAGAAAAATAAATAAAATAATTAGACTATCAATATAGGACACTTTGTTCCCTAACATCTTGAAGCAGGAACGTTCGTGGGTCATTAAGTTGGTGAATAGCACATTGCTTGGCTTGGATACTAAAACTAGATATTAGTTAATTTATGCATTCTGAGGACTAAACCCATAAATGCATTTTAATCAAATGGAATTTCCAAGAAAATGGAATATATTCATTTTATGCCTCTACTGGTAGATACGAGTCCATAAATGCTAAAGACAAGGACTTATGCACCAAATCAAGTGAAAAATAAACAAAATAACAAAATATACCACTGGACTTTCTTGAGAAGAACTTAAGCACCTCGTCAATAATTATAACCTACATCAAATAGAAAAATAGAAGTTAGAATTTGAAAGAAATAAACTCGCCAAAATATGCTCATGCACAATTTTGAAGAAACAAGGCAGCTTTTCATTGTTGTGAACAAATAACAATGAAATCCAAGCCACATAAATGATGTGATTTCCTTAGCTAAATATTCTTGGTAACATGGTGAAGTGGATTATATTTTATTGTATTTTTGGGGCAGCCTCTTATGGAAGCAGATATTGCAACGCAATTACTTATATATAAAGCGTTCCCAAATAAATGTGTAGCCAAAAAACAAAGTTGTTGAAAGAAGTAAACTGGGCCCGTGAAGATAATACATACAGGAAATGAAAGATACAAGACAACAGTCCAATCATCCAACGATAATGGTGTTACCTGCAATAAATAATATAGCACACCATTAAATGAATTTCCTTGAAGAAGCAAAAATATTATTTACTTGATCAACAGCTGATGGCAGTGAAAAATAACACTTACGGAGAAAAGAATAGATAGCGGATGCACATACAAAATTAGTATGTGAAGGATCATTGTCAGGATAATTGAAGCGACAAGCCATAAGTTACTCCAGGGAGGGATAACCCTAGAAAAATATGCATGTTTCAATGCCATGGCATCAGAATCAACATGTTTTATTTTTATAGTAAGAAAAACAAACACTTCATACTTACAGCAAAGATTGATTTTCACTGAGGTTATTCAGAGCGTTGAACATCTCAACAACAACAAGCACAGTCATCGATACGGTCGAGGGATGTCGATCCTCAAATATACTGCATGGGTAAGTTGTCTGTCTCTTTGAGCAAGAGTCAAAGTTCATCTGTAATAAACCAAGTAACAAGAGATCCAAGTTTAAATGGCTGAGTGTTACATATTGAATTACCAAGTCATATAAATAAAACTAAAAAATTAGATCCAAAAGAGACACATTTTATGCCAACTTGAGAAACTCAATAGTCTATTTATGCAGTGAATACAAACTTTAAAAAATTACTTAACAAACATATTACCAGCTCAGAATAAGGTAGCTTGGGACCACTATCAGAATAGACAAACCACCATATGAACCCCGCAACGGTTGCAAGACCAACATAAGCTGCATCAAATAATAACAACTGATAAACCTATCGGAATTTTGACAATTCTACAACATTAAGCTAACAATGATGCCTAAATTGATGCCAAATGCGTTCAAAATATCTTTTTAATAATGCAGAGCAGAACATGTTAAGCAAATATAAGATACCCCTTTTTGGAACATAAGACTGATAGTAATACTGAAGTTGTAACCGTTACTCGGCACATTATCATTCTAAATGCCAAAAGATGAGTTTTTTTAATAATTATAATCTCCAACTCTCTAGTTTCCAATATATGGTTCCTAATATAAACCAACAATAATGAACTGGTGCAATAAGTGTGACACAAAATCCCAAGAACAATTTATTCAAAGACAAAAGTGTCCTTGAATTGCTTTACTCTTCATTAACATTGAGCAGAATAAAATATTAATCAGGCAGGAGAATGGAATTATGGTAAGGCTAGACAAGCCAGCTGACTAAATCTTATAATAAAAGGGTTAAATTTATAATACAATATATATATATATATATCTAAATTCATTGTTATCCACGGACTACAGCTAGGGAAAAAGAGTTCATGTTGTCAGCATTAGCCAATAAGATCAAACTTTGGGAATTCGTTAGTAAACATCTTATCAATAAAGCAAAGCATCCCATATAACTCAGTAAGGTAGAATTATAAGCACTATATAGTGGCATTTGTTGGTACCTCCAATTACCAAATAACGAAAAAACAACCATCCACTGACCACTGCTTCGCTAACCTGCACATTTAAATTCAGTGGAAATTGATATAAAATGGGAAAATAAGAATTCTCCTTTTGTACATGCAAACAAAGTCTAATAAAGACAGCTAAATAAAAATCACATCAAGTGGTAAAATTTTGGACAAACATCTAAAGTTTGATATTGTATGAATATGTTCAAACTTTATGCTGGGACCCTGTATTTTATTTTCAAGCACCAACAGACAACTCATATAAGACACCAATATACATGGAAAACCATCACACTTATGCTTCATTATATTCTGATTAAAAAAAAAAGCGAGAGAGAAAAGAACAGAAAATTCAGTCTCAACATTTCAAACTCAAGTACATGAAACAAGATGAGTTGTTTTTTTCACTTGCATCTCAGCAACCATACCAACAATTAGGAATAATTGGAAGAAAAAGGTACTACTGTTCTAAAGATTTTGGCAATACCTTACGAGGTTTGGCCTTCATGACATCTGAGTCTTGCTTGTTAAAACCAATAGCTGTGGCAGGCAATCCATCTGTTACCAAGTTGACCCACAGCAGCTGGACCTGAAAATATTAACTTAAATATAAATTTCTTTTACTAAAATATACTTTTTCTGGTGATAACTAAGAAAAATCATCCAATCAGAATATACCAACTCTTACAATTTGAGGCTGCATAAAAGAAGATGCAGGTAAATTGGGAGGATCCCAATTTTAAGCAATAGCTCTCAAGAAGGATAAACTGGTATCCTTATCCTATCATAATATAACTGATCAAATCATTCCTGATTGTATGACCATAGTAATGAAGATACTGTGCAGGGCACTAATATTTGGTTTGAATTGAATTCAAGTTTTAGGCATATATTACTACACTCACAGCTATTAGTGTATATTTAATCACATATTGACAAAAATAAGTTGTTCTTTCATTTTTGTGAAAACAATGAATATACAAATCATATTCTTCAAGGCAGTTAAACTCACAGGAGCAAGAGTATCGGGTATTCCAAGTACAGCTGCAACAAAAATACAAACTACTTCTCCAATATTTGAAGAAATCATGTATCTGATGAACTGCTTTGTATTATTGTATATAGCTCTTCCTTCTGCAACAGCCTGCCCAGGATCAAACAGTTCAAATGTTGAATGGTACACAAGGCACATACACAAGAGAAATAATATAAAACGCAGATGGAAGCTCAAACTGATAAAGGTGGAGAAACACTAGCATACCGCAACAATTGTAGCAAAGTTATCATCAGCTAGAACCATATCTGAAGCACTCTGGAATTCAAGAGGACAAAGATGGTGAGGAAAACGAAATCAACACTATTTAATGAGAAAAACAATGCAATAATTATCATAAAATTTAAAACACTAAGTGATTACATCGGATTTTAAGTTATTAGGTATTTGAGAAAACCAGTTTAAGAAAGTTAAAAATTCCAAGCTAAAAATGGTTTTAGGGAACAGAAATGCTCCAACTGAATCTTAAAATATATCATCAAGGACCTATAAATACAATTGGAAATTCAGTAATCTTTTTATGTGGCTACAAGTTGATATTTAAAGCTGCATCATTTATCAAGGTCATGCTTTCCATAATAGAAATATAGGAAACTTCAAAATTACAGATTAAAGAAGGGAAATAAAAGGAAAAGAAAACTCTTTTACATGAGAAAATAGAAAAGAAAAAAGAGGAGTGATCAGGCAAGAGTTAGAGAGAGTTTTTTGTAACACAAGCACCATAGTTAAATTGTTGCTTACTTTAAATGAATAACAATAATAATAGTAAATTTTAGGCTAGTAAAATTTAGGAACCATATACAACTAGAAGCGCCTAAAATGAATAATAATAATAATAGTAAACCACTCATATGACTGATCACACTCTATATAAGTCAACACCACAAAGTTTTTCCATATCATCAACAACAAGAATTCTTTTATGGAAGCATCTTACTTATTTTATAGAGCAAAAGTAAGATGAAAACAAAGCCCAGACATAATGTTCCCTTCAAATAAAACAGCCTACCATATATGACATGTTTGGAATATAAAAGTAAGATCATATGAATTGCTCCCTTGAAAGAAAGCCAGTTAATGATACCTTTGCAACTGCTGTTCCGGATCCCATTGCAATTCCTATATCCGCTTTCTTTAGTGCAGGTGCATCATTGACACCATCACCAGTCATTGCAACCTAACAAATCAATAACGTGAGTGTTCAAAAAGTTGAGGATGCAATAGCACAACGCAGATAATATCACAGAAACAAAAGGGATAATCAGAAGAGATAATGTTACATATTGTTGGAGAAGGTTGACTGAATCCTAATAGATTCTGTTAAGAGGATTTCTAGGAATAAATTCTAGATATTTTCTGTAAATATCCTATATTGTTGTAATTAGCTAAAAGTAGTAATCTCCTAGAAATTAGGATTAATTATTATCTATAATTAGTCGTACAAGTTAGCTGTTAGTTTTCTATAAACCTAGATTGTAATTACCACAAAGAAAGCGAATATACAATACATTTTTTTAGATCTTCATGGTTTCAGCGCTTGGTTCCGACTCTGAGAACTAGGCTATCCGATAGCTCCCTAAAAGTCTTGGGAATTATTTGGTTATTCCAAACTTCTTCTTGTTCCTTCGTTTCTTGTAACAACTATGTCTGAAATATCCTTTGCTACTGTACCCACATCCACCTCAACCGGAAATCAACCTTCTCATTCAGATCACCATTCAGTCTATATCACCAATATTCGACTAAATGGAGATAATTTCCTCTGTTGGTCCCTGTCTGTACATATGCATATCCGCGGACGTGAGAAGGTAGGATACACTTGAGTGAAGCGAAGGCAAAACTTGACAAGCAAGATAATCAACATGCAACTTGGGATGCTGAAAACTCTATGCTTATGGCCTGGCTTGTTAATTCTATGGAAGAAGACATTAGTGCGAATTATCTAGGCTACTCAACAGCCAAGGATATGTGGGATAATCTGAAGCATATGTACTTAGATCTTGGTAATTAGTCCCAGATTTATGAATTGCAGCTCAAGGTTGGAGAGACCAAGCAAGGGTCAGATACGGTGACTAAGTACCCTGCGGGATTGAAACGATTGTGGCAAGTTCTTGACATATTTAATGATTACAAGTGGAACCGCCCAAAGGATGGAGCCTACTTTCAAAAGGTAGTTGATAATACTAGAGATTTTAGATTTCTTGCTGGTTTGAACATTGAATTTGATGAAGTTAGAGGAAGAATTATTGGAAGACAACCCCTTCCCTCTATTAATGAAGCATTTGCATAAGTAAGAAGGAAGAAAGCAGAAGGTTAGTGATGCTGGGAGAAAGAAGGGAGGCTTATCACAGCCTGCAGAAACCTCTGCTCTGGTTACACAGGAGGCCACTGTCTACAAGGCAAATGTTCGCAAATCTGAGGACCTAGTGTGACCATTGTAATTGACCACGTCATACCCGAGAGACATGCTGGAAACTTCATGGTAAACTAGCGAACTGGAAACCCAAAGACAAGTTGCATGTGGTCTCCTCCACTGCTAATTCTGCCGAGCAGCTGTATCTCAGCAAGGAACAAGTTGATCAACTCCTAAAATTAATCAAAACTAGCCCAGGAACCATCACCTCTACCTCTAGCGGTTATCTTGCCCAAACAGGCAATCCTTCTACTAGTTTCACAAGTAAACTCACTTTGCACCATGGATCATTGATTCGAGTGCATCAGATCACATGACTAGTGCTTCATTATTATTTAAAACATATTCTCCTTGCCCTGGAAACCAGAAAGTTAGAATTGCAGATGGGAGTTTATCTTCCATTGATGGGAAAGGTTCTATTTAAATTTCAGATACTATTATCTTAAAACCTATCTTGTATGTTCCTAACCTTACAAGTAATCTATTATCTGTTAGTAAATTGTCTCAAGACTCTAACTGCTCTGTTATTTTCTCCCCGACTCATAATGGAAAAGAATACTTTAATCAGTATCTTGAAAAAATTTTAATTGAAAAAGGAATCCAACATCAATCCACTTGTCGGGATGCACCCTAACAAAATGGAATTGTAGAACGAAAAAAACCGCCACCTTTTAGAGGTCAGTAGAGCTTTTATGCTCTCCATAAATGTTTCAAAATATTTAATGGGGAGAGGCTGTCTTAACAGAGCCTACTTAATAAATAGGGTCCCCTCTCGTGTCTTATATCATGAAAATCTTTGAAATTGTCTCAAATTTTTTTTCAAGATAACAGATTGAGTTCAATTTTGCCCCTTAAGATTTTTGGATGTACTGTGTTTGTTCATATACCAAACATATTTCGGTCCAAACTTGATGCTAGAGCTAAAAAATGTGTTTTTATTGGATATGCTCCCAATAAAAAAGGGTATAAATATTCTAACCCTGTTACTAAATTTTTTTGTCAGCATGGATGTCTTATTTATTGAACAAAAACCTTTTTTTAATAAAACTCATCTTCAGGGGGAGAGTGAAAAAGAAGATGAGTTTGAAACATTATGGGACACTAGTACTTCTGTATTACTAGATTCTTATTTTCCTATGTTTTCAAATAATAAAGAGTTTGTTTTTTAAAAGAAAACAGAGTCTGAAAATAATGTACAGCTAGGAAAGGAAACAGAGTCTGAAAATAATGAACAGCTAGGCACTGATCAATTGCCAAATCTTATTAATTCTAATTCAGGGGGAGAAACAATACAGGATAAAAATCCTAATTTGAATAATTATCCTACAACAGAGTTGAAAGTTTATACAGGAAGCCTCATTGTAACAGAGAACAACCCATTCAATACCAAACCGACCGCCTTTCCCAAGTCCTGGTCCTAAACTAGTCGTGACTCAACCAGGTAACATTTCAGTCACTACTCTTCCTTCTATATCTGAGTCTATCAACCCTGAAACCATTACCAACCTTGATGTCCCATAGCTTTTAGGAAAGGGGTCCGAACCTGTACCAAACATCCTATAGCTAAATACTTGTCCTATCATAGACTGTCCAATAATTATAAAGCCTTCACTTCAAATATTTCACACTTATTTATTCCTAGAAATATACAAGAAGCTCTAGGACACCCAACTGGAAACCGGCTGTTATGGAGGAGATGAATGCTTTCAATAAAAATAAACTGAAAAATTATTGATCTACCAGAAGGAAAGAAAACAGTAGGGTGTAAATGGGTCTTCATTGTCAAATGTAGGGCTGATGGGTCGATAGAGAGACACAAAGCCAGACTTGTTGCCAAAGGGTTTACTCAAACCTATGGCCTTGACTACCCAGAAACTTTTGCATCAGTAGCCAAAGTTAATTCTATTCGCATCCTTCTATCTGTGGCAGTGAACTTCAGCTAGCCTTTACACCAGCTAGATGTCAAAAATGCCTTCTTAAATGACAATCTTGAAGAAGAAGTATTCATGGAACTCCCACATGCATTTGAAAAAGCTACACTGTGAATTTCAAGACAGGACTATAGGAAAAATGATTGGCAGTGCTAAAATAAAGGATGGACTCTATTACTTGGAGGATGACTCTCTTGAAGAACAAATTATGATTTGACATTTTAGACTAGGACATCCTAGCTTTGTATAATTATGTTTCCTAGTTTGTCTCTAAGAGTCAATTGCAAACCTTATGCGTCAAAACTTTATCGGGCTTCAAGACCGTTTTATTTAATACATAGTGATGTTTGGGGACCTTTTAAAGTATCAACTCTAACTGAAAAAGGGTGGTTTGTAGGACGCTCATACAAGATTATGTTAGATTTACTTAATGAAAGCAAAGTCAGAAGTTGAAAAATTGTTCAAAGATTTCTATAAACTTATTGAAAATCAATTTCAAACTAAAATTAGCATTCTACGGACTCATAATGGAAAAGAATACTTTAATCAGTATCTTGAAAAAATTTTAATTGAAAAAGGAATCCAACATCAATCCACTTGTCGGGATGCACCCTAACAAAATGGAATTGTAGAACGAAAAAACCGCCACCTTTTAGAGGTCAGTAGAGCTTTTATGCTCTCCATAAATGTTTCAAAATATTTAATGGGGAGAGGCTGTCTTAACAGAGCCTACTTAATAAATAGGGTCCCCTCTCGTGTCTTATATCATGAAAATCTTTGAAATTGTCTCAAATTTTTTTTTCAAGATAACAGATTGAGTTCAATTTTGCCCCTTAAGATTTTTGGATGTACTGTGTTTGTTCATATACCAAACATATTTCGGTCCAAACTTGATGCTAGAGCTAAAAAATGTGTTTTTATTGGATATGCTCCCAATAAAAAAGGGTATAAATATTCTAACCCTGTTACTAAATTTTTTTTGTCAGCATGGATGTCTTATTTATTGAACAAAAACCTTTTTTTAATAAAACTCATCTTCAGGGGGAGAGTGAAAAAGAAGATGAGTTTGAAACATTATGGGACACTAGTACTTCTGTATTACTAGATTCTTATTGTCCTATGTTTTCAAATAATAAAGAGTTTGTTTTTTAAAAGGAAACAGAGTCTGAAAATAATGTACAGCTAGGAAAGGAAACAGAGTCTGAAAATAATGAACAGCTAGGCACTGATCAATTGCCAAATCTTATTAATTCTAATTCAGGGGGAGAAACAATACAGGATAAAAATCCTAATTTGAATAATTATCCTACAACAGAGTTGAAAGTTTATACAAGGAAGCCTCATTGTAACAGAGAACAACCCATTCAATACCAAACCGACCGCCTTTCCCAAGTCCTGGTCCTAAACTAGTCGTGACTCAACCAGGTAACATTTCAGTCACTACTCTTCCTTCTATATCTGAGTCTATCAACCCTGAAACCATTACCAACCTTGATGTCCCATAGCTTTTAGGAAAGGGGTCCGAACCTGTACCAAACATCCTATAGCTAAATACTTGTCCTATCATAGACTGTCCAATAATTATAAAGCCTTCACTTCAAATATTTCACACTTATTTATTCCTAGAAATATACAAGAAGCTCTAGGACACCCAACTGGAAACCGGCTGTTATGGAGGAGATGAATGCTTTCAATAAAAATAAACTGAAAAATTATTGATCTACCAGAAGGAAAGCAAACAGTAGGGTGTAAATGGGTCTTCATTGTCAAATGTAAGGCTGATGGGTCGATAGAGAGACACAAAGCCAGACTTGTTGCCAAAGGGTTTACTCAAACCTATGGCCTTGACTACCAAGAAACTTTTGCATCAGTAGCCAAAGTTAATTCTATTCGCATCCTTCTATCTGTGGCAGTGAACTTCAGCTAGCCTTTACACCAGCTAGATGTCAAAAATGCCTTCTTCAATGACAATCTTGAAGAAGAAGTATTCATGGAACTCCCACATGCATTTGAAAAAGAAACGAGCAGCGGAAAAGTATGTAGACTGGTGAAGTCCTTGTATGGACTCAAGCAATCTCCTAGAGCATGATTTGAGAGGTTTGGAAAGGTTGTGAGAAAACATGGGTACAACTAAAGCCAAGGAGATCATACACTGTTTTTTAAACACTCTAATGAAGGAAATAAGGAAATTATAATTAAAGACCTAGGTGAATTGAAGTTTTTCCTAGGAATGGAGTTTGCTAGATCCAAGAGGGATCTTTCTCCCAAACAAAGTAAGTGTTAGACTTATTGGTAGAAAAGGGCATGACAGGATGTAGGGCTGCCGAGACCCCACTTGAGCCAAACCTGGAGCTTGAAGCCGCCAAACCAGAAAATCTGATAGACCGAGAGGCAAGAGCAGTACCAGAAGCTGGTGGGAAAGTTAATTTACCTAGCCCATACCAGACCTAATATCTCATTTGTTGTCAGCTTATTAAGTCAGTTTATGCATTCTCTAGGACCAGCACATTATGACACAATATTGATGATCCTAAGATATCTAAAGGGAACTCCTGGGAAGGGATTGTTATTTGTTAACAGTGGACACTTACAAGTTAAAGTTTATACAAGTGCAGAGTGGGTAGGAAGCATAACTGACAAGAGGTTGACTTCCAACTACTATACATTTGTTGGTGGAAATCTAGTGACCTAGCGAAGCAAGAAACAGAGTTGTTGTAACAAGTAGTGCAGAAGCAGAGCTCAGAGCAGCCGCTCTTGGGATTTGTGAGATAATTTGGATGAAAGGACTCCTTGAAGATCTAAAATTTCATGTTCCCTCACCTTTAATACTTTACTGTGACAACAAGTCTGCAATCGCTACAGTTCACAAATCCGATTCTACAAGACAGAACTAAGCATGTTGAACTAGACAAGCACTTCATCAAAGAAAAAATAGACAGTGGATACATTTGCATGCCCTACCTACCTACTACAGAACAGGTGGCTAACATTCTGATGAGAACCTTGCTAGAAGGTCAACAAGACAAAGAATGTGAGAGGAAGCAAACCAGCTGCTGGAGGGGAACTTGAATAAATTCGAGTTAAAGACAGTGAGCACTGCGACCCTTTGTCGTGACATAGGGGTCACGACACTTACTGGTTTCGCGGCACTGTTGTTTTCTGCGACTTATCAGTTTATTTTTATTTTCTTTTTTAGGTTTTTAGTATTAGCATTGTATTAGTTTCTATTTTATTTCCTATTAGCATTGTATTAGGATTTTAGTTATTTAATTTCTATTAGGACTCTATTAAGCTATTTTATTTATTTTAGTACTAGGACTCTAGTTAGTACAAATATATTGCTAACATTAGGTTTGTAATCAATCAATTCAATCATCTATCAAAGTTTATCAATATAGTTTTTGTCTGTTGACTTTTACCAAAAACAATTATTTCGGCTTTTCTTGGGATTCAAACTTGAGAATTGCTTGGGTTAAAACAAGGGCTAATAACCCGAGTTCTAAATTTATTTCGGCTTTTTCTAGGATTCGTACTTGGAAATCGCTTGGGCTGCTAATTACCTGAACTCTAGAGAGTTAGCGAACCCTAATAAGGTGACCTAATTTACATCTATCGTGTGTGTTGCTTGCTGTGCAAGTTAGAACTATTAGGGTTTGTTGTTAGATCTAAACCGAGGTCCTCAACACATTTCTTACAATGGCCTACCGAAAAAAACAGTGTGACAAATTGATATGCAAGCTAGCAATGGAAGACATCTTTAGCCCAGCGTGAAGGGGAATGTTGGAAAAGGTGGACTGTATCCTAACAGATTCTGTTAAGAGTAATTTTAGGAATAAATCCTAGAGATTTATGTAAATATCCTATATTGTTGTAATTAGCTAAAAGTTAATAATCTCCTAGAAAGTAGGATTAGTTATTATTATAATTAGTCCTACAAGTTAGCTGCTAGTTTTCTATAAACCTAGATTGTAATTACCACAAAGAAAGGGAATATACAATACTTTTTTCTAAAGCTTCACATATATATCCACATACACTGAAAGGACTACATAGTATAACGCAACTTTCAATGACACAATCCAAATATTTTGACTTAGTTGTGTTAATACTAGTTAAGTTATCGCTTAACTCATAAGCACTCTAACACACCACCTTCTTCCCCTCGACTAGATTTGTTCCCGTCGACTCAGATCTGCCTTCGGCCGGGCGGCCGGCCGTTTTCCGGCAGACTGCTTAATCCCCCCTTAAGCGGTCTAGATGCTAGGCGGTGGGTCGCCGCCCGACTAGCGCCTAGCGCTTTCTGCAACCTTGATCATGTGAGGGAACTTGAACCTAAGGCACTCTTAGTGAAACTAGACTCTCATACCATGTTAAGTAACCGTTTAACCCAAAAGCTTAATTTGTAAGGAAAAAATCCAGCAATAGTATTCAAACACTCTAACAATACTGCTTGACCAATCAAGTTTCATAGCTTGTCATGCATATTATAGATAATACTAACTTCTTTAAAAATAGCATGTAGAAATATTAAACGATGGCAATGAATCACCAAGCTTTCTCTCTACTTCATACTCACTATTGTACCAAAAATAAATTTTAATTTTAAATGGTATTTCAATCCACTCTAATCTACTTCCATCAGTAATAATAAGAAACACAAACTACAAACAATACTGTCAAGAAGCTATACACACAAATGAACCTTTACAGAATTCAGCCCGATGACATCCATAGCCAAGTTGGTCCTCAGTATCGATGAATTACACAATCCCAGCCCATAGTGTATAAAATGCTACAAAGATTGAATCACTGAATCATGCAAATGGTTTAAATCTAGGGTGAATTGCACTAAGATACCCTGAGTTTATCCATGAATTACACGTATAATGTCAGTTTAAATTAATGGCGATCTTAACGGTTCAAGGGTAAAATGCTCTTTTAACCATAAATTTTTATAATTTTAAAATTGTGACCAATCAGAACGCGACACATCATTAATTTTAATAAAAAATTAATTTAAAAAAATTAAAAGGATCCAGATCCTTCCTTTCAATATAAAATAAAAAAAATTGATGGACTTCTCCATCTGCGCAGAATCATTTGCGTAAATGAAAAACCTCCATCTACATCTGCTCGCCTGGAAATTGAAGGAAACAAAAATCACACATGCAAAAGAAAAAAAAAATAAAAACAAAAATCACACACCCATTTGAGCATCTGTTGAGAAGAGAAAGGGTTTGTGTAGCATCTGTTGAGAAGGAGAACTAGTTTGTTGAAGTTGGTACCAAGTGGGGTGCCAACACTTTCACTGCCATTTTCAAATTCTCTCCTCTTTGGCTTGAAAATTGGTTTCTTTTCTTTTTCTTTTTTTTCTTTTTTTCTCTTTGGTTCTCTCAAAAATTTGAAATAAGGTTCCTAATATGTGATGGAATTATATTGGTCTTCCTTTTATAATATCTATTGGAGAAACTTTTGACTCCCCATCTCCTACCCTTATAAATCCAAACACACCTCTCTCACAAAAATCAAATGAATACCCAGTTTCTCTCTCCTTCTATTGGTATTGGGTTTTTCTTCTATCTCTTTTTTTTTTTTTTTTTTTTCTCTTTTCTGTTTCTCATGTTTCTTTCAAGACTCCAATTCGAAAAGGCAAAAAAAAAGGAGGAATTTGTGATTTTTTCGATTGTCGCTGTTGTTGAGATTTCAGTTGACTGGTTTGATAGAAGTTATTTATGAATGGTGAAGACAATATCGAAGGAGACTGGGTTAATAGAAGTTGTTGGGTTTAATTGACCTTTTTTTTTTTTGTTCTTCGTCTGGAGACAGATGGAGTGACGATCCACAGATGGAATGCTCCAACCCTAATTTTTTTTTTTATTATTTATATATGGTATATGGGTGGTTGATGGGTTGATTGGGGCAGATGGATAGACGATGATAATGGAGATTGTGAGCGTCGATGAATTTGGTTGAATTTCTGGGAATTTTTTTCGTATTTTTGTATTTTGTGCTGATGAATTTGGTTGAATTTCTGCAAATTTTTTTTTTTTGTATTTTTTTGTTTTTATTTTTTTATTTAATTTTTAATGTTATTTATTTTTTCCTAAGGGTAACTATGTCATTTTACATAAAAGTTTGGTCACACTGTTAGTTTTAACTTAGTCAACTAAAAATAGGGTACTTTAGTGTAATAAACGGTAAACTGACATTATGCGTGTAATTATAGATAAACTCATGGTACTTTAGTGCAATTCACCCTTAAATCTATATAGGGGTCGCCTTTAGTGTACCAGTGCATATGTGCCTTAAGTCATGCGCGATGTATGTGACCATATCAGAATAAGACAAAACTTTAATGGTGCATCAATGCACTAATGCATTGTAAAAAAGTTTCCATATATGTATGTGTATGTTATGTATATAAGCGAAATTCAGCAGTACCACTTCGTTCTGGTTCCGTAAGGCCTCCACAAGCATTCTTTTATGAGAAGGTTCAACCCTAAAAAATAATTAAGATAGTGCACATCAACTTGATGGATTTGTATTATCAAGAACAACAATAATGGCACATAAGAGCCCACGTTCCTAATGTTTTTATACAACCTACCAAACATAGCATAGATGACTAAAAGTATACCTGGTGAAAAGTGCCATACGCTGAAGTGCCACAGTTTGTTGCAATGCTGGAAGTTCTTCAAACTCAGAAGCTGTATAGGAGTGACCGACAAAATCTACCAAGTGATCAAAAGCGCCTATCTTACGACAAAGTGATTCAGCTGTGGACTGAAGTTGTGTCTCAGATCAGAAAGGCAAGTGTCCCGAAGAAACTTGAAATTCAAAACAACCAGAAACTATATGTCACTATTTCTGAGTTACCTTGTTATCCCCAGTGACGACTATAACACGTATACCAGCAGTCATGCATGCCAGCATAGCATTTTTAACTTCCTCTCTTGGTGGATCAAGCATTCCAACCTTTAGACGAGAAAGAAAATAAAATGAGGAAAAGGTGCATAGTATAAATAATTGCGAAGTGCATATATATATTCCTTTTACAAATTAAATTTCATCTTCTCCTATTGCAGTGACTACTGCTCCAATCAGTTTGTTAATTTGAACTGTCAGGGGAAACTGACTTAAATTGATACCCAAATATCTACTGTTCTCGATTATATCTCTTTAGGTAGTTAAAAATGGTATCATAGGAAACTGAAAACTTAAAAATGACAATAGAAAGCATTTATGAGTATATATGCCATGTCGATATTGTATCACAGTTCACAGATATAATACTAACATGACAAGACAAGATGCCCATTATACTTGCTGCAAGTTTATCAAAATCTACACATTGTATTCAACTAAATTCATAAATAAAGAATTTGTTATGAAAGTCATATAACTTTCTTTCTGCCTATGAATTATTTTGAAGATAAGGGGGATAGATGAATGGGAATAAATCAGATTAGTAACTATAACTATAACGCACATCGCTAAAACCAAAATTATTTAAAAAGATAATAATACTCCCACTGTCCTAAATTTTATGTCCCAGTTTGACTTTCAGACATTTTCAGGAGATATTTATAATATCACGACTTTCTAAATCTATCCTAATATAAAAATAAATAAAGAATAAAAAGTTGAGTAATTTGGAAAAGTAAAAGATAGAATGCAAGACGATGAGCATTGCTATAGACATTAATAGAATAAGCATTAGATTTGAACAGAAAGCATACCAACCCAATAAATGTAAGGTCTTTCTCATCGTCATAAGAGAAAGATTGTTGTCCCATAGGCATCTGTTTAAAAGCTAGAGCTAGACATCTCAATGTTTCTTTTCCTGCGAGACTGACCAATAAATGTGTGTTCATATGACATGTAAGAAAAACTGAATAATCTCACAGAAACCCACCAAAATGTAGATCTTAATAAGATGACATCAAGCTGATTGTAAAAAATTTAACGGTAGTTCCTAGTACTATTAAAATAAATTTAAATTATTACACTGAAGGTCCAATAACTTTTAAAGGAAATTAAAGGTTCACATTGTGGTATATTTTCAAATATCTGCAATCCTGATAGGTTTAGTCAAGAACAATTGTCACTAAAGAAGGGAGCTTCAGCTGCTGAGAAGATTATAACACTGCAGGAAGGACCCATCTTGATGGAAACTAACACTCCAGATACAGTCAATTTTTGTTTTACTGGAAACAAAATTTATTCCACAAAGAAAATAGGAACAAGGGAGAGGTAGAAAATAAATCCATAAAAACAAGAACAAAAAAAAGGATAAGAAATAGAAACCTCTAGAGCAGCAGTAATAGGAACAAAAACAGTCTACATGTACAAATGCTGACCTCTAGATACAGTCAACTTGGCGAATCAACATAAACAAAACCAGCAGGGATATGGTATAATGAAGGCAACCACCATTATATTGAAAAGAGGATGATAAGCATGCTAATTTTCTTTGTTCAATGAACCAAGAAGCAAACAGTTTAGCTGAGAATTCTACAACATGGAATCATTGGAAATTTACACCAAACTTGTTTCATTTATTTTGTTATTTTATTTATTCCACCATTAAAAGACCTCTTTCTCCAATAAATTTCATTTTCTCTCTTTAATAAGTTTTGTTTCCTTTTGACAGGAACGTAACGTTTTTTTTACCTTTTTCCTATTTTAGCAGAAACAGAAACTTGTATTGAAACAAAACAATTTTACCAAAAGGCATAAGCAGTCCTCAGTTTACAAAAATCACCAGGACCAGCACCAAGAAAGAAACAAAAAAACAACCTAAGGATTCTTGTAAGGATAGAATATGTTACTGAAAATGAGAAAGCTACATTGTAAGGATGTGTCTTCAACTTCAGATGCAATAACAACTTTTACCATGGAACAATCTAGAAAAAACTTTTGGACCTCTGAACAAAATGTTATTAATGTATCATCATGAGAACATTCCACTTTGTGGCACTAACATAGCATTTTCAAGAGTTCCCATTGTTATAATTTGCTTAATTGGGAGGGTGTTGCTAAACGATTGTATTATAGATTGAATGTAACAATCTATGGACTGCTGGTCCACTCTTTGTAGTTATCCTATATTTTGACAAAAAATATTGTTGTTCCTCATAAAAAAAACCTATATACATCTCAGCCTCAAATAATAGATCAGAGTCTTCACATTTTCAGTTAAACAGACCAGAAATAGTAAGCTGAAGCAAAAGTTGACACAGTTGTCTTGCCCTATAATTGCGCTGTGAAGAAGTGTTGAATCATTCAGAGAAGTGTCAACTAGGTGTAAGAAGAATCCAGAATATATGCATGAAGTCAACCTGATTCTCAGCACCAAAAATTTTTAATTGGTGTAATTCTAACCCTTGCCAGGAAAGAGCCCCATCCCTGTCCAAGATCGTCAAGACAGGTTTCTAAGCCAGGGCTAAATTCTACTGCCACCTGGTATCTCATGCATGGAATTTTTGGACATTTAAAGGAGAAAAAAATCATTGTAATGTTAGTTGACACAAGAATAAAATTTAAACAAATCTAACCTATTAAATCTCGATTCAAGCTCAGATCGGATATTAGCAGTCATTGGAACAGTGGAGCCACCATCATTGCAGAGGATATTCGTACATCTAGAAATGATACTCTCTGGAGCACCTTTAGAAAACATAATCTCCATTTGCTTACGACTGCAAAGGACACTCATCATTTTGCGATCACGCGAAAATTCCAAAATGGAAACCTGAAGCATCAAACTCTTAGACTGTACAGACCAATAACAACTACTATACCAAAAATTAACAAATACTGAAAAGCTATTTTAAAACATTTTTCAAGTTTCATATGATATTTCTTTTCAACTGAACAAATTTATTTCAATTAAAACTCAATTTTGCTACAATGAAAACTCTTGCAGTAATGTAGCGGTAATTAATAGGATTCCAAGCAAATACAGAAAGGGAAAAGAAAAAAAATAAAGGACAAAGAACTGAAAATATCAAAGAAACTAAAAATGCCCGTCATACTTCAAAATACTTGCTTTAAAAAAACAAGAGCAAATAAACACCAGTAAAAAAACAAAAAACAATTCCCGTACAAGACATGATCAAACTGAAAATAACGTGGCATTGACCAAATAAGAAGACCGTGCCCTGCCATAAAATCCAAAGGAATCTAAAAAATTCCTTAGCTACAATAGACCAGGAAACAACAATCCAGAAACCCAGTTAACAACTTTTCACTGAAAATTTTGATCCACAAAGTACATTGGCATTCATTTAAGAATGAACAAAGGAAAAAATAATTATAAATCATTCTATATCTAATTATTCATTTTCTAAAGCAAACCTTTTTGAATTGGTTCTCCCAATAATGATTACAGTACGATGCACGCTCATGCTTGCTAAGCACATTCAAAGCAGAAGGCATAGAATCAAAACCAGGAAGGCCAACCTGTAAATATATAGTAAAACAAATAAGTCTACAACCTCAAAATGAGCAATTGCAATACAACAACGTTGACATGTGTTAATTTTTATACTCGATGGATTTCTATAATTTTGACAAGTGGTTTATATATCATTGGATAACCTCACAACCCCAAAGGACTAGCCTTTTCAGTTCCAACATCCATTGTTATATACACTTTTTTCTTTCTATCTTTTTTTAGTATGAGATTATTCTCATCTTCTTTACTCAAGCTTCACATGTGGATGTTCTCTAACACTTCCTCTCACATGTGTGCCCGGTTGGCGTTTGTTGAATTAGCAACCTTTTGTTGTTATTTTTTATTTTATGAGTTGTCGTTTGGAGAGCTCGTGATTTAGCTATTGACATTAGTCTACAGGCTTTGATGTCATGTTAATTTGGATAACCTTACAGCCCATAAAACTATCATTTTAGGTTGTGGCATCTATTGCTATATATACCTTTTCTCTTTCTTTTCATCTGTTAAATGTAGGATTCATTCCCATATTTTCTCAAGCTTTATATGTAGGTGTTCTCTAACACTCCTTTTATATGTGAGTCTAGTTGGCATTTGTCGAATTATCCACCTTTTGTTTTTATTTTTTATTTCCAGAGTTGCTTTTTGGCATAGCTAGTGAGTCGTGATTTTGCCATTGACATTAGTCTAAACGCTCTGACATATCACGTTAATTTTTAACATTTGATGGATTGTTATATTTTTTTAAAGTGGTTTTATATTAGTGTAAAGCCTTACAACCCAAAAGATTATCCTTTTAGGTTGTGCCATCCATTGTGTTATACCCTTCATTTTCTTTTTATTTTCAATGTGGGATTTCACGTGTGGGTGACCTCTAAGACGATGAAAAAGATGAGATTAGGAGGAAGAAAAAACAATATAAACCAAATAACAGCAGCAACAACTAGAATTTAATAACTATAGGTACACAAACCTACCTTTTCAGCCAAAACACGGAGGGCCACCTCAGTGGACTCGCCAATTTTTTCATAGTTCCCCTTGTCAGGGTTATATTGTAAGACAGACTCATTGCAAAGAGCTGAACACATAGCTATGTGAAGAAGACAAGGCAACTGAGCAGGAAATTCAAGCTGCAAAATAACCAATTTTTTTATGGATACGGTGCAAACAGGAAATCCTAAAAGTCCACAGGCTACCAACAACTTGCCTCGGCCATATATTTATCTACAGGTGCATTCATTCACAAACAGTAAGTAATAGATGGTCAAAATTAATTTTTAGTAAACTACATAGTGACTTTCAAACACAAACTTCTACTGCATAATGACAAAGCCAGACAATAAGTTCTGATATCCACCCACATATCCCAATTTAGCATATTGGATGCCCATTCAATAAAGATCGATATATAAAATAACTCTCATCCAATAACTTCAGCCATTCAACCCTATTAGATCCTTTTATAAACTAAAAACTTTAACAAACAACACCTCTAACAAACAGTTTCAGATCTTCATGTAAGTAATAATTTTCTTATTCAGCTAATCAAGAAATCAGAACCTAATGTACAGTAGGCTTAAACCTTCATAATGCTGAAACCGCAGATATAACAGGATAATCAGTATGTTGTAGGATATATTAAGAAATGGGGAACAAAGAAGGGACACGGAAGGATTTCAACTATTTTAACTACTTGCACTATTATTATAATTGTTGTTGTTGTTTGAAATTGAATTTACTAGCTGATTCGATATTATGTATATGCACCACGCTTGCTTGCAGATACTCTTTAACAGAAGGCACTACACTTGAGGGGCCTGGCCCTCAGCAATAATTGAGGATCACAAATGATCTGAAAAATAAATACCTGTAGTTCACTGCTGTCAAAGACGATGCCTTCTGGAGCATAAGTTGTTCCACTGACACCATATTCAGCAATAACAGGGCCTTGTTGTATGGAATGAACCACACATATCTAGGAAGAGCAAGTATCAGGCAATCAAAATATCATTCAGAGGAATAGGTATAGAGTAGTCATTGTAATGCATGTAGTAAAGACAGTTTTCATAAATATTGATAGGAAACAAGCAAAAACAGATATATTACTCTTAGGTTGTTACATTACAAAAACAATGAACAAGCCAAAAATGAAAAAGAAGTGAAAAGATGATGCAATAATCGTCAACTTCATCAGTCAATGGTTGCACGCATCTCGGTTGATAAGCTTTATGGAACCAGAATTTTCATTTTTCCTATATTATTAAAATAAGATGTCCCATGTAATCCACCATATTGTTCGGAGTGCTACATCTTAAAGGTAAATTATTTGCATCAATGTAAACAATCCTAACAATAAATGATTTCTTCCTGCTGCTGTATACATTTGCACTCTCTGCCATGAGAATAATTTTTGAAACAAAAGATAATTACATATTTCCTAGTTAAGAAAGAGCATCAAAATTCCACCAGTAGAATTTGAGCCAAAATAGAAAAATAAACATTTGAGATCAAATTTCTAGCCATTACACTCTGATGGATAAAAAAGGAAGATTAAGCAACCGAAAGGTAGTGCAACTTCAAGAACAATCACAGAAAGCAAAAACATAAAATATTACAGGTAACAACTCCCTATCAGTTCTTTCATAAGGCCAACTGTTGTAGATATACATTAAGATAAGAGAATAATTTAAAGTTCATGATTCATAAATCCAAAAAAATCTCCCGTTTCACAAGTGTCATTTATTAAATTAGAAACAGAAATTTTATCGATGCAAAAGAATATATACATTAGGGTAAACAAACAATGCACCTACTGTGAATGCACTGAAAATAAAATCTAGCACAAAAGTTAGTAACTTATAACAAGTACTTTATCTTCGAATTGGACAATAACAAATTCCCAATTATCAAAATTTAGGATCACTAAAACTATTATGACGTATCTAATATTTTATTATGGACTGGGAGCTACTTCCAAGGATCAAACCAAAAACACTCCAATTCAACAGTATTGGATTTAATTTGGATTATGAGAAATGCATACTTGACTCAACAAAAACCATTTCTTACAAAATTATGCTAACTCCAGAGAATAAAAGCACTGTGATTGAAAAATTATGAAATAAAGAATAAAACGCTAACAAAGTTTAAAGAATACTTGAATTAAACTATCAACATCCAAGACAGCAGAAATGAAAAGTCTAAGAGATAGGACTACAAAAAAAAAGAAGAAAAAAAAACAAAAAACAAAAACAAAAATGAACAGATTTTGACAATTTCACTGAGAAAAGCCATTATTCTTTCAAATTGAGAAAAACATATAAGTGAATAAAAAAAAGTTTCAACCCCACACTCTGAATCATTTAAGTGCCAAAGCCAAAAAAGGGTACATGGAAGCATGTAAAAGAACAGTGACCGTTTCAAATTGCCTTAGAATTCATGGCAACTACCCACCAAAGTGATCTGAACCGTATAACAGATCAGAAAAGACAAACTATTGTTCAATATGTCAATATTCTAAGATTATCACCTTTGAAACTGACATCATATTGGTCGTAAGAGTTCCAGTCTTGTCGCTGCAAATTACTGTAGTGCATCCGAGGGTCTCTACCGATGGCAAAGACCGTACTATAGCATTCAACCGAGCCATTCGCTTCGTTCCAAGAGCCAAACACCTAAAATTAAAAAGATTAAATAAAAAAAACACCATGCTAACCAAAAACAATAAACTAAGTGAGCTGTTAAATCACATGAGAATTTTCACAACATAAACACAAGTCTGTATGAAAATTAATTTTACTACTCTGTTTGAGTTCATATAAGAGACTTCTTCAGCATAAGTCACGAAAACTACAAGAAAACCATATTCATTTGCAACCTCAGACTATATGCACCTTTATGTTGTATCCTGTGCTAAATCTAATTCCATAATCAATGTTTTTTTAATTTCCATGTATCTGAATTGGGCGCTTTACATCCACATCATTTTTTTTTTCTGTCAGAAAGGACTAAATTATCTAGTTTCTGACTTAATGTGATTCCTCATGTAAACTAAAGGAAGACTTTAAGCACTCACGTTGTAACAACAGCAGGAAGCCCTTCAGGAATTGCTGCAACTGCCAGAGCAACTGCAATCTAGGAAGGTATAAAGAGTAACTCAAAGTTAAAATGCAAAAAAAATAAGAGTGGGAGATGATCACATTGCACAGTCACCCAAACTCTGCTACTTTAAAAGCAAATATATATAAATATATATATATATGTATGTATGTATGTATGTATGTATGGCCTTCCATCCACGAAACACTACCTTGAAGTAATGTATTGCACCACGCAAGAACCCACCATGAGAAGGATCACGAAAGTGACCAATGTTTACAATCCATACTAATACACAAATTCCTGCAATAACCTAAAAACACAGAAAATCTTCATAAATGCACCACATAGCAAGTAAAGTAAGCATGTTAAGAAGTCAGCAAAGAAATAAAACTTCTCTCATCTCTTTAACATAATGATATGGATCGTATTGATGAGGTAAAGAGGAAGAAGAAAGAAATCAAGAATGATCAGAGAGTAAAAAAGCTACTAACACAGAAAATAATTCTTGAACAAACAAGTAAAACTATAAAAGCTGCAAGTTCAAATTTATTTTTTTTTTTTTTTTTTTTTTTGTGTGTATCCAAATGAAAAAAATTTCATTCACCTTCCTTGTGGTTTGAATTAATTACAGCAAGACTCCTTGGTTTCAAAAATAGGGTAAAATCTCTCCAACCACAAGGGAGGTGAATGACATTTTCCCTATCCAGAAAGAAAAGCATCAGGACAGAGAATTTGCAATCACCTTAGCCAAAAAAGTACCAAATTCGTCCAGTTTCTTTTTCAGGGGTGTCACTTCCTGCAAACAATATTAGATACTAAAATCCAAATGTATATATAAGGAAAAAAAATCAAATAAACTCTCTTTTTTTTCCTTTTTGATGATATTACAGAAATCATTAAAGACCAGATAAATACATAAGGATGGATACCAACTAAAGATGACATAAACCATTTGTTACAAATAGAGGTCCCTCCCATGCAATTAAGAAAGGATCCAAGAGGTAGCCCATCACAACAACTAATATCTATCTCAAATAGTTTCAACAGCATCTAAGCCACATGATTTTCTCTGAATAATTAATAATGGGAAACAAATTTCAAAAGTGAAGCATGGTGCTATCTGATAACCATATAATGAGGCAGGTTACTAAATATGAATAAAAAAGAATAATTCATATGCATGCAGACAACAACATTGCAAAGGATAATTCCTACCATGGAATACTAATGAAGACTGAAAATTGACAATGCTTACATCATCAGTTCGCAACATGGAATCACGTATGCTGCCCATGGCTGTGTTAGCACCAACTCCAACTACAACAGCCCTTGCTCTGCCCGCAACCACTACAGTACCCTGGCAATCAAAATATTTTGGAATTTATTTGACGCTAGTACTTCTAAAAAGCAGAGAAGTTAAATACTTAGGTTCTTAAGAAAGAAACAAGACAAGAAAAGAAGACCATAGTTAAGAAACTGCTAAAAGTGCTTAAATATTATTGTTGGGTCATTACCTAACAGCTTAAACTTTGTGTTAAACAATTATTAACATGGTATCAAAAACTTGTTTTACCAGGAGTGTCTGAATTCAAATCCTTCCACGTGATTATTGTTATTTGTTATTTGATATATGTTTGTATTTGGGCTTAAGCCACGTGGCAAAAGATTAGTCTCACACGTGACTCGTGCGGGAGTGTATTAGAATGCTTAGATACTATTGTTAGGTTATTTCCTAACACTTTTTAAGCTTTAGGGTCTAGCGGTTACTAACAGAAACAATACTTCAATTCTCCATCTCAACTTAATTTAATGTCAAAAAATAAAATCTTGTTGAACAATATCAAAGAATACATTAATTTGAACAAAATTGCTCGTATATGGGGAAAAAAGGAGTTTCCAAAATTACATGATCATGTTCCTCCTCATTAGAATATCAAAGTATATTCCCCACAATCAAACTATAGGCAGGGGACTTTAAAGCATAAAGGGTAGATCAACGTGTAATTACTCCAGCTCCCAAGGTAAAATGAACTATGGATGCCAAATTGACTACAAAGAGGTAGGCAAAACAAGATAGTCTAAGTCTCCCTGTGTAAATTTCTTATGTTCAATAATAGCTGCAGCACATAGTATTTTCACCTTTTTTTATAGGAAACAAAAATCTTTACTCAAAGATGAAGAAAATAAGTACAAAAGTGAACAAGTAATCCACCAAAACAATAAACTAAACAAAAAAAAAAAATTACAAGAAATTCAATAAAAAAACAACAGCCTTCCAATCCAACAAGATGATAAATAGAGAATTGTCTCTAAATTCTTCAGGAGGTAGAGATGCCTATAAAGAAGCCAAATAATAAACTTTATCCCATAAAAAACTGTCCTCTTCTTTAGCTTCCTCAAAAATTCGTCTATTCCTCTCTAAACAAATAACCCACAAAATAGCAAAAATTCCACAATACCAATGGATCATTGCTTTCTTTCCTCCCCCAAAAGCAAAAAGAAAGAGACCACAGACCAAGGAGCAGCCCACTTCAAACCCACCATTTCACCTAAATTAAATGATATATTTTCTTAATTTTTTTTTTTTAATATTTGACATGTAATGTGAAACCACACAGATTCACCCTTTGGGGAATAAAATCAGGCTACTTGGTCCTGATCCAATAGTAGAATCAGTGCCATCTCTCCCAAGTAGATCAATCACCATTATAGTTTATAGATGAACTTATCCTGATTTCATCAACAATTACAAACAGTCACCTTAGCCAATAAGCATTTTTATTATAAACATGAGTTTACTTCCTTGTCGGCATACGCATATAGTAGTATTTGTAAATATAGACTCAAATAGCATAACAAAAATTTTACCGAGAAGAGAATATTTGTCTTGTCTTGGTATACAGCATTTGTTGCTACAGTGGACTTGAGTTCTTTTTCCACAGAGCTGCTCTCACCTATCATCATTTGAACAAAATTATCAGCTGAATGGGATTGTATGTGTGCTCAATTATGATGCAGTTATCACCAGATTTAAAGTAAGCATGTAATAGTGAAAATCATGACAAAACATAAGATCAAACTATAATAGTGATAGCATACCTCATTAACTATCTGCCAATCTAGATATTTCTCATAGATATACAAAACATTAAACTAACAGAACAATGCAGGAGGCAACACGTTTTCTCTCAATCCACCCATTAAGCTCATAAGATAATTGCTAGACCAGCAATCCAACAAATGTATTTAATTGGGTGACAAGGCTTCTGAAATAAAGCAGCCACAAGGGGTTCAATATGGAATTATTCAGCATCCAAATAGCAAATCATCCAAAGGCTTGCACACAAAAGTTATTAAGTACACAATGGACCTTGTTGGTTAGTTAACAATGATAGCCATAACTTCCTGCCGAGAAATTTAATGAATAAACCCCAAACAGAGCGTACTTACTATTTAAACTTAGGCTAACGTATCATTCAGTCATTTTGTGAGATTAAAAAGGAAGCTTGACTTTTCTAAAGATTAGCTAAGAGTTGTTGTACATGATTGAGAATCAGAATCAAAAAAGAAAAATGTTACGTAGAGCAGACATACCTGTAAGAATTGCTTGATCAATCCGTAATTGGTTACTTAGCATCTCAATCATTCTCATATCAGCTGGAATTTTGCATCCCACTATGGAAGGGAACTGTTTTAAGATCTGACTAAAATATTTGCTAATATGTATAAATTAAAAAATTAACAGCATGTGACCAACTGACCGCTAACTTCTACAATATCCCCTGGTACCAGCTCTGTTGCAGGGAGTATGGAGAAACAACCTGTATCAATAATTCACATTTAGAATTAGTGACAAAAATTGAAACAAGTGCTTGCATTCAATTTAATATGACACTTGCAACATAGAATTTCAATTAATGGTAAAATAAACATAGCTAATACAAATAATATGCTCAGGTAATATGAGAAGAAATTCATCAAACTAAAGAATCAATGAGGTGTATGTTTAAGACACCAATGAAGAGTATCCTGAAATAACTCCAAAAAACAAAATGAAGGAAGGAGAACGATCTGCCATGTATGATATGTGACAAACACTTTTTGTTGTTTTTATGTTTTCTTCCTTCTTTTTATTTTCTTTCTTTCCTTTTTATTGATAGGAGATGCATGATATAAGATTACAAAGATAAGGAATTGTTATCTGCAATGCATGAACAGTTTGCAACTTGTAAATTCACCTCACAATATAAATATGAAGTGTCTGGAACATCTATGCAGACGAATACAACTTGAACCCAGATTCCAATAATTTTTATTTTTTATAGAAAACTATAATGATTTTATTGAAGAAAGTAAATACAAAGTGAACAAGATGTCCCCGACTCAAAAACTTTTTGTGGACTAAAATTAAAACTCTGCAGTTTTATATAAAAGCAACTTAAGAAATTAAACCAGGAACATGACTCTCCTACAGCATGCATCAAATGGCATGCAACAATAAAGTTTTGACCAAACTGAAAAATGCAGACAACTCTACAAATAATGGAAAACTACCATATGCTTGCATTAAAATGCAAAGAAGTATTAAAGTTCTTGAAAGAAAAATAGACCTTTGGAAAAAAAAAAAACATAGCAAATTAAGACATTAAGTCACCACATTATATAAAAAATACAATCAATATGTTTTACCATTTCGCAGGACAGTTGCAATGTCAGCTTGGTAGGCCCGTAGTTCCTATACAATAAAGAAGAAACATGTATCAAGATATATGAAGCTGTGCAGATTTCAATTTCAACCACAAAATAAAGAAGACAATAGTTCGGCGTACACTGAAGGAGAAAATAACTTTCTATAACTTAACTAGTAAGCAAGCATAAAATTAAACATAGGAAGTCAGTTTTGAGTAGAACAACCAAAGATCCAACGCTACTAATGTCTGTTAAAGTTTACACAAGTGTCCTCAAAAAGATGTGCAACTACCTCAAGAGCCTTTTCAGCATTTGTTTCCGTAATTACCCCCACTGCTGCATTGGCAGCTAATATGAGCAGGATAACCTGTAAATATAGCAAAATCAACAATAAATTTTAAGACCATAAAACGTACAAACCAAGTATGCAACCTGAAATTATAAAGCAATTAGATTCTTCTATTAACACGTTAATGCTGTCCAGTCATGGTGATATATATATATATGCCATAAGTACTTATAAACACTGGCAAATGTCCCAGATCAAATTAGGTGTTTTTTTTTTTTGGTATATCATGCAGGTTAATAATCAATGCATTTTACAAGAACTACTCAATTATAATGGGCAATTTCAGGCATAACCTGCCTTGTACTATATTGTCAATTCTTTTTATCCTACAAATTAGAGTAATTTGTATCCCTTTCTCAACCTACAATAGCAGACATCTGATCAAAAGAAAATCACGTCATACATAAGAGAGATTAACCGTGGAAGGGAAACACACTTTGGCAGATCAAAAACCACCCAAACTCAATAAATATTTTTCCCAACTTCATTGCTGCTATAGTTTTTTAACAATAAACCTTTTATTCCTTCAACTTGGACAATAAACATGTCAGCCATACATCCAAAAGGCAGGAACTGAAGGAAGAAGAACATGAGATCACTTATTCACCTTTACAACATTTGTAAACAAAAACATTTTGTGTATGCTACTTGCACTTTCATAATTATAGAAATCTAAAATTAAAAACTGTATGCTATAGAAAATGACAAGGAAAAACAAGCATAGCCAAGCAGATGAAAATCTTACAGAAGGCTCCAGAAATGCTGCTAAGCCAGTCTCCCCGTCAATCAAAGCCAAAACAAAAGAAACAACAGCAGCAGCAATTAATATCTTCACAAGCAAATCATCAAACTGTTTTAAAACCAGTTTCCAGAAGGGAGTCCCTGCATTCAGTAAAAGGAAAACACATAAGGTTTAGCACACTCTAAAGTAACAATTCCATATGACAATAATCACAAATATAGATAATAAATAAATAAAATAAGATAGCATTATTGATCCCCCATTTCATATATATACAACAAAATTGGATTGGCAAGACACATACATGTTGATGGATTCCTTAAAAATCTGGTTGACAAAATTAGGAAATTAAGTTCCCTTGAACATAATAGACTAATAGTTTGAGTTTCCTATGCTAGTTTGTACCCTATAAATATTGTATCTTTTCTCAGTGAATAAATCAACATAACCTATTTTTTCATATGGTTTCTTTTCTCTCACGGCCTTAATTGTCGCAAAAAATGCTGCGCTTGCACAGCCTTCATTGTGGCAGCAACTTTTTTTTCCTTCCTTTTTTCTGCTTTTGGCCTCCATAGCCAAAGAATTTCCTTCAGCCGTATCACCTATTTTCGTATTTATCCCTACATCAGTTTCACTCAAAAATTTGCACCACCATGTCTGTAACCTCATAAGTAACTCCTAGCATACCACCCAACAACCTCCAAGATTTAGTGAACGATTAAAGAATAATGGTGTCTGCAAGTTGAGAAAAGCATTGTATGGGCTAAAACAATCTCCAAGAGCATGGTTTGGGAGAGTTTCCAAAGCTATGAGAGACATGAAGTTTTGGCAGAGCCAAGGAGATCAACTCTTTTCATTAAACAGTCACCAACTGGTAAAATTACAGCCTTTGATCATTTAATAGACAGATATATTTGTGACATGTGATGACCTTGAAGAAATAGAGTAGCTCAAGGGTCGATTGGCTAGAAAAGTTGAGATCAAATACTTGGGAAAGCTCAAGTATTTTTTAGGAATTGAGGCAGCTTACTCAAGAAGAGGAAAATTTATTTTTTTTTTTTTTTTTTTTTTTTACAAAAACGATTGTAGAACAAAAAAGATATACAATAGGAGAAAGCAAACTGTCCTTAACAGTAAAAGAAAGGAACAACTACCAAAAACAGCAAAGACTATATAAAAGCCACCCACAAAGCTCTAATCAAGAACTGGAATTTCCATCTCCAAGCAAAAATACATTCCTGATCTTCTAAAGGAAACAAGGATGCTAGGATGCAAGCCAGCTGAAACACCAATTGAGCAAACTCACAAGCTAGGAGAGGCTATAGAGGATACAGTAGTAGACAGGGGAGATATTAAAGGTTGGTTGGAAAATTATCTATTTATCCCATACAAGACCTAAAAATAGCATATGCAATGAGTGTAATAAGCCAATTCAAGTATTCTCCTAAAGAAGTTCATCTAGAGGCAGTTTCATAATTCTGCAATATCTGAAATCTACTCCAGGGAAAGGAATCCTCTTCAAGAAAAATGAGGAATTGAATTAGAAGTTTATATTGTTACATATTGGGCTGGATCAGTAATTGACCGCATCAATTTCAGGCTATCTTACTATCTTAGGAGGAAATTTGGTGACATGGAGGAGTAAAGCACAATCAGTGGTGGTTAGATCTAGTGTGGAAGTAGAATTCAGAGCCATGGCACATGGGATTTGTGAGTTGCTATGGTTGAAAATAATTCCTGATGATTAGGAATAAAGTGGGAAGGAACTATAAAGTTGTATTGTGATAACAAGTTAACGATCAACATTGCTCATAATCCAGTCAGCATGATCTTACGAAGGATGTTGAAGTGGACCGACGCTTTATTAAAGAGAAGCTTGATAGTGGATAAATATGTACTCCTTATATAGTTATATTTCAACAAATGGGCAACTTGCTGATATTCTAACCTCTATCAAGTCATTCTTTTCAAGATATTACAAGCAAGCTGAAAATGAACAATAGCTACTCACCAGTTTGAGGGGGAGTGTTGATAGATTCCTTAAAAATCTGGTTGACAAAATTAGGAAATTAAGTTTCCTTGAACATAATAGCATCAGTTTCCTATTTCATGTTAGTTTGTGCCCTATAAATATTGTACCTTGTCTCAATAAATAAATCATCGGAACCTTTTTTAACAATAAAATTTACGACAGCCAGCCAAAATATTATGGAGTTAAAAACTGCCAAAATTGAACATAGCCCGATAATCTTAACTTATGCTGATATCAAATTTGAAGCTAGAGTTACCCTCACTTTCGTCTCGACTCCTAACTAACAATTTTTGACCAAAAACAACAAAATTCATGCAGTACAACGCAATTCTGTTGGTTAAATTACCACAAAAACCCTTGAGACTAACCTCACATATACAGAAATAGTATCTTAAGAGGTCTCCACATTGCAATTACAAGACGTGCTTTTTTTTTCACCATTCAAAACAAGAAGCTCAATATATGATAACCTACAAATACTATTAAACAACTATCTTTTTAAATAAAAAATAAATCTTTAAAAAGAAAAGAAACACACTTTCATTTAAGAATAGGCATTAAAATCTGTCAACAATCGAAAAATCACTTGATATAGAACTAGAATGAAGATAGGAGCTTTCAACTGATCAAACTGAACCTATCAAAGAACTTCTCCAACACAATGTATCATCGCAAGAATGTCCAAAAAAACACAAGGACATTGCATATAACAATTTTAGATTACTCTAATGCGCACTGGCTCTTCACATGACCCCATAGCTTTGTGATGAAGAAATTCATAATTTTTTCAAACTTCATTGCACTTCTGACTAAATTTCAGTAGCAATTCCAGCAATGCTCAGGTTATTGACTCAAAGCCATAATTGAAACCCAATCTCTTTGGTTCATGTTGCCCCTTTATCCAGTTTAAATGATTTCTTGATAATACTTTTGTTCTTGAGTTAATTCAATGTGTCTTTCCCAAATGCTTGACAATCTAAACTATGTTTTATAATTACTCATCCTTCCCCTTTAACCAAATGTAAATGATTTATTGAGGCTTTGTTGCTGTATTAATTCAATGTCACTTTATCATGCACTTGCACCAAATCTAGTAATAATTACCAAATAAACTAAGATGGCTTATCACATTTAGAAAATTACGTGCAAAATTTTTCTAATTTTCATATAAAAAAGAAATTTAAGAAGTCACTATGCATGAACGTATTTATGAAAAATAAATGAAAAAGGAGGTGAGGAAAGGTGTAGGCCATGTACTTACTTTTTTCTTCAGGCAGCACTGCAGACCATAGAAAAGAAGCATGCAAACAAAGGAGGAAATGACATCAGTGGAAAAAACTAGATCAACATAAAGCTCCATACTAATTTTCTTGAAAAAAAAAATGATTCACAAGAAGATGAACTTCATACAAAACTTTTTGTCGTTACAAAATCAGAAGCAGATTTCACAAGACGCATTAATACTATAATTTAATTAGAATAAATTCATGATCACATGGGAAGATCCTACAAATTAATTACACATTGCAAGTAACAGAAAGGTATGTCACTTCATGATTTTCAGCTAGAAAGATTAAATGTCAAAACATAAAAGATAACAAAGCAGCAGCATATTATGCGGTAACTTCATTTGGTATTGGCAACTTAACCTTCCCTTTACTATACATTTTTTTCATCAATTGCTTACGGCTTACCAATTCCATTATTTATTTATTTATTTAAAATAGAAGAAGAAGACTCCATCATCACTATAGATATAAGGTTTAGGGGAAGACATCAAGAAAATAAAGGAAAATAATTTCTATTAGTTAGAAGGTTCATAATAGCGCGAAGCGAAAGCAATTTAAACCCACTTCCAAAATGAGATTTGAATTCTCAAATGCAGAAGAATTTAACACGGTTAAAGTCTTTATTCCGCAACAGATGAACTGACGGTATATTGAGTTGGACTTTGGTCCATTAAAACTTATAGTTATTAATAGTCGAATATCACACAGTGATGGAATGTTTGAGCTCATGTCTGGCGCATATAAACTAATAAAACGACTGCAAAGAACACAATCTACTTGAAGAAGTTGGAAACAGATAACTTACCATTTCTACCGTAAATTCTAGCATGTTGCGCCACCTGCAAACAATAAATTATTAAATGCAACTTGTAATTTATAACTCAAAATTTGAATTGACTTGCAAACAATTCAAGTTGAATTTTTTTTAAAAAAAAAAAAAAAAGCACCTGAGAATCAGTGAGACCTTTAGTAGGGTCGACTCCAAAGAAATCCAACACCTGGTAAAACAATTAGAGAGTTGTGTCAAAGCGAGAAACCAAAATTTCGAACAAAATTCGTGTGAAACGTCGCCAGAGGAAGTGAATTACCTCATTAGCAGATCTGGCATAGGCGTCCTCCATTACGAATTTAAAATTTGGATCGGAGAAAGAAAGCTTGTCTACTTGTTGTATCAAATTGAAAGAGAGCAGTGAGTTTTCATTCTGATCATTTTTTTTTTTTTTTTTTTAACTCTTTGAGATCTAACTAGATGAATATGGGAATGGTTGTTTGGACAGGATCAGGAACGTTACATGCAAGCAACGTCGCGTTGGGCTTCGAAACAGTTCGGGTTTTAAAAATGGTGTTGACTGCGCGCTTTGCACGTGAGCCCGTACTATTAGGCGCCCAACCCTGCCTTAAGTGGGCTCACTGTATGGAATGGGGCCTTCTTCCTTGAAAATAAAAGCCTCAACCAGTTTCTCTGTTTTTTCCATTTCCAAAAGACCAGAACTATTACTAATAATAAAAACTAATCAGACAAACCACGTGCATATCCAATATAAGAGAATATTCAGGTTCGAGTCGTCACCACCATAAATAATATATAAAAAAAAAACTAATAGAAAAAAATATATTTTTATCAGAAAAAACTTATAGAAAAAAGTATAATTTTTTAAGTCTAAACCAATTGGGTTAGAGTGTTTCGAAATTTAACGAGATCATTCACTAATCGCTACAAGTACAGATCAGAAAACAACTTTCACACAGGGGAAGGGTCTCCCAACGCTTTACAATTTTATAAGTAAATATAAATCAAATCTCTATCATGAATGTGAAGGTAAAGTGCACAATCAATTGGTTTTTTATTTGCAATGTTATTGGTAAAGCCCTTAAATACGCTTTTAGTTTATGCCATTTAAGTAGCAATTTTGAAAATATGTTAAACATTAGTTTAGAATTTAGAATTATTTTTAAAAAATTGTTATGTTTAATTACTTGTGTCAATGTGTCTTTTTTTTAAAAGAAGACTTGACTCCCATCTGTCAAAGCTACATAGGAAAGGGGTCTGCAACCCCTATCAAAATATTGAACTGTTTCATAGGTTTTTATTGTTAGAAACTTGTTTAAAAAGGAAACAGATATATTACTTGTTGAAATAATACAATACTTAAACCAATATATATTGAGTTGTAAACTAGCACTTAAATGAACTAAGGGCTCCCATGTGGGCATACTACTCTCTCTATATTTACGCACCTAAGATTGGACCTTGTCTATTGAGCTGGGGCTTCCTTTGAATTGAGCTTAGCCATCGGGGGTTGGTTATATCTTTAGTTTTTATCTCTTCAGTAGAAATACTAAAGTGCCTATAAATTCAGATGTTCTGTATAGGTATAAAATATAAAATTAATTCATTTTTAATTTTCATTAATTGATTTTGCATATTCTAAAAGAGGAAAAATATTTAGTTCGCTGGATTCTGGTTTTTTGTGTATAAAAATCACAAATAGATTATTGTATTTCTGGGAGGCATTCACTAATCGTCCTTCAAGCATTGAGAAGGAATAAACTCTGGTTCGAGACATTGCAAGTTTTTGCAAGCCTTAATTATTTATATTCAAACCAGTAATTCTACAATTTTATTTTTTTTTTGTAATATTGTTATGTATTGTTGTTTGAGTGTTTATTATATAAGCAATATTTCATCTATTTCTTCAAATATTGATTGTTATTTCTAAAATCTATATTATTTTCATATTGTTTCATTGATATTTTTTTTTTTGTTCATTTACTCTCCAACAAAATATTTTAAAAATGTAATAGATTTAGAAAACAATTAATTTATGTATAAAAATGATTAGGTCTGTTAAATAATCAGATTCGTTTGCTATACCAATTGATTACATGTTTACTTTGTTGGAGGAATTGTAAGAAAAACTATATTGTGATGGAAAGTAACAACTCAAATTATTTGAAACATTTTGAGTGCGAAAGCAATTGGTCCTATCTCCTCATTGCAAGTCACCTATCAGTACAATTTGTACAACTTGTAAATTTACTACCAAAAATTATTTGATTATACATGTAATGCTATAGAGTAACTTGGTTAGTCCAAAATTACAGTTCAATCTTTCATGCGGTAAAATATGAGCAAAATTTGATCATTTTCTCTCGAATTAGGCATCCATGTCATAAATTTGTAAGGGACAAAAGAAACAAGTTGATATATCAATTATTTAACCGTTACAAAATAATATGATCAAAGAAACCAATCAAAATTTATTTTATTTGATTATTTTTATTTTTGCAGTTAGGATTTGGACAGATAATAAGTTAATATTAAGATTGTTCTCAAATCTACAAAGGTAAGCACAATAACACATAAAAATGTTAATTTAACACTGACTTTGTGAATTATCCATCTCCAAGGATTTTTTTTTTTAATAATTATAATTTAATTTGGGGTTTATGTACTCAAACCTATAATCTTAGTCGACCTAGTGGTGTAGGTTTGGTTCAGCCTCGTCTCATTATCACCTCCAAGGAACTTGTAGATATTTTTTTTCGGATTTAATCCGGTTCAAATACATGTATAATCATAATATTAATAGATTATCAACAAATAGCCATATATCAATCGTAATTTGTGACTATAAACATCTAAATAATAAAAGGGCTAAAAGGAGGCCTAGGTAATTGGGTTAAATCAAAATCTACAACTTTTGGATGAAGGAAAAACGGCAGTCTAGCAATTAAACGTGTTCTTCCACGTTTCCTCTATTTTCCAATTCTAGCAATGCCTGACATTTACATATGAAAAATCATCCGTATATATTTCTCTTCAACCAATTTTGCAGAAGGCAAAAGCAGAGCCAACAAGCAAGTTTCCAATTATAATTCTCTGTTTGGACTTGGGTCGTCAATGTGGACTCTATGGACCCGTTTGATAACTGGGTTTGGATAATTTTTTTATCCAAACCCATGTTTGGTACAAATTGAATACTGTTGGGATTGGTCACAACTAATCCCAACAATGCTCATTTTCTCCCACTGAGGCGGGACAACTTGTCCCGCCTCAACAGGTGGGACAACTTGTCCCGCCTTTTTTTTTTTATATAAAATATTATATTTATATATAATATATTTTAATAAAAATTAATTTTTAATAGTTCTATATATTTTTAAAAAATAATTTAAATAATTTATTTTATTTAAAATATTTTTTAATTTAAATAATTTTATTATTAATTTACTTTAAAATTACTTTTAATAGTTTTTATTAATTTATTTTATTAATAGAATAATTTTAAACTCAATTTAATTTAAGTAATTTTATTTTTTATTTAATTTAAAATAATTTTATTATATGCAAAAATTAATTTAATTCAGCCTGATTTTATCCAATCTCATACTACATCAAACACATTACAGTAATAATTTAATCCAATACATATTGCACCAAACACATTACATTATTAATTTAATCATGTCCAATCCAATTCAATCCATTCGAGTAGTGTCCCTCTCCCCTAAATTACAAATAAAATATAATAGCTTAATATATAATATATATATATAAGTTAGTTTTTTTAAAAATTAATTATAAATAGTTGTATTTATTTTTTTAAAAGTAGTATAAATATTTTATTTAAAAATATTAACCATATTTAATTTTTATTATTGATTTAAAACAATTTTTTACTTTAAAATTAATTTAATCTAATAATTAATCAATTTCAAACTATATAAAACATATAAAATATAATAAATTTTTTTATCCAATCTCATACTACACCAAACAAAACATAGTACTATTTTTAATTCAATCCGTACTGCACCAAATACATGACAGTACTAATTAGTCCAATCCTATCCAATCCAATCCAATCCTATAAAAATAGTCCAATCCAATCCAATCCAATCCCATAAAACAAACGAGTCCTATATGAATATGGGTTTGATTTTACAGTAGAGATATTTTACATATGTTTAATTTTATATGTCCATGCCTTAGGTACGGGAACATAATCAGGGATTTATTGTTAGAGCTAGCAATACAACACATTCAACAATCAACATAAGATATTTTGATGTGTTGTTATAAAAAAATAAAGTATGATATGTGCACTATTTTGTCATTTTCTATATAGCATTCGAGCTAATAAAAAATTTAAGAATTTAAGATTATTGAAATTGACGACCTTAATTCCTATTGATAGTTAAAAAAGGTTGACACAGACTTATATAAGCTTTTCCGATCTCACCTTGTTTGTTAATGGGATATTGGCATATTGAAATTACCCGTGCCGCTCTCACAAAATCACTTTGAAAATGAAAGGTTGTTAAGAAGAGTGTACGGATAGGTGGTAGGAAGGGTAATAAAAAAATCATATTGATAATAAAATTCTAGCACCATTTGAATTATATTTATTAAGGTACTTTGGACTGTCATTTGAATTTGGGATATAATTTTGGACTTTTGGAGTTTGAACTTATTATTTTGGACGGTTATTAAATTTTATTTGTGTAATTTTATTAATGGACTGATCAACATCTAATGGAAAAATATATGGATAATTGGTCAGTATCTATTTTAGCGTGTTATTTTAGACTGCTCAGCAGCTAAATGGAAAAATGTATGGCTAATTATAAAATAAATAAGTACATAAAAATTATAGTTTAAATCAGCTTGATCCACGTCTTGGGTGGACATCTCGGTTTATGGGGTAATGGGCCGAGGCTGTGGTGATATCGTGGGCACGTTATCGGGTATAATGAATCCCAGGGGAGTTTGCTTGATTAGAGATGAGGGAATCCTCGTAGGGGTAGTTTGCTGGGGCTGCGTTATTTGCTTGGATTGTTTGGATCCATGGTTTCAAGGTTTCCTCAGAGGAATAGAAACAGTCCTTCTTCTAACGCCAATGGTAAAAAATGGGTCAACTGGTTAATAATAGTCAACTAAGCCACACAAGAGAATTTAGTGATTAGGTGAGGTAATAATATCATATCTCAGCCCTTGAAGTATGCGAGTAGGTTCTCAGTCAGGATGAGAACCTTACAAGTGTAAGCTATTGAATAGGTATCTGAAAAGGAAGAGAAAGATAGGTGAGGAGTACCGGATTTAAGTTGGCGATTAAACTCCAACGATCAAGTCAGTTCAGATATGATAGGAAAATCAATGAACTAATTTAAAGAGTTTTAGGGTTGATGAGTTATATTAAATAGCATACATTGCTCTTTATTTACTGAATGTAGTTATAGCTCTCCAATATTCCCTTTGTGCCCTTCTATTTAGGGAATGTTCAATTATCTTGGTCAATCTGATCGGCTGCTTGCTTCCTTATATATGTAATGTCTATATTCTTGGAGCGTCTGATTAGGGATGTGACAATATGAGTGATTGAATGGTAACATGCAGCATATAAGCATTTAATGTAATATCCCGAATTTCGAATAATTAATTTTAAATATGTGGATATAAAATTCATGATATGAGGGGTGCAAAATGTAATTAAATGTATATTTATTTTATGGTTTCCAGGTGGATCAAATTGAACGGTCGAAAATTATGCATGAAAATTGAAAACTGAGGCAGTGAGTATCGCGACCTGGTCACCGCGACCACAGATCGCGATGACCAGCTCGCGATGAAAATGGTGATTTTTGGCAGTGACTACCGCGACCAGTCATCGCGATGAACTGCTCGCGATGAAAATGTCAAATTCTGGCAGTGAGCAACGCGACCACCAGCGCGATCATGGTACCGCGAGGTGTGCTCGCGATGAAGGTGGTGGAAATGCTCCAGTGAATACCGTGACCTGGTGGCGCAACCACAGGTCGCGACGACCAAAAAATATAAAAAAAAATTTGGCTTCTCGCAGAAGCCACAGAAAACAGAAAAAGAAAAGAGAGACCGAGAAAGAAGAAGGAAGAAGAAGAAGAGGAAGAAGAAGAAGAAGAGAAGAGGAAGGAAAGAGAAAAGGAAAGTGTAAGAGGAAGAGAAAGGGAAAGGAAAAGAAACCTAGAACCGCGTTAGTCGAGAGAAAAACGGTATCCAGTTTGGTGTACACACGTTTCTGAAACTTAGTTTTGATAAATGTTTTGATTGTTATGGATTTCAGATATATTCGTATGGATTTGTTTATATTATATTATATATATATATTCGTATGGATTTGTTTATGTTTTTGCATATTGTTGGATAATATTTTGCTCTTATGGATATTCATTTCAAAACCTGGTTTATAATTTTTGTTTTATGGATTTTGACTGAAATTGATATTCGTTGATTTCGATATTTTGAACGGCCCTGATATATGTATAGGGATATTTGGATAAAGGAGATTGACATGTCAATTGGGTGAATATATGGCAGTACTGCACCGTGATGTATAATGTCTCTGATTATTGATTACGGATACCATTTCCTCGTGAAATGGGAAACCGACTGTTTATCACGGATACCATTTCCTCGTGAAATGGGAAACCGACTGTGAGAATACCCAGATACTATTTCCTCGTGAAATGGGAAACTGACTGTTTATATAGGGATACCATTTCATATGAGAGATGGGAAACCCGACTGTAAAACCCGTAATCCAGTCCTGTACACCCTGCTATGTGTATCATGGGCCAAATTGAGAATTTATGATTAGAAAATATTATGGAAAACAAAGAAATGATATGGAACTGAATTCCAGAAAGTTTTGAAATACTGTCTGTTTACTTAGTTTCAGCAATTGTAAAACGTTTGTTATAGATATTTCGATTTCTGAAAGTACTGGTTTTAAACTTTATTGTTTATATACACTTTTGAATTTCTGAGTTTACATATACTGTTTTATATTATATTACTATTTATTTTAAGTGTACACCCACTAGGCAGCTTTGCTTAGCACGTTAGTTTTGTTTCTAACGCTAGGTAATAAAGATACTGAGGACGGAAAGGACTGAAGAGGCACCAGCTGCAGAGAAGAGCTCAGAGTCACAGTATCTTTGGGGTAGTTTGTTATATAAGTATTTCTGTATATTATAATTAGATATGCGTGCCTATACAGAGGATTTTGTAATTATGTTTTGTAATTATGTGTTGTAATTAATTATTTTATGCTTTCTGTTTTGCATTTTTCAAAAGGATTATAGTTACTGAATTATTTTCTAAACTGTTTGAAAGTCGCACTAAACGGCAGAGTGCGCATTTGAATGGATTGAGATTTGAAGTGTTTTTGTGAATTGTTGGTGATTTGAGTTTTAGTTGAAAACAGGTTTTGGAAAATCAGTAAAACAAAGGAAACTCTGCCGAAATTTTTGAAAAAGGTTTATTTATTGGGCTCACTTGAAAAGACTTTTAAATTATAAATTATATGGTTTCCAGTTTATAAACATAAATTTAGAAAGTTTTAAAAATCCGGTAGCACTTCCTGGGTCGATCCAGCCGGGTCGGGTCAGGGGGTGTTACATTTAATGCATCTGACTTCTCTGCTGACAAGGTACAGGGTCTGATCAGGTCTGTCGTGAAGGTTGTCAGGTGCATTTATTGCGGTAGCTTTATCCGAGAACATCTGGATTGCATTAGACTTTATGCTTGACAAATAATAAATGTTTGCGGAGAACACTTATCTATCCTTGGCGGTGATAATTATGAGTGATGCTAGAATGGTTCAAATTAGCAAGATGTTTCTTTGTGGATCAAACGGTAGCGTTTAAACCATACGGGGACGTGGCTCTTTCTTGTATGAAAATTACCTCCAACAATGCCCCCTAAATTTATGAGGAAACAGTCATCCGCTGAGAAAAATTTATCATGGAAGCTGATGTTCAAAGGTATGCCTGTTTTTTGTCTTTGAAAAGGTTTGTCTCGGGCTAAAGGCTTCTTGTAGGTGAAATATTGCGTTTTGGACAGAAAACGCTGTCTTAAACAAAACAGTGTGCTTTGGACCTAGGTCAGTTGTTCTTCAGCCGCTTCATTATCTTGGGGATGACGTCATCTGTAATCATTGGTTTTTGAATCCTAATCATTTTGAATTTAATGTGAAGTTGGCTGGTTCGCTCGGATTGAATTTAATGTGAAGTTGGCTGGTTCGCTCGGACGTGGCTCTGGTTCCTACGTTTCATTACATTTCTCGTATTTCCATAGCATTTCTTTTTCTCCCATACTACGGAGATTTCTCCCAAAAGTAATGTATTTCCAAATAAATTATTAATATAAATACAACAACTAATATAAAAACTGAATTAACATATTTAACACTTTGTTCTTCAATTTCTTCTATTATAATAAAATCAATTACATTTAATTTGCTAAAAATCATGTCTCTACAATTGTATATTCCTTAAATCCTTCAATTTCTCTTAAATCGAATATCATACATCACAATCCAATACATTCACTTTATTTTCTAAGCATCAATTTATATCACAACCATACAGATACAATTTCTAAAACTTAATTACACATAAATTGAGATCTCTACACAAATTTTCATACTAATCTTTATCAATTTAACATAAGTGAATTTCCTTCACTTAACAACATTAAATTCAACCTCATCAAATTTGATTAGACTAATTATAACTTCAATTTCATATTATATTTAAAAAATTCCCAAAACTAGTTGTAACACCCCCTGACCCGACCCGCCTGGATCGAACCAATGAGCGCTACCCAATTTCAAAACTTTTCTAAACTTAATTTATATGTTGAAAACTTTTGTAAATCCAACAAATATTGTTCTATTTAAAATACCTTATAGTGAGCCCATCACTATTATAAAAAAAATTTGCCAGAGTTTCCTCTGTTTTTCTGACTTTCCAAAAATCCTGTTTTCCACAAAACTCAAACAATATAATATCAAACACTTCAAAATTCATTTCTCAATCATTTGCGCACTCTTCCATATAGTGCGATTTCCTCAAACATTTTCAATAAAACAAAACATAATTACTAGTTACAAAACTTTGAAAAACATAAACGATTATACAAATATTTACAAAACACATATATTACACTTTACAAACTTCTGTATATGCATGTTGAAATAAACAATTATACAAACAAAGTTTAAATGTAACTACCCAGGTAATGTGACTCTGAATCTTTTTCAACAACTATCACCTCTTCAGTCTTTCTCTCCGTTGGTATCTCTATTACCAACGCGTAATAAAACTAACGCGCTAAGCAAAAATGCTTAGTGGGTGTACACTAAAATATGTTCAATATTATATAAAACAATTGAACTAAATTTCATAAATACATATTAACGTACGTACAATTGTAACATCCCGGATTTCGGGTAATGAATTTTTGATATATGTGAAATATGTGAAAATGAATTTTTACTATTTTGATTTCCAGCTGACCGGATTGAATAGTGAAAAAATGAAAATGAAAATTGAAAACTGAACCAGTGAGCATCGCGATCTGGTCACCGCGACCACAGGTCGCGATGGCTTGCTCGCGATGAAAATGGCAAAACCTGGCAGTGAGCATCGCGACCAGCCACCGCGACCACAGGTCGCAATGGACTGCTCGCGATGAAAGTGTCAAAAACGGGCAGAGAGCAGCGCGACCACTCGCGCGACCAAGGCTAGCTCGCGAGGAAGGCGGTGCGCGCACTCCAGTGAGCATCGCGACCTGGTGGCGCGACCACAGGTCGCGACGGCGGTCGCGGTAGCGAAAAAAATATAAAAAAAGAAGAAGTTTCTCGCAAAAGCGAGAAAACAGAACAGCAAGAGAAAAAGAGAGAAAAGGAGAGAAAAGAGAGAAGAAAAAGAAGAAGAAGAAGAGAGAAGAAGAAGAAAGAAAAGAAAAGAAAAAGAGAAAGAAGAGGAAGAAGGAGAAAGGAAAAAGAGAAGGGAAAGAAATCGTGGAACCGCGATTTCTCGAACGAAAAACGGTACCGAGGTTGGTGTACTTTTGTTTTCGGAATCTTTACGAAAAGCATTTCGTTATCGTTTACGTTATTGTTTTTGTTTTCGTTTCTTGTTTTTGTTTCGATTTCGATTTCGTTAAATGTTTTCGATTTCGATTTCGTTAAATGTTTTTGATATCGATTTTTGATGTGTAAAAATTGATGATTGATATACTTATGGTTGATTTCGGAAAGATTTTATACTAGATCGTATTTGTTTGTGATTCGAATATTTCGATTTCGTATTAAATAGTTAATTTCGATATTTATCTGATTATTGATGATGCGTTTGAAGAATACCGTGTAAAATTTTAGATTGACTGAGTAAATATTGATTTGTAACTGATTGTGAAAAAAATCGTTTATCGAAACGGCCCTAGGATACGTAGACATAGATTTGGATATAGGAGGTTGGTATACCAGCTGGGTTTTTACTGAGCAGTACTGCGCCGCTACTGATTGATTGATATTGATGATACTGATGTACCTCCTCTTGGATTCGTCCAGAGGCTGGGAGATACGTACCTCCTCAGGATTCGTCCTGGGGGTTGGGAGTTAATGTACCTTCCCAAGGATTCGTTCCTGGGATAGGGAGCTATGTACCTCTCTAGGTTCCGTACCCACGGTCCTAGAGTTGGGAGACACGTACCTCCTCAGAATTCGTTCTGGGGGTTGGGAGCTTGACCCATATTCCAGTCCGTATATGTTTAGTATTCTAGTGGGTCAGAATTGATTGGAATTGAAAAGTGAACCGAATGATTTTATTGATAGCATTCGTATATTGACTGCAGTATTGAAAATTAAAGTGATTGAATTTGTTTAATGCTCTGATTTTGGAATTCATGTGATTTTGAAATTAACTCGAAATAAATAATATATATTGTGGTTTATTTACTCATAAAAGATATTTATATTGTGATTTTATTTAATTGAGTTTATAGTACACCCACTAAGCTTTATGCTTAGTGCGTTAGTTTTGTGTCTAACGCGTAGGTTCCAGGAATCCGGAGGAAGTTAAAGACTGAAGGAAGAGCAAGTTGCAGACCGAGTCACAGAGATTGTACAGTTGGGTAGCTATATTTTTGTTATGTGTATATATATTCTGAAAGCATGCATATACAGGGAATTTGTAAATATGTTTTGTAACATGTTTTGTAATTAACTAGTTTATGACTTCTGTATTTTATTATCAAAATGATTGTAAATGTTTAAGTTTGATTTATTTTATCTTATAAACTATCTGTGAAAGTCGCACTAAACGGCAGAGTGCGCAACTGATTGAAATTGTTATAGAAGTGTTTGTGAAAATGTAATGTGATTTGATTTGTGTAAAAGCAGGTTTTTGGAAAGTCCGAAAAACAAACGGTACTCTGCCGAATTTTCGTAAAAAGTTTAATTATTTTTATGGGCTCACAATGATTTTGAAATGTAAAATAAAGTTTTGAAAAATTTTGAAAGTTCCGAGTAGCGCTCCCCGGGTCGGTCCGGCCGGGTCGGGTCGGGGGGTGCTACACATTCATAAAACAAACATAATATTTTAAAAACTGAAACTTTATTCATTAAAACATTTTCAAATGTTTCTGGATTGAAGTCTCAATAAAATTTCTTTATTCCAAAATCGTTTCATAGTTTTCAGTAATTCCATTTTTCATTTCTTAACTGGGGCTTTGATACACATAACAGGGTTTTATAGGACTGGATTACGGGTTTATACAATCGGGTTTCCCATTTCAATGAAATGGTATCCCTATATAAACTGTCAGTTTCCCACTTTAGAATGAAATGGTATCCGTATATAATCATCATAATTATCAAGAATCTCAGTGCAGTACTGCTGTAACACCCCCTGACCCGACCCGTCTGGATCGGCCCAGGGAGTGTAACACCCCCTGACCCGACCTGGCTGGACCGACCCAGGGAGCGCTACTCGGACTCTCAAAACTTTCTAAATTCATTTTAAGAAACCGAAAACCGTTGTGAGCCCATCAATTCAATACATATAATTTATAAATTTTAAAACCATTTTCGAGTGAGCCCAATACATAAACTTTTTACAAAAATTCAGCAGAGTTCCGTTTGTTTTTCGGATTTCCCAAAACCTGTTTTTTTTTCACAAAACAATTCAAATACAAATTCAATATCGTTTTCAAACAATTGCGCACCCTGCCATTTAGTGCGACTTTCCAACAACAGTTTATAAAATTAAAATCATTCAAGAGTCAATATTTACAAACATTTTAATGAGAAACAGAAATCACAAAATAATTAATTACAAAACTTATATCGAAACATAATTACAAATCCTCTGTATATGCATGCTTTCAGAATATATACATATAACAACGATATAACTACCCAACTGTGATAACTCTGAGACTCTGTCAGCAAATCTCTCCCTCTTCAGTCTTTAGCTTCTTCAGGATCCCCGGTACCTACGCGTTAGAAACAAAACTAACGCGCTAAGCATATAGCTTAGTGGGTGTACAATAAACTCAATTATGAAAAATAATCATAAATAACCTTTAAATGGAAAACATATCACAATATATTTCAATTCTAATAATTTATAAATCAATTTAACTTTAAAATCAAATCATAAAACAGTTTCCATCACTTTAATTTCCACAATAAGAGCAACATATAAAATCGATTAATAAACTCATTCAATTCACTTCCCAATTCACTTCAAATCTGGCCCGCTAGAATACTCAACATACTAGGACTGGAATATGGGTCAAACTCCCACTCTAGGACGAATCCTAAGAGTGGTACGTATCTCCCTACTCTAGGACCGTGGGTACGGAACCTATAGAGGTACATAACTCCCTATCCCAGGAACGAATCCTTAGGAAGGTACGTGGCTCCCAACCCCCAGGACGAATCCTGAGGAGGTACGTGTCTCCCTGCCTCTGGACGAATCCATGAGGAGGTACATAATAATCATCAATAGCAATCAATAGCGGCGCAGTACTGCTCAGTAAACCCAGCTGGTATACCAACCTCCTATATCCATTTCTATGTCTAAGTATCCTAGGGCCGTTTCCGATAAACTAGATTCACAATAACTTTCACAATAGTTACTCAATAAACATACAAGTCACACAATTCCCTTCACGAAAAATAATCAATAGTTATACGAAAATCTAAATCAAGTATTGTTAACGAAATCGAAATATTCGAAAATACAATCAAAATGCGATCTATCATAAAATCATTCCAAAATCAACAATAGATATATCAATCATCGATTTTACATATAAAATAAACAAGTTTCCTACGAAAATCGAAATCAAGAACTTTCAACGAAATCGAAAATGAAAACGAAAACGAAAACGAAATACTTTTCGTAAAGATTCCGAATACGAAAGTACACCAACCTGGATACCGTTTTTCGTTCGAGAGATCGCGGTTCTACGATTTCTTTTTCCTTCCCTTTCTCTTTCTCTTCACTTTCCTCTTCACTTTCTTCTTCTTTTTCTTCTTCTTCTTCTTCTTCTTCTTCTTCTTCTTTGTTTTCTTTCTTTCTTTCTTTCTCGCTCTCTGTCTCTCTCTTTCTCGCCTCTGTGTGTTTTCTGGCTTCTACGAGAAGCCACTTTTTTTTTTTAATATTTTTCAGCTGTCGCGACCGTCGTCACGACCTGTGGTCGCGCCACCAGGTCGCGGTACTCACTGGAGCGTTCGCACCGCCTTCATTGCGAGCACACCTCGCGGTACCTTGGTCGCGCTGGTGGTCGCGTTGCTCACTGCCAGATTTTGCCATTTTCATCGCAAGCAGTTCATCGCGACCTGTGGTCGCGGTGACTGGTCGCGATGCTCACTGCCAAAAATCACATTTTCCACCGCGAGCAAGCCATCGTAACCTGTGGTCGCGGTGACCAGGTCGCGATGCTCTCTGCTTCAGTTTTCCTTTTTCTTGCATCATTTTTGGACCGTTCCATCTGGTCCACCTGGAAATGATTACATTAACACCCCTTCCAATCACAAAATTTATTTTCACATATATAAATTTAATTATCCGAAATTCGGGATGTTGCAGGGAGCGTTACCGAGTTTTCAAAACTTCACTGAATTCTGTTTATAAACTGAAAACCATATAATTTATAATTTAAAAACCTTTTCGAGTGAGCCCATCAAAATTCAGTTTTTAAAAATTTCGGCAGAGTTTCCTCTGTTTTTCTGATTTCCCAAAACCTGTTTTTAAAGCAATCTCAAACCAAATATAATCCACAACACTTCAAATATCATTTCATTCAAATGCGCACTCTGCCGTTTAGTGCGACTTTCCAACAGTTTTTTTTTTAAAAATAAAACAATTCATAATTCATTATTTACAGTCCTTTGAAAATGAAAAACAGAAAGCATAAAACAATTAATTACAGCACATAATGACAAAACATAATTATATAACTCAATTACAAATTCTCTGTATATGCATGCATATTTAACTACATCATACATCAGGAATATATATAACTACCCAAAATGTGGTGACTGTGACTCTGTATATCTGCCTGCAGCGCTCTCTGTTCAATCTTTTGCTTCCTCAGTATCCCTGTTAACTACGCGCGATAAAAACCGACGCGCTAAGCATATAGTTTAGTGGGTGTACACTAAAATAAATTGCACTATAATATAAAACAATAAATCTTCAATTCAGAAATTCAGAAAGATATATAAATAAAACAATAAATCTTAAATTCAGCATTTCATAAATTTATATATATATATATATAAACAATTAATCATATTTCCCTTTCTGACACTATATAAAATAAAGTATTTCAAAAGTTTCTGGATTTCATTCGTAGTAACATTTCTTTATTTTCCACATCGTTTTCTTGTTTTCAGTTCTCAATTGGGCCCTTGATACACATAACAGGGTTTACAGGACTGGATTACGAGTTTTACAGTCGGGTTTCCCATCTCATAAGAAATGATATCCCTATATAAACAGTCGGTTTCCCATTTTGCGAGGAAATGGTATCCATATATTCTCACAGTCGGTTTCGCATTTCACGAGGAAATGATATCCGTATAATCAACATCAGAGGCATCATAAATCACGGTGCAGTACTGCCATATATTCACCCAATTGACATGTTAATCTCCTATATCCATATATCCATATACATATATCAGGACCGTTATTCAGAGTTTTCCAATTAATTCATTTAATCCAAAAATCAACAAATATAAGCGTCAATCAAAATCAATAATTAGAAAACCAACAATATTCGTAAAACAATAGTCGGAAATTAGGTTTTGGAAACATACATTTATATTCAAAATTTCAAAATCTCAGAATATTGCACAAACAAGTCCAACAATATACAAAAATGAAATACGAATATATATATATATATATATATGATTAATACGAGTATATAAAATCTAGAAATATATTTCCAGACTTACTAAATCAAAACACATATAAAAAATAATTGCAGAAACGAGTGTACACCAACCTGGATACCGTTATATCGTTTCTACGTCTTTTTACTTCTGAGTTTTCCTTTTTTCCTTCTTTTTTTCCTTTCCTCCTCTTCTTTCCTTTCTTCTTCTCTTTTCTTTCTTCTTCTTTTTCTTTCTCTTCTTTCCCTTCTCTTCTTCTTCTTCTTCTCTTCTTTTCCTTCCTCACCCGTTTTCTGCTTCTGTTTTTCTGTTTGGCTTCCGCGATAAGCTTTCTTTTTTTTTTTATACAAATTCGGTCATCGCGACCTGTGGTCGCGCCACCTGGTCGCGGTACTCTCTGGAGAAGTTCCACCGCTTTCATCGTGATCACACATCACGGTACCATGGTCGCACTGGTGGTCGCATTGCTCACTGCCCGAATTTGATATTTTTCACCGCGAGCTAGTCAGAGCGATCTGTGGTTGCGGTGCTCACTGCCAAAAATTCCATTTTTCATCGCGAGCAGCTCATCGCGATCTCTGGTCGAGGTGAGGGGTCGCGGTACACACTGCCACTTTTTCTTCACTTCATGCAATCTTTATGGACCGCTCCATCTGGTCCATCTGGAAACCATAAAAATATTTAATTATGTTTTACACCCCTCGAATCATAAAATTTATGTATCCACATATTCAAAATTAGGGATGTTACAATTCTTCCCCTCTTAAGAAATTTCGTCCTCAAAATTTACCTCAATTGAACAGTTGCGAATACTGTTATCTCATGGTTTCCTCACTCTCTCAGGTAGCTTCTTCTATATTGTGATTCCTCTAGAGGACTTTCACCAGTGGAACTCTTTTATTTCGTAGTTATTTAATCTTTCGATCAAGAATTTGCACTGGTTCCTCTTCATATGTCAGGTCTGGTCAGATTTCAATACTTTCGGCCTGAATTCTGTGAGAAAGATCAGATCTGTATTTCCTCAGCATAGACACGTGGAAAACATTATGAATCTTTTCTAATTCTGGAGGTAAAGCTAGTCTGTAAGCTACTAGTCCCACACGTTCAATGATTTCGTATGGCCCAATAAACTTAGGACTCAACTTACCTTTTCTACCAAATCTGAGCACTTTCTTCCATGGAGATACTTTCAGGAAAACTTTCTCACCAACTTCATATTCTATCTCTTTTCTTTTCAAATCTGCATATGATTTCTGTCGGTCAGATACAACTTTCAATCTTTCCTTGATAATCTTCATCTTTTCCTCAGTCTGTCGAATCAAGTCTGGGTCTACTAACCTGTCCTCTCCTAACTCTGTCTAGCATACTGAAGTCCTGCATTTCCTTCCATACAGTGCCTCATAAGGTGCCATAGCTATGCTCAACTGATAACTATTGTTGTAGGCGAATTCAATCAATGGAAGATGATCCGCCCAACTCCCTTCAAAATAAATTACACAACTCCTGAATATATCTTCTAGCACCTGAATTACCCTTTCTGATTGTCCGTCTGTCTGTGGATGGAAGGCTGTACTAAAACTCAGTCGAGTACCCAAGGCTTCTTGAAACTTCTTCCAGAATCTGGATGTAAACTTCGGGTCTCGATATGATATTATGGATGTAGGCACTCCATGCAATCTGACTATTTCTTTTATATACAATTCTGCCAGTCCATCCAGTGAATAGTCAGTTCTGATATGTAGAAAATATACCGATTTCGTCAGTCGGTCCACTATAACCCATACTGTATTGTGTTTACTCCGGGTGAGTGGTAATCCTGTGACAAAGTCCATCGTGATACGATCCCATTTCCATTTAGGTATTGCTATTGGCTGTAACAATCCTGATGGAACCTGGTGTTCAGCTTTCACCTGCTGGCAAGTCATGCATCTATTCACAAATTCCACAATATCTTTCTTCATTCCAGACCACCAATACTGAGTTTTCAAGTCTCTGTATATTTTTGTGCTACCTGGGTGCATTGAATACGGACTACTGTGTGCCTCTGTCAGGATCATCTTTCTCAATTCAACATCATCTGGAATACAAATCATGTCTCTGAAATACACAATACCATCATTTCTAACTGAAAAGTCCGGATGCTTTCCTTCAGGAATCTGTCCACATATCATCTGGATTCTATCATCCTGCTTCTGTTTATCTGCAATCTGCTGAATCAAACTAGGTCTGCATATCAACTCAGCTACTACTGCATTATATGGATTCAGCTGTAATTGCACATTCATACCCTTCAGAGCAAATAGTACTTTTCTGCTCAGAACATCTGCTACCACGTTCGACTTTCCTGGATGGTAATCAATTACGCAGTCATAGTCTTTTATCAACTCTATCCACCATCTCTGTCTCAGATTAAGCTCTCTCTGGGTAGGCAGATATTTCAGACTCTTGTGATCCGTGTATATATAACATTTCTCCTCATACAAGTAATGCCTCCAAATTTTCAAAGCAAATACGATAGCTGCAAGTTCCAGATCATGTATCGGATAGTTTAGCTCATGATTTTTTAGTTGTCTGGACGCATATGCAACCACCTTGCCTTCCTGCATCAAAACACAACCTAAACCCTGATGTGAGGCATCACTATAGATCACAAAGTCCTTACCTGAAACAGGCTGAATCAGGACTGGAGCCTCAACTAGCATCGCCTTCAATCTATCAAAAGTTGCCTGGCATCTGTCAATCCAGTCAAATCTAACATTTTTATGCAGTAGCTTGGTCAACGGACTTGCTATGGATGAAATTTCCTTCACAAACCGTCGATAATAGCTCGCCAAGCCTAGAAAACTTCTGACCTCTGCAACATTTCTGGGAGGCTTCCATTCCATAATCACTTCAATCTTTTTCGGATCTGCCTTAATACCCTCTGCTGACACAATGTGACCCAGAAATGCAATTTCAGGCAACCAGAATTCATATTTGCTCAGTTTGCCATACAGTAGCTTCTCCCTCAGAATCTGTAATACTACTCTGAGGTACCTGTCATGGTCCTCTGCCGTCTGTGAGTACACCAGGATATCATCAATAAATACCACCACAAACTGATCCAAGTATGGTCAGAATATTCTGTTCATCAGATCCATAAAGGCTACAGGTGCATTAGTAAGCCCAAATGGCATTACTACAAATTCATAATGTCCATACCTGGTTTTGAATGCAGTTTTCGGAATATCTGAATCTTTTATCCTCAACTGGTGATATCCCGATCTGAGATCTATCTTTGAGAAGACACATGCTCCTCTCAGCTGGTCAAACAAGTCATCGATTCTAGGCAACGGATACTTATTCTTGACAATAAGTTTATTCAGCTGCCTGTAATCGATGCACAATCTCAATGACCTATCCTTTTTTTTTCACAAACAGCATTGGAGCTCCCCACAGGGATACACTGGGTCTAATGAAGCCCTTATACAGCAATTCCTATAACTGTATCTTCAGTTCTTTCAGTTCTGCTGGTGCCATTCTGTAAGGAGCTATCGATACTGGAGACGTACCTGGTACCACATCAATCACAAACTCCACTTCTCTCTGAGGTGGCAAACTAGGAAGCTCTTCTGGAAACACATCTGTAAAATCACGTACTGTGGGTATATTCTGGATTTCAGAATTAACCTTTCTGGAATCAACCACCTGTGCCAAATATGCTTCACAACCCTTTCTGATCAATTTACAGGCTGCAGTGGCTGAGATGACATTGGAGAGAAAATCCCTCATTTCACCCACCATTGTGATTTCTGCACCATCTGCTGTTCTGAGAGTCACTCGTTTCAGTTCACAGTCAATCACCACTTTATGCCGAGTTAACCAATCCATGCCTAGTATCACATCAAACTCATGGAATGGCAACTCCATCAAATCTCCTGGGAATTTACATTCCTGTATCTGAATCGGACAATTTCTGTACACACGGTTCATAACTACACTTTGACCTATTGGATTACTGACTAACACATCATATTCAGTAGGTTCAGTTTCCAGATTTCGGTGTTTCAGCATGGCATCACATATATATGAATGAGTGGAACCTGGATCTATCAATACAATAGCTGTAGTATCAAAAATAGAAATAATACTAGCTATCACGTCAGGCGCATCCTTGTCTTCATGAGCCCTAACACCATAGACTCGTGCATGAGCTCGACTATCGGGTCTTGCCACTGATTCTGACACCCCTCTGTGGCTATCCCCTTCAGATACTGCCTGACTGGACCTTCTACCTTTGGAAGTAGTAGGGGCAAATCTCTCCGGTTGCTGAACAGGAGTAAACTGGTATTTCAGAAAATCCCTGTAAAAATGATCACGAGCTCCACACTTATTGCAAGCTCTTGTAACTCTCCAGCATTCACCAGGATGTCTTTTTCCGCAGTGCTCACACAATACCGGGGCTGGTCCCCTAACTGCCCTCCCAGGGGTACTGGCTATGGAGGTTGCAGACTGACCCGGCTTAACTGTGGGTATGGGCCTCTGCGACTGCACTAGACCACTAGACTACGGTCTCTTAAACTTCTTACTCTGAGGCTGATATGAGCTGGATGGCCCTGCCCCTCTTCTTTGCTGACCTCTGTCTCTTTGTTGACCACTGCTACTTTTTCTTCACTTCATGCAATCTTTCTGAACCGCTCTATCTGGTCCGTCTGGAAACACCCCTCGAATCACAAAATTTATGTATCCACATATTCAAAATTAGGGATGTTACAACTGCTAAGTGCACCCAATTGATATGTCAACCTCTTATATCCATATTCCCCTATACATATATCAGGGCTATTATTCAGGAATTCCAGATATCGCAAATCATCAAAGTATTCAATGTTCAACAATCCAATAACTTTTTATAAGATAGAAATCCTCTTAATTATTTCAAAATCAATATCAAACAATATTTGTAAACAAAATATTCAAACCTTATAAAGTAACAGAAAACAGAACATAATCAGTATATTTCGGAAATTAAAATCATTCAACTCAACATAAATCAGGTTTCTGTAATTCAAAATTATTTTCAAAGATTATTCACAAATCAATTCAATCAAAACTTACGAATAACATGTGTACACCAACATGTGCACCCTATCGCGATCACTGGTCGCGGTCTTGGGTCGCGCTGCTCACTGCCCAAAATCCTCAATTTCACCATGAGCTACACACTGCGATCCCTGATCGCGGTAGCAGGTCACGATATACACTGCCAACTTTTTTCTTTTTCTTTTATGCACTGTTTTTGGACCGCTCCACCTGGTCCACTTATATACCTAAAAATTAATCCAAGTAAACACATTATATCATTTTCACATAATTAACAACAATTAAGGGTACTTTTCGTAATTACTGAAAATTAAGAATGTTACAATTCTTCCCCTCTTAAGAAATTTCGTCTCGAAACTTTTACCTCAGTCGAACAGTTGAGGATATTGCTGTCTCATTGTTTATTCGCTTTCCCAGGTAGCTTCTTCTACATTGTGATTCCTCCAGAGGACTTTCACCAGTGGAACTCTTTTATTTCGTAATTCTTTAATCTCCCCATTAAGAATTTTCACTGGTTTCTTTTCGTATGTCAGGTCTGGTTGAATTTCGATAGTTTCAGTCTTGACTCTGTGAGAAGGATCTGATATGTATCTCCTCAGCATCGATACATGAAACACATTATGAATCTTCTCTAGTTTAGGAGGTAAAGCAAGTCTGTAGGCTACTGATCCTACACATTCAATGATTTCGTATAGGCCAATAAACCTAGAACTCCACTTTTCTTTTCTGTCAAATCTGAGTACTTTCTTCCATGGAGATACTTTAAGGAAAACTTTTTCACCAACTGCATATTCTATATCTTTTTTTTTAGGTCTGCATATGATTTTTGTCGATCAGATGCGGCTTTTAGTCTTTCCTTGATGATCTTCACCTTCTATTAATTTTTTCTAATCAAATCTGGACCTACTAACCTGTCTTCACCCAATTCTGTCCAGCATTTCCTTCCGTACAATGCTTCATATGGTACCTGTAACATCCCTAATTTCGAATAATTAATTTTGAATATGTGGATATAATAATTATGATTTGAGGGGTGAAAAACGTAATTAAATGTATGTATATTTTTATGGTTTTCAGGTGGACCAGATGGAGCGGTCCAGAAATAACGCATGAAGAGAAGGGTGAAAACTGGGCAGTGAGTACCGCAACCAGAGATTGCGATGAATAGCTCGCCGTGAAAAATGATAATTTTTGACAGTGAGCACCGCGACCAGGGATCGCACTGACTAGCTCGTGATGAAAATGTTAAATTTGGGCAGTGAGCATGGCGACCACCAGCGCGACCAGGTACCGCGATGGGTGATTGCGATGAAAGCGGTAAAATCACCCTAGTGAGTAACGCGACCAGGTAGCGCGACCACAGGTCGCGATGACCGAATTTTTATAAAAAAAATAAGAGGCGGTGGAAGCAATCGAGAAAAACAGAAAAGAAAAGAGAGATCGAGGAAAGAAAGAAAGAAAGAAAGAAAGAAAAAGAAAAGAAAAGGAAGAAGAGAGAGAAAGGAAGAGAGAGAAGAAGAAGAAGAGAAAAGGAAAAGGAAAAGGAAAAGAGTAGGAGAAAGGAAAAGAAGAGGAAAGAGAAAAAAGAAAAAGGGAAAAAGAAACCTAGAAAAGCAATAGTCGAGAAGAAAACGGTATCCAGGTTGGTGTACACACATTTTTGAAATCTTTATGTATTTTGGTTTGAATTTAAGATTTTTGAATAATTTAGTAACTATATGTTTATATTGTTTTTCTATTTGAATAATTTCGATTTAATCATATATTGAGTATTATGTTTTAATCGTATTTTGATTTGTTGAATATGTTGAAATAAACTGTTTCAGAATATCATATGAACAACTCGTTGAATTTCCATAATATCAAGTATATATGTTTTAATAATATCAATTGAATTTTGATATTCATTGAGTTTAAATTCGATTTATGAATTATAGTTATTATGTGAAATTGTTGTATTGAAACGGCCCTAGGATATTTGAACATATATACAGATATAGGAGGTTGGTATACCAGCTAGGTTCATTTAGCAGTACTGCACCGTTATTGACATTGATGTGATATTATGTACCTCCCTAATGATTCGTCCTGGGGTAGGGAGACACGTACCTCTCCAAGGATTCGTCTTGGAGTAGGGAGACACGTATCTTCCTAAGGATTCGTTCTGGGATAGGGAGACATGTACCTCTCTAGGATACCGAACATTCGGTCCTAGGGTAGGGAGATACGTACCACCCTAAGGATTCGTCCTAGGTTGGGATTTATGTTCGACAGACAGACATAGAGGTCGAACGACCCATATTCCAATCCTGAAGTATGTTAAGTATATCAAAGGGCCAACAATTGAGAATGAATTGAATAAAATGATTAGAAAAGAATTGAAACTGAATTTTGTATGAAATATTGATCGAATTTGTCTGCTTTCATTAACCTGACTTCATATGTTTTCTTTAAGTGATCGAATTGAATTTTATAATGTTATTATACGATAGCATTGTAATATTTTTACTATGAGATTATTATATGATTTTGATAATTGAGTTTAGTGTACACCCACTAAGCTATATGCTTAGCGCGTCCGTTTTTATCGCGCGTAGGTAACAGAGATACCGAGGAAGGAAAAGACTGAAGAGAAGTTAGCTGCAGACAGAGGAGCAGGGTCACATTTCTAGGGTAGATATATATATATATATATATATATATATATATTGTTGTCTATTGTGGTTGATACGCATGCATATACAGAGACTTGTAATTATGTTATATATTTGTGTTTTGTAATTAATTGTTTTATGATTTCTGTTTTTCATTTTCAAAGGATTGTAAATAATGAATTGTGAACTGTTTTATGTTAATATGTTTGGAAGTCGCACTAAACGATAGAGTGCGCATTTGATTGAAAAAGAAATTTGAAGTGTTGAAATTATATTATTTGAGTTTTTATTTGAAACAGGTTTTGGAAAATCAGAAAAACAGAGGACACTCTGCCGAACTTTTTAAAACTGATTTAATGGGCTCACTCGAAAAGGTTTTTAAATTATAAATTATATGGTTTTCAGATTATAAACAGCATTAAGAAAAGTTTTGAAAACCCTAGTAGCGCTCCCTGGGTCGATCCAGCCGGGTCGGGTCAGGGGGTGTTACAGGGCCATAACTATGCTCGATTGGTAACTGTTATTATACGCAAACTCAATCAATGAGAGGTGATCAACCCAACTCCCTTCAAAATCAATTACACAACTTCAGAGCATATCTTCTAACACCTGAATTACTCAATCTGATTGCCCGTCTGTCTGTGGATGAAAGGTTGTACTGAAACTCAATCGAGTACCCAAAGCTTCTTGAAACTTCTTCCATAATCTGGATGTAAACTTCGGGTCTCGATCTGATATTATGGATGCAGGCACTCCATGCAATCTGACTATTTCTTTTATATACAATTCTATCAGTCCATCCAGTGAATAGTCAGTTCTGACATGTAGGAAATGTACCGATTTCGTCAGTCGGTCCACTATCACCCATATTGCATTATGTTTACTCCGGGTGAATGGTAACCCAGTGACAAAGTCCATCGTGATACGATCCCATTTCCATTCAGGTATAGATATTGGTTGTAACAAACTTGATGGAACCTGGTGTTCAGCTTTTACCTGTTGGCATGTCATGTATTTATTAACGAAGTCTACCACATCTTTCTTCATACCAGACCACCAATACTGAGTCTTCAAATCTCTATATATATTTGTGCTACCTAGGTGCATCGAATACAGACTACTGTGTGCCTCTGTCCGGATCATCTTTTTCAATTCTTCATCGTTCGGAAAACATATCTTGTCTCTGAAACACACAATTCCATCATTTCTAACTGTAAAATCTGAATACTTCCCTTATGGGATCTGTCTACATATCATCTGAACTCTATCATCTTGATTCTGTTTTTCTGCCCTCTGCTGACACAATATGACCCAGAAATGCAATCTCAGCCAACCAGAACTCACATTTACTCAATTTACCATGTAATTGCTTCTCCCTTAGAATCTGCAATACTACTCTGAGGTGTCTGTCATGGTCCTCTGTCGTCTGTGAGTATACCAGGATATCATCAATGAACACAACCACAAACTGATCCACGTATGGTCGGAATATCCGGTTCATTAGATCCATAAATACTGCAGATGCATTTGTCAGCCCAAATGGCATCACTACAAACTCATAATGTCTATACCTTATTCTGAATGCGGTTTTCAGAATATCAGAATCTTTTATTCTCAACTGATAATACCCCGATCTGAGATCTATCTTTGAGAAGACACAGGCTCCTCTCAACTGATCAAACAAGTCATCGATTCTAGGTAACGAATATTTATTCTTGACAGTAAGTTTATTCAGCTACCTATAATCGATGCATAATCTCAATGACCCATCTTTCTTTTTCACAAATAACACTGGAGTTCCCCACGGGGATACACTGGGTCTGATGAAGCCTTTATCCAGCCATTCTTGTAACTGTATTTTCAGTTCTTTCAGCTCTGCTAGTGTCATTTTGTAAGGAGCTATGGATACTGGTGAAGTACCTGGTATTACATCAATTACAAACTCAACTTCTCTCTGAGATGGCAATCCAGGAAGCTCCTCTGGAAAGACATCTGGAAAATCACACACAGTGGGTATATTCTGAATCGTAAAAGTAACCTTTCTGGAATCAACCACTTGGGCCAAATAAGCCTCACAACCTTTTCTGATCAGTTTACAAGCTGTAGTGGCTGAAATAATATTGAAGAGAAAATATCTCATTTCACCCACTAATGTGACTTCTATACCATTATTAGTTCTAAGTGTTACTCGTTTCAAATTGCAGTCGATCACAACCAGATGTCTAGACAACCAATTCATGCCCAAAATTACATCAAATTCATGGAATGACAGTTCCATCAAATCATCTGGAAATTCATACTCTTGAATCTTAATAGGATAGTTTTTATACACACTGTTCACCACTACATTGTGGCCTAACGGATTACTAACTAGTACTTCATACTCAGTGGGTTCAGTTTTCAAATTTCTTTGTTTCAACAATGTATCACATATATACGAATGAGTAGAGCCTGGATCTATCAATACAATAGCTGCAGTATCGAAGATATAAATTTTACCAGCAATCACATCTGGCGCATCCTTGTCTTCCTGAGCCCTAATGCCATAGGCTCATGCAGGGGTACGAGTATCTGGTCTTGACACTGATTCTGACACCTTTCTGTGGCTACCACCTTCAGTTCCTGCCTAACTGGGCCTCCTACCTCTGGAAGTAGTAGGAGCAGATCTCTCTAGTTGCTGAATAGGAGTCATCTGCTTTTTCGAGCAATCTCTGTAAAAGTGGTCACAAAATACACACTTGTTGCAGGCTCCTATAACTCTCCAGCACTCCCCTGGATGTCTCTTTCCACAGTGCTTACATAGTACTAGAGCTGGTCCCCTAGCTGTACTCTAGAGGTACTGGCTATTGATGTTGCAGACTGACCCGGTCTAGCTGTGGGTATGGACCTCTATGACTGCGTCGGACCACTAGACTGCGGTTTCTTAAACTTCTTACTCAGTGACTGATATGAACTAGACTGCCTTGATCCCCTTCTCTGTTGACTTCTATCTCGTCTGACCTCTCCTTCTTTCTTGATTCTTTCAATATTCAGGGCTGCTGAAACTAGTCTGGTAAAATCTTCAAATTCAAATGCGGCAACTTGTAGGCGGATATAATCATTCAGTCCGTCTTCAAACCTCATACACCTGTCCGCCTCTGTGGCCACCATATCTCTAGCATATTTACTCAACCTGGCAAATTCACTTTCGTACTCTGTCACCGTTATCTTTCTCTGCTTCAGGTTGGTAAATTCTCTCTTCAAATTATCTAAGTAGATACGACCGACATACTTTCTTCGAAATTCCCTCTGGAACAACTCCCAAGTTCTTTCTTCCGGCCGCACTGACTGTATAACGGAGGTCCACCATTGGTAGGCATCCTCCTATAGTAAAGATACTGCACACTCTAGACTTTCTTCAGGTGTGCAATGTATTTGCTGTAATATTCTTTCTGTCCGCTCAAACCAGTATTCCGCGGCAGATGCATCTTCATCTCTTCTTCCATGGAAATCTGTCGGCCTGTACTTGGCCAATCGTTCAATTGCTAACCTTCGTAACGCTGCTCTGGCCACGTTTTGAAAGAATTCGGCCATTTGTTGCATAAATACCGGCTGACCCTGAACTTCTGGTCCAGCCGCCCTTGGGATTACAGATTCTCCAAATGCTCCCCCAGCTACACTGGCGGGACTTTCAGGTCTATTTCTATTTCTACTTCCTTCCATTTCTTTTTATTCTATATAAGACAGAAGAGAGGTCTGCAGATTAGAGTCACATACTCCTATAGGCGTCTTTATACAATGCATGCATATACAGAATATTACTCTTTTGGTCCAGAAACGCCTAAACCGATGCTCTGATACCAATTAAAATGTAACACCCCCTGACCCGAACCGCTTGGATCGAACCAAGGAGCGCTACACGATTTCAAAACTTTTCTAAACTTAATTTATATGTTAAAAACTTTTGTAAATCCAACAAATATTGTTCTATTTAAAATACTTTAGAGTGAGCCCATCACTATTATAAAAAAAAAATTGCTAGAGTTTTCTCTATTTTTCTGACTTTCCAAAAATCCTGTTTTCCACAAAACTCAAACAATATAATATCAAACACTTCAAAATTTATTTCTCAATCATTTGCGCACTCTTCAATATAGTGCGACTTCCTCAAAAATTTTCAATAAAACAAAACATAATTACTAGTTACAAAACTTTGAAAAACATAAACGATTAAACAAATATTTACAAAATGCATATATGACACTTTACAAACTTTTGTATATACATGTTGAAATAAACAATTATACAAACAAAGTTTAAATGTAACTACCCAGGTAATGTGACTTTGAATCTTTTTCAGCAGCTATCACCTCTTCAGTCTTTCTCTCCGTTGGTATCTCTATTACCTATGCGTGATAAAATCAACACGCTAAGTAAAAATGCTTAGTGGGTGTACACTAAAATATGTTCAATATTATATAAAACAATTGAACTAAATTTCAGAAATACATATTAATGTACGTACATTCATAAAACAAATATAATATTTCAAATACTGAAACTTTATTCATTAAAACATTTTCAAATGTTTCTGGATTGAAGTCTCAATAAAATTTCTTTATTTCAAAATCGTTTAATAGTTTTCAGTAATTACATTTTTCATTTCTTAACTGGGGCTCTGATACACATAACAGGGTTTTACAGGACTGGATTACGGGTTTATACAGTCGGATTTCTCATTTCAATGAAATGGTATCCCTTTATACACAGTCGGTTTCCCACTTCAGAATGAAATGATATCCGTATTTATACAGTCAGTTTCCCACTTCAGAATAAAATGATATTCGTATATAATTATCAGGAATCTCAGTGCAGTACTGCTAAGTGCACCCAATTGACATGTCAACCTCCTATATCCATATTCCCCTATACATATATCAGGGCTATTATTCAGGAATCCCAGATATCGCAAATCATCAAAGTATTCAATGTTCAACAATCCAATAACTTTTTATAAGATAGAAATCCTCTCAATTATTTCAAAATCAATATCAAACAATATTTGTAAACAAAATATTCAAACCTTATAAAGTAACAGAAAACAGAACATAATCAGTATATTTCAGAAATTAAAATCATTCAACTCAACATAAATCACGTTTCTGTAATTCAAAATTATTTTCAAAGATTATTCACAAATCAATTCAATCAAAACTTACAAATAAGATGTGTACACCAACCTGAATACCGTTTTTTCGAAACTTTTCTTTTTTGGATTTCCTTTTCCCTCCTCCTTTTTCCTCTTCTCTTTCTCCCTCCTATTTTTCTTCTCCTTTTTCTTTTTCTCTTCTTCTTCTTCCTTTCTTCTTCTTCTTCTCTTTCATTCTTTCTCTCTCTTCTTCTTTTTCTTCTCTTTCTCTTCTTTCTTTTTCATTCTTTCTCTCTCTTCTTTCTCTTCTTCTTTCTTCTCACAGTCTCTCTCTCTTTTTTCTTTGCTTCTTCGTAAAGCTTCTCACTGCCTCTTTTTTATAAAATTTTTGCTGTCGCGACCAAGTATCGTGACCTGTGGTCGCGGTACTCACTAGAGTGTTTTCACCGCTTTCATCGCGATCAGCCATCGCGTTATCTGGTCGCGATGCTTACTGGTCGATTTCACCATTTTTGTCGCGAACACCCTATCGCGATCACTGGTCGCAGTCTTGGGTCACGATGCTCACTGCCCAAAATCCTCAATTTCACTGCGAACTGCACACCACGATCCCTGGTAGCGGTAGCTGGTCGCGATACACACTGCCAACTTTTTTTTTTTTATGCACTGTTTCTGGACCGCTCCACCTGGTCCACTTATATACCTAAAAATTAATCCAAGTAAACACATTACATCATTTTCACATAATTAACAACAAATAAGGGTATTTTTTATAATTACTAAAAATTAAGGATGTTACACTAGTGATTCATTTTCATTCCAAACACAATATCACAAAGACTCCATAATACAAATTCATTAATTTGAGAATCATTTTGATGTTGGGATTTATGCCCTAAAGCTTGTAATTGTAAATGGTTAAAGACAATAATAAGAATTATTCAGATTATCATTCAAGTTCATAAAATGTTTTATATTCAGTAATACCTTCGTATTGTGCAAGAACATCCTAGATTGCAAGATGTAATATCATAATGAGTATATGATGGTCATATACAGAGAGGATTCATTTTGAGACGTGCAATCTAAAGAGTCCGTAGAGAGCGAACAAAGCTGGGTACTTTGTTTGTGATTGATCTACTGCTGCGGTCCATTCTGTAAAGTACGGTAGTCTTATCCTAGACCGCTCATGTAGTTGACATGAGAATGGAGGCACCTTATATGATGAGATCATATAGAACTGGGTCACCAAGATCCAGATGAGATTCATATATAATCGATAAACGATGGCTATTTATAGGTGATCTTAATCCTGAGTGTCTTATTGACTCCTTCAGGTTAGATCGTGGTTTTTGATTTACCATGAGTGAGGTTGATGAGAATCTCGACCAATACCCCCGTATCTTGGAGCTGCGGTTTGGCTTGTGGCTGGGAAGGTTTGTACACAATAGTGAAATTCACTCCTTCTTGATTGAAGTAGATAAGTAGTTCCCTTAAGGGTTAATTCCGGGCTTAAACGATTATGAGCGCTCTCCTTCTTCCGTGAGGAAGACAGGATTTAATTGTTCATTAGAGAATCAATGGTACTTAAAGGAAAAGATATTTCTAGAGGGGTATAACGGACTTTATAACCTAACTCTAGTTATGAACTATTTGCGGAGGATCATACTATATGTAATTAGCTATATCAATGGACGCTGAGACTTCAGATTGTATAAACACATCTACAGTTCTGAGAGTGCAGCCTCGGGTTTTTAGTGGAATAACTCCGAGGTTAATAATCGTGAAATATTAATTAAAGAGTTTTAATTAATATTACTAAGTATTATTGGAGCTCAAAACTGTGGGTCCATTACGTCCCCTTACTAGCCCTTATGGTTGTTGGTAACGAGGATCACGGTAGATTAATTAGATGGTCCAATTAATAGTGTTACAAAAGTAATGCGATTTAAATAAAAGAGAATGATTAAATAATGTGATTATTTAATTAATTAAATATTTAATAAAATAATAGAAATTAATAATTATTAATTATTAATTTTATTTATTAAATATAAGGTCATGTGATTAAATAATGATTAGAACAAAAGAATTAAAATAATTAGATTATTTTAATAGTCCAAAAGGTCACAGGTTCAAGTCTTTAGGGAGACTAAAAATAAATAGGATTTGGAATCCCATTGTGACTTGATCAAACTAAAACCCTAAAGGACTACTATCTAAGTGTTATATAGTTAGGAAAAAACCGAACCTAGCACACAAGTGAAAAAGAAAGAGAGTTAGGCCACCAAAGAGAGAAAAGAAAAAAAAGGTTTTTTCTGACTCTCCCCTCTTTTGCAGGATTCGGCCAGCGTTCTTTTCACGTGACCTCCATCTCTTGCCGTGACATGCCCACACACACATTGTCAGACCGCGGGTCATAGCTCGGAAGATATGGTGGTAGATCGAAAAATCAGAAAAAGAAAATCAAGAAAAATGTATGTAGTTTCTAAAGTCTTTTTCTGCATATATACAGAAACTCGTTCCTGATTGAAAAAGGTTTTCAATATAAGAAAAAATTTTGAAACCCAATTCCGCATGTTATACGATAATCAAAATCTTTTCTAAAACTCCCTTCATTTGATTCATTTCTTAATGATTCCAAATTCATACTATCAATTAACTCAAAAACATTCCAATTACACAATTAATATCTCAATTTAATAATCTAAACTTGAAATCATAAAATTCCCCAAAATTTACCTTACCAATTTTCTTGATTTTCATTCTAATCAATTCCAATCCAACTAATTTCAAATAAAACACTACAAAAACTAAATCAAATATTAAAATAAACAAAACCTATAATTTTCTTGACTTCTAGAAATCCAATTTCACTTTATACTCAACAATCAATTTCAAACACAAATCAAACTAAATCAAAACTCATTCAATCTCTAAAATCAATTCAATTTCATCCACTATCACTTACTAATTCTACAACACAAAATATATCATCAAAATTCAAAACAATTTAGCTTCATCAATCACTTACCCAAATTCTCTTCTTCTTCTTCTTCTAGCTTGGTCGAGATTCTCCTCTTCTTCTTCCTTCTCTTTTCTTTTTCTTTTCTCTTCCTCCTTTCTCTCGGTTCCTTCTTCTCATCGCTCTTCTTCGGTTGCTGTCACTTCTTCTTTTTTTCTCTCTTTTTTCTTCCTTCTTCTCCCTTGCTAGCTGGCTGTCATCTCTTCTTTCTTTTCTCTCTTTCCTTCTTCGGCCAGCTGCTTCTCCTTTCTTCTTCTTCTTCTCATGGTTTCTGCTCTGCTTTCTTCCTCTAGATCGATAGTTCCTCTATCCCTCTTCTTTCTCCTTCTCTTCTTTCTCTCCTCTTCTTTCTCTCCTTCAGTCGGTCCCTACTCTTTCTCTTTCTCTCTTCTCCATCTCGAGTTTTCTGGTGACTTCTTCTCTCGTCTCTCTCTGTTTTTCTTCTGTTTTCTTCTTTAAATTTTTTGATTTGTAACACACACACACATAGAGAGAGATATATATATATATATATATATTTGATTAATAATTACAACTTGCCCCTTTACACTTTAAAATTATAATGTGACCACAACTATAACATTTAATCACATGAAATTGACCAAAATCTTTTTTATTTACAATTTAATCCATAACAATCCATTAACTCCTTTCCATAAAAATCCATTTCAATTTACTTTTCCATCAATTAATTAAATTACAATCTCATATCATAAAAATATATTTTAACTTCCAATAAATATTCTTAATACTCCAATTTATAAAATCCTTACTATGTCCTCAAAAACTTATAATTGGATTTCGTATATACTTTACGAAATCTTACTAATTGTCCAATAAATTCCATTATAGTACCGTACAATCAATTATAGAAAAATATATTACAATACATGTACGTGTACAGTACAATCTATCGGGAGGGTATATTACAATTTCTTCCCCCCTTATAAAATTTCGTCCTCGAAATTTACATAATCTACCTAACACGAATAAGGGCACCTGGAACGCATTATGAATCTTTACTAACTCTTATGGTAATTCAAGTTATACACTACTGGTCTAATATTGTTTATAATTGCATATAGTACCCTACATCGAGCTCAACTTACCACACATTTCTAACTTTCAATACGTTTACATCTTTAATAATACCTTATCACCAATTTCCAACTTTAGATCTCTACTATAATTATCCACATAACTCTTTTGTCTATCTCTCGCTGGTTTAAGTTTATTTTAAATAAGGCCTGGGTTTCCTTTTCATCTGCCTCATTCTAACATATAGGAGTTCTGCACTTTTACTATATAATCCTTCATATGAAGTTATATCTATATTGATTTGATAACTATTACTATAGGTAAACTCTATTAACAGTCCTCAGTTGGAGAGGACTCACAGGCATTGACTTTTCATTATCATGTCTGTCTTTCTAAATCTAAAAATCTGTACTCTGTTTCATTCTCAGTTTCTTTTCTCCACTTTACTATCTGAGAATCATGCATTTATCCTTTCTCATCAACTTAGTCAATAGGACTATTATTCTAGATGAATTTCACCTCCTTTCTCTATATTTTCTATATATATTATTCAACTAGAATTGATCGAATTCTCTAACATAACCTGATAATTTGTACATTCAATAAAATCATCAAACATTTGGAAAATTTTTTATTTCTGCTACATTAGTTTACGATTTCCAGTTCCTAATAACCTCTACTTTCATTATTCAACTTTACTATTCTCATTAACATTAACATAAATTATCTTAACTGAAAATTCTCAATATTAGGGAGACCTTAAACAAATCTACTATCACTTTGCATTAATCTCCAAATGGAATTTGTCAATCAATAACTGGTTCAAAATCTTCTTATGCCTGATACTCAAACTACCTCTCTGTTCTGATAAACTAATAGTTTCATAATAAATCAAATAAATATGCTTCCTCTTACTAATAAATTCCCATAAAAACTCCCTATTAATTGTCTCAAACTTGTTTCAAACTTCTCTAGGCAACTTAATGGATGGAGAGCAATAGCATTAGCCTTCACTAAAATAAATCTCCTAAAATAACATCAAAATTTTGAATATCTAACACAACTATTCACTTAAAACTCTTTACCATCAATTCTTATTATTTTGCTCCTGATTACTCTATCAGTTGACAATAAATCTCCTGTCCTTCTTAACTAATAAATTGGAAATAATGGAGTCTAATAAAGTTCTTATTTAACAACTTTCTAATTGTATCTTAATCTGTTACAACTTCTACTTTTCTATCTGAGAAAAGACTGAAATATTTCTCGAAATTACATTCGGGAATTCCTTAACTAAATCAAATTTGATTTTCTTCTTATGGCTGTCTATTGCAACTTAATAACTGAAAAATCAGTCCATCCCCTATGCATCATGTACGGAAGCTTCTGATTTGGCTTCCTTGGGACGACCTCTGGGACCTCGTCAGTACCTTATGCTGTGACTTTAACAAAGACTATATATAACTTGTAAAATTTCTTAAATCATATGCTTTGAAACAACTGAAAATTTTGTTTAGATTGTATATATGGAAAACAACTGAAAATTTTCCATAGTGTTACGATGTTTCTACAAATAGTATAGGGCATCCCTAATTAGTGTAATCCATTCTTGAAGTGTTTGCAAATCATGTTGTACACATATATTTAAAACATGACAAACACATCTTTGATGAAAAAATCTGCCGCCGGAGTAGGGTTGACACAATTGAATTAATTGTGGAACGGCGGCAGTATTGTGTGCAGCATTATCAAAACCAATTGCAAAAATTTTACTTTCAATACAATATTCTTCAAAAATAATTTTCATTAATTTGTAAATATTATCGGCAGTATGGGTGTCGTCAAAAACTCTAAATGTAAAAATTCATTTTTGCAACTCCATGATTGGTCAACATAATGGCAAGTAAGTCCTAAGTGTAACACCCCCTGACCCGACCCACCTAGACCGAATCAAGAAGCGCTACCCGTTTGCAAAACTTTTCTGACTTAAGCTAAAATAATAACTTTGAACTATATATTATATTTTGAAAACGGTCAAATCGAATTTGATAAAAAAATTTCCACAGTTTCCTCTGTTTTTTTTACTTTCCAAAAACCTGTTTAATAAGATAACAATTTTCACAAACATACACTTCAAAAATCCATATTAAACATTTTGCGCACTCTTCCAATTTTTAGTGCGATTTTTCAATCATTTAAACAAAACAAATAAATAAACGACAATTCAAAACTAATAAAATTACATGCTTTTATACAACATAAACTTTTAGAAAAATATTTACAGAACTTAATATTTACAAACTTTTACATTCGTTTTGTATATATATATATATATATATATATATATATATATATATATAAGTATAAAGTAAATAATAATTATCTAAAAACTTTTTGGAGTGATGTGACTCTGATTCTTTTCTATACAGGTGTCACTCATCAATCTTTATATTCTCTGGAATCCTTTTTACCTACGCGCGATAAAACTCAACGCGCTAATCAAATTTTGCTTAGTGGGTGTACACTAAATATATTTACAAAAATCCTATAATAACATTTATAAACATGTTTTCACAAAATTAAATATCAAATGCATATCGAAACATAATATTTAATTAAAATCAAACGAATTATGTTTCATAATCATATAAAAGGAAGTAAAACTCTTTTCCATAATTTCATAATTTTTTTTCATGTACAATCAGTCCTTTTCGATCCAGGCCTTTGGTACACTTAACATAATTTACTGGACTGGAATATGGGCTGCTCGACGTTATGCAATCGGTGCTTGTCCGTCGAATCTAAATCCATATAAGCTCCCAATTCGACATCGGACCCTCAGTGACTACCCGTCAAATGGTATCATATGCATCTATTTCCGACATTGATCACTCGGTGTCTTCTGTCGGAAATGTCTCATATCAACTCCCTACCCTAGGATCAGGCACTCAGTGCCTACTCAAAATCCATAGGGTGATACATTATAATAATAATATCGGTGCAGCACTGCTGAAATAACCCAGCTAGTATACCAACCTCCTATATCTGTTTTCTATGTTCAAGTATCCTAGGGCCTTTTTAGTTTCCAGTTCACAGAATACATATATTCAATTCCAATTTCAAATCATTTCTTTTCATTCGAAATCATCAAATATAATTTCTAAACGATAGTTTTCAAATCAACAATATATATATAGAAACATAATTATTTTCAAGATTCCATAAACTTCCATCAATAGAAATCATAAAGTTTCATCAATAACTATATCAAATTAATCAAAAATCATTTTCAAACATAATTCACAATTCAATTTATTTGAACACACGATAAAAAAAAATTCGATTAAATCAATATGTATGTATGTATGTGTATATATATATATATATATATATTCATGAATCATAAACTTTCATCAAAATAACTCACATTCGAATATCATTTTCGGAATTAAATACTCAAAATATAAAGGTTTTCAGAAATTAGTGTACACCAACATAGGGTAATTTTCTCAAACCTTTTTCCTTGGATTTCCTGCCTGGAATTCTTCATTTTCTTCATCTTTTTCCTTCTTCCTTCTTCTTCTTCTTTCTTTTTTTCTTTCTTCTTTCTCTCTCTGCCGAAGCCTTCTCCTCCCTTTTTTTTTTCTTCTTCTTTTCTTCTCTTGCTTTTCCACCGCCTCTCTTCTTTCTCTCTCACTTTTATTCAAATTTTTTTTTGACTTCTCCCTTAAATCCAATTCCACTACTTGGCACCATATAAATTTTTCAATAATTACCATTTTGCCCTAATTTTTTAATAATTGTCATTTTGCCTTTTGATTTATTAAAATCATAAAGTGACCACCAATATAAATTTAATCACATAAATTTGATCAACAATCTTTTAATTTACAAAACTAATCCACCAATCACATTCCATCTCAATAATTATTCCAAAAATATTCCACACTTATCCAATTACCAAATTGACTTTACCAATATTCAATTGAACCCATTATCATCCAAATGCACCATGAAAATAATATTTCTAATGGGAGTTAAATCGGTTAAAATCACTATTCGTTTATACACTATATATCGAATATATATATATACTTTCCACCAATTTAAATCACATACTTAACTTTTGCATGCTTAATAATAATTATTAATAATTCAAGGATATTTATCATATTTAAGAAAAATTAGGGGCGTTACACTAAGTATGAATGTTTTTGCCAATGATCGCTCCAACTGAAACTGATTTTTAAAAATACACAAACAGATACACGACCCATATAATTTTAAAAATATATAACTAATGCTTTTTTTTCATTTTTTATAAATGTCACACATAGTACGTTTTAATGTTGTTCTATGTACTCTACATGCAGCGGGATTTAAAGCATTAAGACAATATTTTAAAAAAACCAGTTTTTTTGCCAAAACTAAAATGAAGATGTTCGGTCGCTACCATTCTTGTTAATTGTTCCCTATTATTTACATCACTATATTTAAATAAATGATGGTTAGGATATGTGTACCTGAAAATTTGATATTGTCCTTGGCTACGCTCATGCTGAGCTTCGACTAGATACTTGGTGTTGATGTGCTTCCAGTACGTCCCGTACCCTCCGGATTTATTCCACTTAAAATCTTTGTTGCAATAGTTGCAAGTCACCACAACTTCCCCCGATTCCTTCTCCACCCTCCTCATATGAACTTTAAAAAGTTCATATTGTACACTTTGCCAAATCTGGCAGTGGACCTTGTATGGTTTCACTTAGGGGGGATTTCACGAGAGGGATGAGGATGAGAATACTGAGGAGTAAAATTAGAAGGAGTATCATTACCAAATATTACCTCCTCAAATTCTCTCTGTTGTAGGTATTCAGCAAAATTTGCATAGCTGAAATTTAATTCTGGGCCAGCGGCACTGACGACTCTGCACTTCTTCAGCATTTAAATCTGGTACCTATCAATGTCTCTGCCGGAAACGGACCTTCTGGAAATGAATATTCTGCCTCCAGAAGTAAACGGTCTTGAGTGTGATGCCATTATAAATTTATAATGGTAAAGTATACAATTTAAATAAATAATGAAAATAATTGCAGTATTGAATAACAAGAATAAGATTGAGAGAATTAAAGAAAAATTGAAAGAATGAGAGAATAAGATAAATATTAAGAGAATGAGATTGAGAGAAAATGGTGTGAATGAATTGAAGAGGAATGAGGTTTATATACTTTTTGGATTGGGGAGAAAAATAATATTTTTTAAAATTTAAGGGGTCTATATGTAATTTTTTAGGGGTGTTTATTGTAATTTTACACCAAGGAGCCGTTGGTTGTCCATGATGGCAGTGTCAGGATGTTGCCAATGTGGCCGTTGGCCTAAAAGGCCAACGACCACATTTTTTGAAATTTTTTTGTTTTTGACTTTTTAAAATTTAAATTTAAAAAAAAATATATATAAAACCGCCCAAGAATCGGAATCGTTGGAATTGGACGATTCTGGTTCTTTACTTTAAGCTAACCGGAACCGGTTTTTAACTGGAACCGATTTTTAACCGGAACCACGTCTGTTCGGTTTAAACCGCTCAGTTTGAATCGAACCGGGGTTATAATTTAGGTGCTATTTTCACTTAATTTAGTAACTTAGTGTCATTTTCACAAATTGGATCAAATTTAATGCTATAGAAAAAATCCTTATTTAAATTAAATTAATTTTTTATTTTTAATAATAATTTAATAAAATATATTATATTTATTAAATCCCAGTCAAATCCCACTCAATAAAGAGGCCCCTAAAGTGTACATGTGGTAGTAATCATTAATTCTTTAAATTAATATAAGGAAACAACACAAACCACCGAAACATTCAACACCACCCCATCACCACAAGTGCCTCTCTTCAACTACACTGTAATAACACTAATATCAAACAACACGATAAATAAGTCGTAAGGATCAAAATCAACTGCCTCACGTTTTCTATATCTATGTGGCTATTTATATAAGAAGAACTTTGAGGGTTATTTATTTTTTATTTAAAGACAAATAGCTCTAAATTTTTTTAAAAACTAAATAGAGACTAGAACCTGAATGATATATATATTTTTTTCTTCTTCTAACTACTGAACTAAAGTGTTAATTGTTTGTTTTTTTTTTAAGATAGAAACATTTGAATAAAGATAAATTTAAAAATATATTAAATAAGAATAATAATAATTGAAGAAAATATTATAATTATTGAATAAAATATTATAATTATGATTCACTGCTTCAGTGTTAAGTGATAAGTCATGATTTTTAAGTTTTTATTTTAAAAAAAAAATTATTTGACCATTTAAATAACAAAGAAAAATAATTTAATGTATCCAATTTAGACCCATTAAGTATTAAGTGAAAAAAAACAAACGACCTCTTTAATAAATCTATTCATCTAATTAGGCCTGATATTGGTGGAAATTGAGAGTTTTTTAATTAATGACATTGGACACTTAAGAGTTCACTTAGTTGAATGAGATGATAATTATCCATTAATCTTGTATAATATGATAATTATTTTTTAAACAAAAATATTAGATGGAGGACACGTGGCAACTTCAATGTTGCTATTTATATAAGAAGAACTCAATGAATCTGTCAATCTAATTAGTCTTGATAGTGGTGGAAATGAAAAGTCTAGTTAATTAAGATATTACGCATCTAAGAGTTTCCTCAACAGATTAGATTGAAATGATAACCATTATTAATTAATAATATTAAATAGAGGATACATGGCAATTTATGGTGAAAAGAAGTTGTTTTTATAATAATATGAATAAATTACTGGGCTCATTGTTAGGGATGATAATGGACCAGATCGGTAGTCGAATCGGCATACTCCAAACTCGAAATCTATTTTGGGTAGGGTGCTCCATACCCGATCCATGTCTTGAACAGATTTTCAAATTCTGCTCTAAACCCGAACCCATTTAGGGCGGAGTGATCTATACCTAACCACTCATTTTATTTTGTATTATTTTTTTTAAAAAAATTTAACCCACTAATTAAACAAATTTTCATTTACAAAATATTAATACATAGACTATAATTTAATAGAAAATAAGTTATACAATATTTATGATCAATAGACTATACAACACTTAGTTCAATAAAACATACAACACTTAAATTCAATAAACCTTAAATTTTTTTTTTGAGAAAAGGAATAAACCTTAAATTTAAATATACTAACATCAAAATAATCTAAATGATATAAAATTCATTAACTTCTTATAATAAGAGTAATATATATATAGAAAAAAACATTGAAAATTCAATTTAAAAATTCATCAAACATCTTCAGTATCCATAACTCGAACATAGTTTGTTTTAAACACAAACTTGTAGCAATAAAAAATTTAAGTTACCAAATTAATTAATTAACATGTAAATTTTGAATATAAAGAATTAGACAAAGAGATAAAAAATTAGAGTTTATTTTTCCTTCTATATTTATAATATTTTAAAAAATAATTATATAAATATCAGACAAATGGGCGATCGAAGCATAATGATTTGATCCATACCTGACCCATTACAAACTGGATGAAAATATTTTAACTCGGACCCGACTGAGTTTCTTTTTAAGTGCTCTAAATCTGCTCTTAGAGCTCTATCGATTTGGGACGGATCAATAATTTTTTCCATTCCTATCTATTGGACTCTGTTGGAATTAGATCTAACTCAGAAGTTTTATGCAAATTTGTACTGTATATTAATTGTTTCAGCTGGGGCAGGCCGGGCTTAATCCCTGCGTAGCCCATCTTGGGCTCAAACTAGTTTTGTCTACGTTCTCAGTTTCCCTCGCTAAGTATTTATATGATTAACTCACAGGTTCCCACCGATCGCAAGCGGCACCGTTTAGGTCATGGAAACCCTCATCAAGCGGCCCAAAAACCGGTCCGACACAATCTGCGCCCCGGTCCACAAACTAGCCGGTTCACATAAGTAGCATAGCATCGCCGCGCTTAAACCCTCAAAAACCTAACTTCACTAAAGAGTCGCCTTCTCTTTGCCTTCCTCTCTCTCGTATGCTCATCATTCTACGTCTCCAAGTAAGCCGTCTCGCACGCTATCACAATCATAATTACAATTCGTCGAGATCGTAGTTCGTGTGTTTTCATCGGGCTTCGCGCCTGGTCGTTGAAATGCCCCAAGCTTACCGGAACAGCACAGTCGACTGGAAGCCTTCTCCGGTAGTAGCCCTAGCCACCAGCGTCGACGACTCCCAGGTCGCCGCAGCTCGTGAAGACGGCTCGCTTGAGATTTGGCTCGTATCTCCAGGCGCCGTTGGCTGGCACTGCCAACTGGTATTAATCAATAACTAAATTTGGTTTTATATTGGCCCAAGCTTGGCTTATGTTTGACATTTTTTTTTTTATATTTGGTTTTGTGTTTGTATAGACGGTTCATGGAGATCCTAATTCGAGAGTTTCGTCGCTTGTCTGGTGCCGTGCTGGTAAGAAGGGTTTGCCTTGTGGACGGCTGTTCTCGTCTAGTATCGACGGCTCGGTATCGGAATGGGATCTTTTTGACTTGAAGCAGAAGGTGAAAGTTGTTTGCATGTGATACTATAGTGCAAAGAGGAGGCATTTCAATAACTAGCTTAGTGTAATCAGTTGCATACTTGTTTTTTAGTAGAAAGAAAAATTGGACCTTGCCATGTGGCTTCAATCACTCCTAGATATTCTGATTAGTACTTGTTTATATTCTAATGCTGTGGTTTGGACCATGCTACTATAATATCTACATCAATGTATTGCCTAACCAGAATCACAGTCATTGATTATAATGAGAATCCATAAGAAGTCTAGATGAGTTTTTGGCTGCATCATTAAGTTGGGTGCTGTTTCGGTAATGTTGCTATAAATATGCAATGGATAAGTGAGATCATCACCTTGTTGCCTGTTCGGAATATATTGATAGCACCACTATATTCTTCAAGTTTATTTTATTAACTTATTCAAACCAGAATGAATACAGGTTTTAGAGGAGAACTTTTATTCATTTATTGCTGCTTTGGTATGATTAAGCTTCTCAGTGTATTAGATAATTCCATTGAATTATTTCGTAATCTGTTTTGCCTTATGTGCATCTGCAGATTGTGCTAGAGTCAATTGGGTTCTCAATCTGGCAGATGGCTGTTGCGCCCTCTAATATCCAGCTACTTTATGCAGATCTTAAGTCCCAACATATTGGAAATGGGTATTTAAATGATAAATCTAATGATAGTGATGATCACGAAACCAGTGAAAGCGAAAGCGAAAGTGATACTGACTCAGATGAGCTTCAAGTGCAATCAGTAGTTGAGGATACACGTGTTGCGGTTGCTTGTGATGATGGGTGTGTGAGAATATACAGGGTCTCGGACTCAGAGGAGTTGATATACCATAAGTCGCTGCCTAGGGTCAGTGGTGAGATGTCTGCACCTTAGTGACTGGCCTTCTTGAGTTATTGCTTCTATTTTATCATATTTTATAGTGTCATTTCTTCATATTTTTTACTTTGCAGGGCGTGTATTAAGTGTGACATGGGGTGCTGATGCCAATAGGCTATACTCAGGGAGCAGTGATGGGTAAGCTTGTTTTATAGACTCATGTACATACATCCCTCATTTATGTACTTGACCGTTCCTTATTTGGTGCATGCTTTACATTGATTTTAACATCAACTTATATTTTATGTATATTCGGCGTATTTATAAGATCTACTGTATTTTTTCTTCTCATTTGAAACATTTACATAATTATGCATAAATGGTCTCTTGCAGGATTATAAGATGTTGGGATGCCAAATTGGGTTATGAGATCTACAGGATTACTGTTGGGCTTGGAGGTTTAGGTAGTGGACCTGAACTTTGCATCTGGTCTTTACTTTCTTTGAGGTAAAAGGTCTTCACTATGTATTTTCTTGAACCATTGTTGGTGGTGGCTTGGTTTGGTTTAAGTTTAGTAATATGACATTTTTCGTTACAAATAATTGGTTATTATTGGATTTAGGTGTGGGACCCTTGTTAGTGCAGACAGTGCTGGCAGTGTTCAGTTCTGGGATAGTCGACATGGAACTCTTTTGCAGGCGCATACTTTTCATAAAGGTGATGTGAATGCTCTGGCAGCTGCTCCTAGCCATAACAGAGTGTTCTCTGCTGGTTCTGATGGCCAGGTATGGGTTATAGGTCTTGCCCCTACATTATTGTTTCAAAGGCTGCGTTCAGATATTTGGAAATAATTTGCATAATTATTTTGCTCCCATGTCAACTAAAAGAAGAAAAGATATTGCTAGTTCCTTGCCACATGTTGCATTGTGGTGGTTATTTTTCTCATTTAAATGCCTGCTCCCCTGATTGGGATGAAATGTTTTAATCTATTTTGTTCCTTCATGTTCCTCAAGGCAGAGGAAAAGATATTCATCTTTATTTTCACTATATTTTTGTATCTTTTAGCCAACAGATTATTCCTGCAAGGGTAAAATCAATAAAGTATCAAAACATGTTGTGCTTCTTGATTTATTTAATTGGTCAAGTGCTCTTTACTAATTTTGCTTAAGTTATTTGTAGGTCATTCTTTATAAAGCTTCTAGTGACACAGTTGGGTCAAGTGATGACAAGATTGCTTCTGAAGTCGTGAAGAAATGGGTATATGTTGGTTATGTGAGAGTTCATACACATGATGTCAGGGCCTTGACAGTGGCGGTGCCAATCAGCCGTGAAGGTGTGCCAAATTTCTATTTTAATGTTTATGGTTTTATTTATATATTATTTTAATTTCTCTCTCTTTTTTAAGATTAATTTTATTTCTATTTCTTATTATCTGCATAATTTTTTGTAATTTTTATTCTATGACATGTTCTAAAGCTGCTTCTCAGTTATTAAACTGTGTTCTTTAATTTGTAGATCCATTGCCTGATGAGCATGTAAAACGAAGTCGTTGTAAGGAGAAGCCCATAGAGTTTAGTTACCGTAAGTGGGCTCATTTGGGAGTTCCCATGCTTATCTCGGCTGGCGATGACACAAAGCTCTTTGCCTACTCAGTCAAGGAGTTCACCAAGTTCTCTCCACACGACATCTGTCCTGCACCTCAGAGAGTACCTATTCAGCTGGTGCATGACAAATTATTCAATCATACTTCTTTGCTCCTAGTCCAAGCTTCTTATTGGTTAGATATTCTCTCTGTTCGCTTAAATAATAATATAGATTCTGGCCCTTCCAGTGGCCGTGCAACTACGGATTTGGTGGCCCGGGTTAAGAGTAAGGCATCCCGGAAGATTATATGCAGCGCCATTTCTAATTCAGGGGTGCTATTTGCTTATTCTGACCATGTTAAACCCAACCTGTTTGAGTTGAAGAGGCATGAAGTTGGCAAAAGTGCATGGGCTATCAACAAAAAACAACTTCCTCGGAAACTACCGTTTGCTCATTCCATGGTTTTTAGTCATGATTGTTCACGAATGATGATAGCAGGGCATGATAGAAGGATATATGTAAGTTTTCCTTTTGTTTTGGCTTTGATATATAAACCCCGTAACCCGCCCCCTTCCTAAAGAGACATATACAGGCACAACTACTTTGCTTCAGTGGCTTGTTTATTAATCTTGTTGCTACAGGTTGTTGATGTGGGGAGCTCAGAGCTGCTACATACATTCACACCTTGCCGTGAGGAGCGTGATGAGGAATTACCGCCTAGTGAGCCACCTATAACAAAAATGTTTACTAGTTCTGATGGGCAATGGCTAGCCGCTGTCAACTGCTTTGGGGATGTATATATATTCAATCTGGAGATACAAAGGTGATTTCAAAAGTCTCTTTACTGGTGTCAGTGTTCTTGATTTTTTTATTGTGATTGTAATACACTATTGTAGTTAAGCCTGGTTAGCAGGTAACCATATTCTATTTTGATAAAAATGATGTTTTTGCATGAGGTGTTAAATGCAGTGTGTAATTTATGTGATCTAATTATGAATTTAGCAGATCATTATATTTATTTTTTGCTTGTTCTCAGACATGAATGAAAGTTATTACTAGTAGGGGTGGGCAAAGGTCGGGTCTGTTAGGTTTTGCCCAAAACCGAACCGACCCAACAATTAATCGATTTTGATTAATAAAAACCGAACATGCAAATTTATAGAGGAAAACCGACCAAAACCGAACTTTAAAAGTTCGGTTCGGTTCTGTTGGTTTGGGCCTGTTCTCCATGGCGATTCTAGACAACAACGTGGTGCTGATATTCTTCAGAAAATCTTCATGATCCTCCTTCCTTCGTTCAACAGACAACAAGGTTTCATTTCACTTTTCATTTATTTTCTAAAACAAAGTTTTTCTTTAAATTACAAAAAAATAAAAAGAAGGTTACAAAATACTTACTGTCAACAAGTAACAACTGAGTGGCAACGGCGGAGAGGAGCAAACGATGGTCGCAGCCAAGCAACAACGATGAGATCTACTGGCTGTGCGACGAGACGACAATGAAGATATCACCGGTGGCATGACGACGAGAGACTGTGAGAGAGATGGGTGTGTGTGACAGTGCGAGAGGGAGATGGAGGTGGGTGTATGTGAGCGGCGCGAGAAAAGTAAGCGTGAGCTGAGAGAATTAGAAATGGGTAGGTTTTTTTAACTTTTTTCTTATATATACAATCAGTTCGGGTTTGGATTTGGCGACCCAGATCCGAATTGAAACAGATTTTGATCGGTTTTCTTCAGTTAAAACCGAACATGGACCAACCACCACCTAAAACGTCCCATGTTCGGGTCGGTACGGTTTTGTCTGCCCACCCCTAACTACTAAATGTTGTTGAAGTAATAATGTTAGATGATGGACCCTGTACTGGTTCTTGATATCCTGCATTATATATGAAATGTATAGCATTTAGAGTATTGATCTCTCAAATTTGATGGTTCACTGATGAAAAGATCCTCTTAAATGAGGCAGAGTCTTTTGAACAAGTTTCGAAATTCATTATGTGTGCTCATCTTGGTTCTCTTTTAAGCTGTGGGATAATTGACACTTTCTTTTTCTAAGCCAGGGGTGGCTTTTATTGTAGGGCCCTTATTTTTTATGTTTTATTTTACTTAATAATTTATCTGAAACCTGTTCATGACTGTGAGCATGGGATAGAGATCAAGAAGTTCTAATTGGATTTCTGAATCCTCTCGTGGATCACGCCTGGCCTGTTTTTGAATTTTTTTCGCTTTATTTTTCTTGGATATAACTTTTTTGTTTTGTTGGAACAGGCAACACTGGTTCATATCAAGATTGGAAGGAGCCTCTGTTGCTGCTGGTGGTTTTCCTCCCCACAACAGCAATGTGCTTATAGTGACAACCTCTTCAAACCAAGTTTATGCATTTGATGTGGAGGCTAGACAGTTGGGAGAATGGTCAATGCGGCATACATTTGTTCTGCCTAAGAGATATCAAGAATTTCCTGGGGAGGTTATTGGGCTCTCTTTCTCACCTTCGCCAAGTTCATCATCTGTTATTATATACAGTGCCAGGTATGCCTCTACATTTGTTTTAGTGAAACGTGATTTTGGCAGAGGCTTTAGATACTGAATATTAATAGTGGTGTGAATGTGTGTCTTTAACACCTAAAAACAGGAGAATTTCTTATGTATATATATATACATATTTTCCATTTTACTTCAATACTATTTAAAGTTTCTTTTTATCCAAATACCAAATCGACCCTTCATTCTGCCATTTTTGTCTTCTTCCAAAATCTCAAACCCTTTAACCCTTCATCCTAAAATTCTTGGATCCGAAACTTTTCATATGTGATGGATGGAAAAAATTTTACGCTGAAAGAGGTTGTTTGAGAGGGTGAAGCCATATAGGGTGCACAAACAGTTGTATCGAAGTAAATGCATAAAGAGAGGAATGTAAATATGAGAGCTCAGAAGAGAGGCTAATGTCTGCTGGCAATGGTTGAGAATATGGTGAGCGATGGATAGTTGTGTTTATCTAGCTATCTGCATATGGCAGAGATGGTGGCTTTCGGCAAGTGGCTTGTTGAGACTTAGTTTTTTGAAGGTTGGATGGTGGTATAATTATGGAGCGAAGGTTGATCGGTGGGCAAGGAGTAGATAGATCTTGTCAGACTTGAGATTACTAGGATTTGCAGGAAATAATCATTGATTGAGAATACTAAACCACACCCCCACACACACATATTAGGAAAAGCTTACTTGGGATCATCTTTTCAAAGGTATGCCCCAGTTAAAATCCTGTGGTCGGTTGAATTTGCATTTTGTATAATATTTACTTGGGTAAATTGCACCAAGATACCCTAATATATGATTTAATTGCACTCAGAAGAAGAAAATCATTTAATTATATAAACTACCCACTGAACCATTGACTAATGGTTGACCACCGTTAATTCACTCAATTCAGGGGAAAGTTTTGCCCTTGAAGAAATAATATAACTATATAAAATGAAATTAATTAATTAAAAATAATAAAAATTAGAAAAACATTAATTAATTAAAAAATCATATAAATTAGAGAAAAAAGTACTTTAGTGGCGGTGCCTCCACTGGTGGAGTATCTCCTCCTTTTGGAAGAGACCTATTACGGTCTCCTCCTTGACTTATGATCCCCTTCACAGGTGGAGGAAACTCGAATCTCCTCCACATGGAAGATATTGATTGCTGGTCACGGGCGACAAAGCCACCTTCTGGTTGTTTTGATTTTCTTTTATTTTGTTTTTAAATATTATTTAATATAAATTTTGATTTTAATTAGTTTTTTGTTTTTTAATTTTTATATCTGATATGACAGATTTTGATTGGCCACCAAATATTCATTTATTATCTTCTCAAGTCAAAAACAGTATTGCCCTTCAACATTATTGACTAGCGTTCAACTGTTAGTCAACAGTTAAGGGGGTAGTTTGTGTAATTAAATGATTTTCATCTTCTGAAGCATGTTAGTGCAATTTGCCTTATTTACTTTTCAGTTTTAGCCTCGGCCTAACTTCAACCCTTTACAATATCATCCTCCCATTTCTTGCTTCGGTTAATATGCATGACTCATCATTATGTAAGTTTGTAAGGGAAGTAATGCTGACTGGATTGGAGGCTAGTAGTTCTGATATTTGGTTGTTGGTTGTCGGTGCAACATTCTGTGGCTCTATTTTAATGGAAATCTAACATTTAAAATGGTGTTTGTGGTGTAGGGCAATGTGCTCAATCGACTTTGGGATGCCGGTGGAACGAGATGATGACAGTGACTTGGTAAATGGTCAGGGAAACACTCTTAGGAAGTTAACTAGTAGTCCCATGAATGGGAGACCAAAACGTAAGTGGATAGACTGTCAAATAGAGGCTAAACTCAATAGTAGAAAGAATTTTGAATTTTTTGCTTTCAGAGATCCTGTTTTGTTTATTGGACACCTTTCCAAGAATTCTGTGTTGATCATGGACAAACCGTGGATGGAAGTGGTTAAAACTTTTGATGCCCCTGTTCACAGACATATTTTTGGGACATAATTGTTTTACATCTAGCGAGAGTTCAAATATGGTTGGCATTGATTTACCTCTGTTTGATGGATACTTATCTTCTCAATGGTAACTTGAGGAGGACAAAGGAGGAAGAAAGAGAGAGAAAGCAAAAAGTTGGGTTTGGGTGGGGAGGGGCTACGACAACATGTTGTGTATTGTATTCGTCAGAAAAATTTTGTTAACCTGTTTAATTAGTCTTTTCTTCTCGTTCATAATTCTTTTATCGATTTTAAATTAGTATGTTCAACATGTATGTGCATTGGTTAATTCACAGTGAAATTTACTTTTTCTTTTCAGTTTTAAGTTAATGGTTGAGGGGGAAATGGAACTTCCATCGTGTTGTATTTTTGCTCAACCGAGTAAACTAAAGAAGTTACAATCAATTCTTATGTGATTGCTATGCTTTATGGTCCATTTTACGGTTAAGAGCCCAGCAACTTTTTTCATTCTTTTCCTTCTAAAATGATGGTAAATGCTAAATACTTATGTCATATATGGTGTGTTTCCCTCACATAAATAACATGAATAATCAATCAAATGTAATCTTAATGATGTTAGTGGAAGGAGTATGGTTTGCTGTGTGCATAAAGCTGGTCATTGAAGATGCTATGCTGACAATTTCACAAGTTTTTGATAAACTAGATTTTCCACAAGGCTAGAGTTTAGGTGCTTGTAAAATTGACTTAATTATTAGAACCTTTATGGTTCTAATAATTAAGGTTTAATAACTTCACAACATTTCAAGTCAGTCTAGTTTATTAGGTTCGATGGCATTTATCTCAATAATTGTTCCCATGCTGACAAGTGCCTCCTTGCAAACAACTAAGTTATGTGTTTGATTTATAAACTTTGATTATGGGGTGCATTTGCATTTTTTATTTATTTATTAAGAAAACATGACATTTTTCTAAATCACAAGAGAAAAACATCTGACATGCTATAAAAGAAGAAAAGACAGGGGAGGCATGAGCATGTACTAGAATACTAGTAACTTCCAAAGATCCATTTCTATCCTTTACTCTCGATATTACATTCGAGACATCAAACTCTATCCAATGGACATGGAGATTTTAGTAGTTGTTATTATATATGATTAGCAATGTGAAATTGTTGGACTCTATAATTTGCGAATCTTCTTGTCAAATACAGTTGGGTAATCATACAAACTTGTCATCTGCCTTAAAAGATCGAAATTAAGTTATTTGATGAGGTAAAAAAAGAAAGTTTGACAGGCCAGAGAGGATGGTCCTTGTCGTTTTCCTAAAATTGACGTCCTTTTCCAAGATATGGATGCTAATTTTGAGGATGGTAACCCCTTCTTCAATAACGATTTGGAAGGAAGCATACCAAAACAAAATTCAATAATTGCACCAGTATTATGTATGGATCACATTGTTAGTAGGTAGCTATCAGAAAAGGAGCGGTGGGGTGCTGTTTTTGGTCCCTTTTGGTGGAAAATGAAGCTTACCTTTTGGTTGCTTCCATGTGGAGAATTGTCTGTATTGAGTCTAGAAGGCCATCGATTACCAAATTTACCAACCCTACCTGTTTCAGGCTAGGCTGGCAATTACATAAATGGTAACTAGTGGGTCACTTGCAGGCCTCTGGACTTGGCTTGCTTCTTGCATTGCTGGCTCTTTTCCCTGATGTCTGTGTGGTCATCAATGGGGAATGCTGAGACCCCCTTTTCTCTAGGGACCATAACTCTTGTGCAATATACATTCTTTTTTTTTTCCACCCTCCTTTTATACTCGTTTATTCATCTTTCATGCCATTAAAATGAGCTTTAGTTCTGTGGTAATGGGACATCATCGGTGGCAGAAAAAAGTTAAATTGTACAGAAGAACTAGCAAGTTATACGATTGGTGACAAAAGGGAAAAAATGTATATAATTATATATATATATATATATATTAAAGACAAAAGGAAACAATGTATATAATTATATATTATATATATATATATATATTAAAGACAGGAGAGAGAATTTATTCGTTTATCTTCTCAGCTTGTTTCCCGCAGCGTTGACAGGAACGCATTCAAAGGAGTAGACTTGAAAAAAAGAAAAGAAAAGAACAAGATCCTTTTGAGATCTAATGTTTTTTTTTTTAATCTTTTTACATGCCTCCCAATTCTCTCTCTAAAACAATTGTGGCATTAAAGACAAAACATGTTGTCATTCCCATTTTCTTTCCTGAAGACCACCTGCCAAGAGATGATAAATACATTACAAATTTTAAGAAATGTAAGTTATTTTCATAACTTGAAATTTCTCGTGAAGCTGTAAAGTGTGTACAGACATTGAAGCTAACCCGTTTCTCCTGAAGCTGGTTTTCCGGCCAGAGAAGACTGCAACAAATCAACATCCCATTGTCATAAGAAGGGTTTTATATTTAAATTGAATGAAGAAAGAATATTGTAATTCAGTACCTTTAAATGTGTTGCAGAGAAGCCCTGTGAAAAATCCAAGACATGTTCCATTGAAGCTTCTTTCTTGGAGAAACTGATATTCTTCTGTATAAATATCAAGAACCCATCTAGAAAACTTTAGTTTCTTATAAAATGGTATAAAATTACAGATACTGGAATAGTTAGTAATTTATGTGGAACTTGCCTTGGAAAAGCCTAGCACAGGGGAGCTCGCAGTGTCATCAAGATATGAATGCTGTTGATTATGACCACATTCTTTGGTCTTTTTCTTCTTTTTGCTGCTCTTTTTGGCCAATTCAGAAGCTGAAGCAGAAGGAGGAGAGCAAAAACAACCACTTTCATCAAAGCAATCCTCATCGTCTTCACAATAATGACGAGGCCCAGAAGATGCATCAGACACCATGGACAAATCCTCTTCCTCTTCCTCTTCTTCATGATCTCCCACTCTAGCTCCTTTTCCTGCGTACTCTTCCTCAACAATCCCACCAAAACTATAGCACTGGTTTTTTGGAAGAGAGGATTGATCCAAGTACAAAGTCCAACCAGACTCACACCCACTACTACTACTACATTGTGAAGCTGATACATTCATTATCACTCACACACACTCCAACCCAACTTAAAAAAAATGGATTTTCTTTTAAAAGGTTCCTCAAAACTAAGGTAGATAAAAAAGAAAAAGAAAAAAAAGAAATGAGATTGCAGACAAGGCCTCTAATACATGTTCTTGTCTATTTAAGTAGAAGAGGAGTAGAGCAAGAAAAAACCAAAATGAATCACACTCAAATCCTAGACTAGTTTTGTCCTTTGCTTTATCCTTTTCCCTCTTAATTTATCTGTATATGAATCAACCAAAATTGCCAGTTGGCTTTGTGCTGAGATAGATAGATAGATTGAGAGAGAGAGAGAGAGAAAAGTGTCAATTGGTAACAGGGAAGCAGTTATCGTTTAATGGAGCATTGTAGTAATACGTAGCTACTACTACAATGAGGTTTTGTCCTTTTTGAGTGAAATTTGATTGTATTTTCACTGCAATCATTTATATCACATCACTTATTTCTTCATTTCCTAATCGGTTACATTGTAGGAATTATCCTTGATCTTCTTTTACCCTTGTTAAAATATGCTAGAGGTGGTGATCATCTTTACTTACAAATTCTCACGTCTAAAGTTGGGATTTTAATGCATATCCCTTCGTTAGCTCAAGTGGAGTACACCTCTCCAGTCTACAGTCTACATTAATACCAATATATATATATATATATATATATATATATATATATATATATATGAGAGTTTTCTTTTGACAATAAATATATTGATTAGTCTCGACAGCTCTCGATTGAACCTTTGACTTGTTTGATGTCAATTTTAAAAATAAATAAAAGTTGAACTTTTTAACATTCATTCTTAACGTAAAGAATTAATAAAGAATATATATGCATATATTTTTATGTGTACTAGTCTTTTATAATTTTACCAATTTCTCTTATGGTCAAATGAAATAATTCCACGACGACCTAGTCTTCGTCTGGATAACGGCTCCCTATTCTTCTTGATTTTCTGTTTTTCTATCTTTATTTTTCTGTCCAATATCCTCTAGGATCTTGATTGAATTTACCATGACAACTACAAAGTTGCAAAGTCTGGGTAAAGAGGAGGCTTTTCCTTTGGCTGAGTTCCACAAATAGACTGGATAGTACAAGCATAACAATCAGTGGTAGATGATGGGTCCTGAATTTGAACATACTTCCTGAAATTCAAACGTGGAAAACATTAAATGATGGGTTCAGCTTGACCCCATATAAACTATATTTGAATTGGTAGATGCAACATCAAAGTATCCACAATATTGAAGAACATAATTTTTATTTTGGTCTAATTATATAAACAATAAATACAAATTTAACTATGAGAATTAAGAATTCAAATATTACATGTAAAACTAGTTCTAACATTATTTTAGTAACCACTCAACATAAAAGTATAACTACAACATTAAACTCTAACGTAGGAAGAAAGATTGAGTTTTTGCATACAGCTTCGAATTTTGCTTTCTGGATGATTACAGTAGCATAACTGCAGTTTATTTACTCTGTAGTTGAATGGTCTCATCCCAGAGACTTAGTCTTCTTCCATGTGATTTAAGAATGATAGTTAGATGCTTGACTACAAATTCTTGACTATAAGTCACTAAAACCAACTTATTGATTTGATTCATCGCAACAAAACTCCAAGTATACGTGCTACTTTTTGGGTAAAAAAACTCAATTATCTTACAGGACATCAATATAAAAATAATGAATCTGTTAGGTAGAAAAATAAGGAACAAAAACACCCAAATGATATATCATGATTATGTAAGAGTGGGACTGTTTATATTTGCAATTTGCTCAGCGACAAAAACCTTTCCCAATTTAAGGTAGAAAATTCCATCCTAGTACATTCAACATAGCTGTTCTTGGGCCCTACTAATAATGCTCAATTCTTACCAGTGCCTATCTCTGCAAAATATACAGCTGATGATCAAGTTTTTGCTCTTTTCAAGTCTTTTAATATTTAGTGTAAATTCTAAGTAACAGCATAATTTTAATATATACAAGCAGAGATGCTTTAGATTATAAGGAAAAAAAAAATGTGAGTAAATGGTGCTGCGTATAAAATTATGACCCTGAAAGAAGTGAAAAGCTGGAGTCCCTGAAGCTGATTTTGTTTAGACAATGATTATATATCAAGTGTGAGTCCTTATAAAGAAGATCATGGGGCCCTTTTTATAGGATCTTCTGCTGAATCAAAATGGTCCCAGACACACTAAACTCATCTGCACATGCAATTGGCTAGTTTGTGGCCCTTTTGCCAGTCCACGATCCGCAATCTCTCTGTTTGGTTTATCGGATTCAGCTGGCTTTTGTTTATATATACTTATACATATTCTGTTACTACTTTTTCAAAGTGTTTTTCCTGTTTAGCTCACGGAAGCTCTCTCTCTCTCTCGCTCTTTATGGCTTCTAAGTTTTAACATCCTCAATATCATATTTTTGGCTCACATTTTTACTGTAGTCTACCTACTGGAAGTGCAAAATTTGTTATCTTCTACATGTAAAACTTAGATTAAAAATTGATTCAAATAATTTTGAATTCTTTTAAAATATCAAAAATCTTTCTTACAGGAAAGATCAGTAGTAGGTGGTTATTAGAGGGAGTGAGTGCATTTTTGATAAAATGTAGCAATTTATCTTGTTGGCTGTATACCTGTATAGATAATGAATTAATGATATATCATTGAGAAACTTGAAGAATTGGATTTCTTAGATAGCTTGGTATGCTCAAAGTCCATAGTCACAACAGTATGGGCTGTGCCTGCAGTGAGAGAGCATGATGAGAAATTGCTAACATGGTCCCCTACAAATGTAAAGGTCAAAGCTATCTATCTATCTAGCAAGCTAGCAAAGCCAGTTTTTGCCATTACTCTTTGCCCTTTGGTTATGGAAACACAAGCAAAGCATCTCTGATCTCTCTAAATTCAAACCCCTTCCCCTTCCCAAGACCACTTTATTTCTCTATCATGCCTAAAACAAACAAACCCAAGTCCCTTTCAACATAACAAAAGTCAAATCTCCATCTTTTGCTTTTGTCTTCCGAAGAAAAAATCAGCATACTCACTAATGGGTCTGCTTGGATTTCTCCCACTAAACAATGTCTATATCACATTAATTTAGTTGCACGAATGATTGTGAAATCACGAATAAAGTTACCTACACACTTGTCTTAAATTTTGTTAGTTATAAATGAGTACTGATTGATTGTTAAATGTGTTGACTACCACCAGTGATTGATTGTTAAAGTTTATGATAACAGTGAACTTGTAGAATCTTAAAATTTTGATTTAAAAAAAATGATAAACTTGGAACTAGCTAATAGTCCTGAGTCCTCGGATTTCAAAGTCTTAAACTGTGAACCAACAGGTGCAAATTTAATTTGTACCAAAAAAATCTAGAGTGGACCTAACATAATTGAATGTCATTCTCAGAATGACAGTCCATACTGTCCGAGAAGCAGCGGTCATGGCTTGGACGTCGGTTTCAAACTGACATTATCAATCCTAATCCAATTATTCATCCAAAGTTTGCTTTATGGTGGCCTCCTGCTGTGACACACCATAACCATCTGCCTGGTGTTGAATACAAGCCAACGTTGCAATCAGAACAGCTAATATGCAATAACAATAAAATAAATGCAAAAAACAAGAGAAGAGAATTACAAAGAAGATAGTGGTGCCAAATGTATAAAATGTAATATAAAATAAATGCAAAAAACAAGACAAGAGAAGAGAATTATAAAATAAATAAAATGTAATATAAATGCAAAATGTATAGTGAATTACAAAGTGATGTAAAAAGTGTGAATTATTTGGTTATAGGGAGGTTCAGATAGAGAAGAGAAGAGCAGAGAAGAAGATAGTGGTGCCATGCATCCGGGTACAACGCGCCATGTTTTTTGGGTTCAAAGCCATAGTATTTGGCAGGGTGGGGTGCTTTTTTTTTTTGGACTTGCAAACAGTTGCTTACAGGTCAGCCATCATCGTTCAACATTGTGCATGCAAGTGGTACCCAATCTACAGTTTTGATCTGCTGACGATCCTTGATCTTGCATACTCATCCTCATTCTGTGTATATCTTGTTCACAAGGATTTCACCAACTGCCTGATTTTGAAGCTTTACCACTTGCAACATGTTATTATTATTGGCTGCACTGCACTGCACGGCGGGGGTCCCTTATTTTACATGATCGCATTCTTCATATACAATAACATAGTAGCTTTCTTTAGCATGCAAGTCTCAGAGAGAGAGAGAGAGGTAACTATATGATCCAAATTGTAAAAGTTTGACAAATTTTACAACTATTAACAATTTAGCAGCTTGTTTGCCTTTTTACATTATTGACAGGCTATAATCACTTCCAGTACTCCATTTATGGAACCAATTTAAAGAGAAAATAATAAAAAATATTAATTTAATTAGCAGCAGATATTACTACTTAAATATGTTATAATTTGTAAGGATCATGAGTTGGTGACACATTGGTTCCATTTACATAAATTAATAACATGATCCAACGTTAAAAAATCTCTCTCTATAAGACTAATAGAAATGCTGAAAAACCACCACAGCTTCCGTTACGGCACACAAGCCTTTGTTGTTATCTCCGTCGTCATGATCATCATCCTCTTTTCAGTCACCCACCAGGACAACGACGTCGTCGTATTTGAACCCAACCCTGGAAGAAGAAAGCGGAGCAAACAAGGCGGTCAATATATGATGAGCAAAGCAATCAGGTCTCTCGTTCTGGCTACTTCTTGGATCACGTCACTGGGGCCATCAGACTGGCCTTTAATCACAGGCGCTCGATTCAAGAGTGGGAAAATGAAAATGACGAGGAAGACAATGATCGTGTAGGGTCGAGTGCAGAGGATCGGAGCAAGGCCGCCTTTGCCTCCGATAACTTGCCGGTTGAGAAGGAGCTCATGAGTGATCTGGAGGACTTGCTTTTGTTCAACGACATTGGTTTGAATAGTGTTCTAACTCAATGCTACATGAATCATGATCCTGATACGACAATTTAATAATCTACATTTTTCGGTTATGAATAGAATTTTTAAAAGAAAAATAATTTTAAATTAAAAAAATATTATACAAGCTCACTTACCATAGTAATTGGAGTTGGAGGTCTTAAAATCCTTCAAGTCACTAATGTTTAAATTTTTAGGGAATTTAGCAAAATTGCCCAAGCTCCACTAACAGTTGCAACACTACCCAAGCTCCACTAATTTTTGCAACATCTACCCAAAGCCATTTTTTGGACAAAATTGCCCTTACTTTTACATTTGACCACTGCACTTTCTTCTTCTTCTTCGCACTGTCTTCTTCTTCTTCATCATCTACGCAAATTTCTTCACCTCACTCGGTTCTCTCTTCGTCTCTTCTTCTCTTCTCTTCTTCACATTTTCTTATTTTTCCTCTCTTATCTTCTCCATAAATCTCTTACCCAACCTAAGCCAAGAAATTCTGAAGTTATCTCTTGCAAATAAACCATCGATCCATCTCACACAGTCTTCTTCTCCATCAAAAATTCCAAGGTTAGTGTTAAACTTTTTTTTTTTAGTCAATGCAGACCTTTATGGGTTTTGAATCAGTTGTAGACATTTCACATTTGTTAATCCTCCATAAAAAAAATGAAGAACGAATTTTTATAAAAAAAAATTTTCATCATGCCAACCCGATGGTTTTGGCCCGATGCGTTGTTTTTTCATTGTTTTTGGCCCGATGGTTTGATCATGTCGGCCCGATGGCTGGCCTTGGCCCGATGGTTTGATCATGTCGGCCCGATGGTTTTATCATGTCGGCCCGATGGTTTTTCTTCATGTTTTTTCATTGTTTTTGGCCCGATGGTTTTATCATGGCCCGATGGCTGGCCTTGGCCCGATGGTTTGATCATGTCGGCCCGATGGTTTGATCATGTCGGCCCGATGGTTTGATCATGTCGGCCCGATGGTTTTATCATGTCGGCCCGATGGTTTTATCATGTCGGCCCGATGGCTGGCCTTGGCCCGATGGTTTCATCATGTCGGCCCGATGGTTTTTCTTAATGTTTTTTCATTGTTTTTGGCCCGATGGTTTTATCATGTCGGCCCGATGGTTTTTCTTCATGTTTTTTTCATTGTTTTTGGCCCGATGGTTTTATCATGTCGGCCCGATGGCTGGCCTTGGCCCGATGGTTTCATCATGTCGGCCCGATGGTTTTTCTTCATGTTTTTTCATTGTTTTTGGCCCGATGGTTTTATCATGTCGGCCCGATGGTTTTTCTTCATGTTTTTTTCATTGTTTTTGGCCCGATGGTTTTATCATGTCGGCCCGATGGTTTTATCATGTCCACCCGATGGTTTTTCTTCATGTTTTTTTCATTGTTTTTGGCCCGATGGTTTTATCATGTCTGCCCGATGGCTGGCCTTGGCCCGATGGTTCATCATGTCTGCCCGATGGTTTTTCTTCATGTTTTTTCATTGTTTTTGGCCCGATGGTTTTATCATGTCGGCCCGATGGTTTCATCATGTCGGCCCGATGGTTTTTCTTCATGTTTTTTCATTGTTTTTGACCCGATGGTTTGATACTTTAATTGAATCAATGTTTTATTTACATTTTTTATTTGAATGCAGGAAGGAGCATGGATGATGTGCAGTTGATAATCAACTGGGATGGACATTGGGTATGTGAACAAGGGGTTTATTGGTATGATGGCAAGAGATCAAAATGGGTGTTATTTCCAAGAGAAGCAACTTATGCTCAACTATTAGATAAAGTGTATGCCGTCACTGGGATTGACAGAAAGTGCTTTCGAGTCATTATAAAGACGGTTGCTCTTACCATCCGCCCAAGCATGCCTGTTGAGATAAGTGATGATGATGATGTTGTAATATTATTACGTCAAAAGAATGTTGACCCTTTAGTTTGTATAACCGTGTCTGAGATTGGCCATAGTGACCGACAATTGCAGCAGCAATGTTTTTCAGAGTCATCTAATCAACAACACCATCCCATCAATCTTCAATTTCCTTCATCGAAGGGAAGTAACTACATTCGGGAAGGCTACACACCAAATTTAAATGATGCTACGGTTGAAGAAGAATTTCAAGTTGTTGATGATTTCAGTAACGAAGCCAAAGATAATGAGAAGTCCGAAGATGTTCAGGGTGCTGGAAACAGTAATGAAGGGTTGGTTCGAGCCATGTCTGTAATGTGTTCAATTAATGATGTTGAAGTAGCTTCGAGAGCTATGCCGATTCTGATTGCAAATGGGGAAGTCTTTGACAGTAAGAAAGAGTTGCACTCCCAACTAAGAAGGTACGCTGCTGCAAATCGTTTCAATTTGAAAGTGTGGAAGTCCGATACTTCACGTTTTGAGGTACGTTGTGCTGTTGGAGAATGCAAATGGCGGCTACATGCATTCAAGGTTACAAACACTGATTTTTTTCGGATTACCAGATTTGATGACAAACACAGTTGCTCAATGGAGAAAAGGTTTTCATGGAATAGAAAGGCTAGTGCACAGTTTATTGGCCAACATATCAAGGAGAAATTTCGTGATGGTCGTATCTACAGACCAAAGCAAATCATAAGAGATATCCAAAATGAATTGGGCATTACAGTAAATTACCACAAAGGATATCGGGCTAAACATATTGCTATGGAGGAGGTACACGGATCATTTGAAGTTTCTTTCAGTATGTTACCTTATTATTGTCACATGTTAGAGGAAACAAACCCAGGAACGATCACGAACATTAAGACTGATGATGAAAATAGGTTCATGAATCTGTTCTTCTCCATTAAAGCGTGCATAGATGGTTTCAATGCTGCCATTAGACCGGTTATTGCAATTGATGCCACGTTTCTGAAGGGTTCATATGGGGGCATTTTGTTTGTCGCTGTATGTCAGGACGGGAACGACCAAATATTTCCTTTGGCATTTGGTGTTGCGGATTCCGAGAATGATGCTTCATGGAGTTGGTTTCTATCTCGTCTACATGATACCATTGGAGATGTTGAAGATCTTGTTTTTGTATCTGATAGGAAAAACAGTATTGTCAAAGCTATTGCAACGGTTTTTCCAAATGCATACCACGGTGCTTGTTTCATGCATTTAGAACGAAATATGATTTCCATTTATAAGAACAAAGATCTTTCCATACCATTTCGGAAGGCAGCCAAGGCCTACAGAGTTAATGATCACTCATTTTACATGCTACAGTTGTCCAGCATTAGTGTTGGAGCTCACCAGTATGTCGTTGATGCTGGAGAAGAGAGGTGGTCCCGAGCATTTTGTCCGAGGAAAAGGTACAACATTATGACTACTAATATTGCTGAGTCGATGAATAATGCAGTGAAAGATTTTCGAGAGTTACCCATTGTTGCTATGATTGACCGTATTCGAGATATGATGCAACGTTGGTTTCATGATCGGCGTACAGTGGCTGCTTCTTACGATACGCAGTTGACAGAAAGGGTTGAGGCACTTATTGGGGTTAGTGATGAATCTGCGCAACATATGAAGGTGTCCCCAATTGCAGTGTACCAGTTTGAGGTGCACGATGGAAAACAGAATGGCATTGTTGATTTAGAAAACCGTACATGCAGTTGTAGGGAATTCGATCTTGATCAGATTCCATGTGCACATGCTTTAGCTGCCATAAAATATAGAGGATTGCATTACACAACATTCACCTCACCCTACTACTCGACTGCTTATCTGCTTTCAGCCTACAGTGGTGAGGTTCATCCAGTAGGCCATCAAGGTGACTGGTTGGTCCCAGCGGACGTTGCAAATACAATTGTTCTTCCACCAGTTGCCCGACGGCCACCAGGTCGACCAAAGAAACAACGTATACCTTCGATTGGAGAAGAGGTTGTACGCAGAAGGTGTAGAAATTGTTGGCGCCACGGCCACAACAGCCAAACATGCAAGAATCCTAAAGTAGCGGAACCATCCGGGTGATGAGGATATGCAAAATACGATGTTGATTTATTTATGATATTATGTTTTGTTGTATTTAATTGCATTTTCAGTCGGAGACTTGCAGGAAATGAACAATATAATTGACATTATTGTACAATTTGGAACACATTATTGTACTATTTCGAAATCAATGTTTTGTTGTATGTATGCATTTGAAAAGTTTTATTATTGTTCAATTTTAGTTAGCTGTGTTGTTGTATGCAATGAAGAGTTTTATTTTGGTTTTTTGAAGAGTTTGTCATCAAATAACTTATGAAATTTTTGCCAGAGTTTCCTCTGTTTTTTTAACAACCCAAAACCTGATTTACAAAATCAATGCATTAACCTGAACGTCTATACACTTCATAGCACGATGTTCAATCATTTGCGCATCCTTCCGCTCGATGCGACTTTTCCAATCATTTTTTCAAAGCGTACAAATTAACGTTTAAAAATTTAAAGAAAAATTGTACAATAATTTCCAATAACCAATGATATACCTACAGCCAATAATTTCCAATAACCAATGATATACCTACAACCAATAATTTCCCAATAACCAATAATATTCCAATAACCAAAATTGACAATCATTCCCAAAAACCAATAATATTCACATAAATGAAAATGTAACAAATTGCAAAGTTCATTCTGAATCTGAATCTTCTAGCCTTGCAGAGTTTGCAAATATCTCGATGGACATTTTCTTCCTGAGGGCATCCATTTGCTTCCAGGTGAAATCAAACTTCTGTCTGTGTGCAATAATGTATTCAACAAAGACAAGGGTAAATGCACCACAGTGACCACTGCAATAATTTCAATATAATACCACTGTCAATTATTGAATTAATTACAATAACAATTACATAATAAAAATATTGAGTTCAATTTCACTTACGCGCCCCGTTGTTGTGGAACATTATCGGGACCTAGTCTTTTGCATGTAAATGGAGTAAGCTGTGGTTGTCTCCCCTTGTGTTCAAAATAGCCTCCTTGATACATAAGGGACGGCAGAAGAAGTGCTAGCGGGGCGACATATTGCTCCCGAAAAGACGGTTCAGTGTCCTTACACATAGAATCATAGATCCGTAATTTTCTTTCAACAAGATTGACAGCCACCAACACCCAATGATAACCATCCACATTCACAGGCATCAACAACTACATTGAACACATAATTAGCATTTAACTTATAAAGATATTGTACTGTAACATAGATGCATTATTACACTTACATTATCGATCTCCCACCATGGACGAGACCCTTCGGGTCGTTCACCGCGAACATAGCCAAGGTAGAAATCCTCCCAAGGAAAGGTAAGGGGATCGTATGCCTCCTCTGGTATGGTTCCATCCTCGTTCTTCGGAAGTTTTTTCCACATGTGTTGAACGGTTGACTGCAAAAATTTCAAAAATCAGTATGTTCTTTATAAGTAAGTCATGGAAAGTTTATTAAATAATTTATATTTCAATTACAACTTACAAAGAATTGTGGGTCAATCAAGTTGTAATTTTGGGAAAAAATGGTCGGATGCGAAAGCTGGCGCCTCCGTAATACTGCAAAATAAGCCTCAATGTGCTGTTTTGTGGTTAGTTCATGGAAAAAAAATTGCCATTCAGAACTCATCATAAGGAACAGTGCAAGTTAATGACATTAGCATGAACGTAACAAAAAAATTTCTATTATTTACTAACCAAGCCGTCCAACCAGTCGGTCGCACTCTCAAACGTCTTGAAAAATTCGGGGGTCGCATTCAGTGGTGCCCCAACGTAGCACCTGCATATACGGTATAATATTCAGAGGAATATAGATTAAAACATCACACCAAAAAAATAAGTCTGAAAATAGTTTATGCACTTAAATTATGTATGCTTACCTAGCTTTGCTATTTTTTTTGAAAGCCTCGTACTCCGACTTTACTTCCTTATGAACCGGTTTTAACGGCTCGAACTTAATTGGATGGGAGGACCGTTTCTTTTGCTTCTTTGGCCTAGTCGGGTCAATGTACGGGCTACATACGAATGCAGAACGCTTTTTTTTTCTCTGACCATATCTTACACCGAATGCTTTTTTTTCAAGAGTTTCGACACTCTGACTACCTGTGGCACTCCCTGTGGCACTCGCTGTGGCACTCGCGATATGCGCCAAGGGAGAGGGAGGACGGTAAATAGTTAGCTCCATGCATTGATCAGGTTCAAGACCCTCCTCGTTTGCTTCATCATTTTTTACATTTTTGTCCTCCTCCTTTGCTTCATCATTTTGTACATTTTTTTCCTCGTCCACATTGTAGGTTGTATCAAAGATGTCGTCACTCTGATGCAGTTAATAAAATAGTATACGGTCAATACAATGTCGAAAAGGAAATGACAAATGTCGACGTGATTAAATAAAAAGTAAATTACCTGTGGCACCTCAGTTCCAGCTGGAAATTTTTCATCACTGCCTCCTGTCTTGCAGACAACTTCAATCAATTTCTCAACTCCTTTCCGCATCTCATCAAGTTGTGTTTGTAGGGTTGCAAACCCTTTGTCAACTTTATCATTCAGTGCGGTCATAGAAGTCTTCAGACAGGCTACTTCTGTGTGGAGGCCATTGAATTTTCTATTCACATATTCTGAGTCCTAGCATAATGTCCAAGAAAAAGTTAAATTAACATTTACATAAAATTTAATGAACAATACAATTAAGGGACAATATTGGCAACATACCGATGGCCTCCGTCCAATAGGCCCCTCTTCTTGTATTTCAGCTTGCTTATATTTCGGTTGTGGTTGCTCTTCTTCAGCAACATCATCACTATGACTGTTATGACGGTACTCGTCATCTTCCTGATCACCCATCTCTATATATGGGGTTGACGGATCATTTGTAGTGGCACCCGTATCGAACCCCATAAAATAGGACAACTTAAGTTCTTCCTCCGTTGGTTTCAAAGTTTGAAACGTTGAAATCTAACCAAAAAAACAAAAAAACAGCCCACGTAGTGTTATAATAACAATTTATATACCTAACATAAGTCTTTCAATGTAGTTCATACCTTTCACCTACTGAAAATCTTATTTCTCAAAACCTCATATCCATGACTCGTTTTCACTTCCCAGTTCAGAATACGAGGGGCTGAACGAGACACCCTGGTAGCATACTTCTTGATTGAGTAAAGCGGAATCGCTTCAATTGCCCACACCTACCAAATAAAACAAAACCATGTTTCAATAAGATTTTTAAAGAGGTTAAGGGTAACAAAAGTTAAACAATTAAAATTACCTGAAAAGCATAGACAAATCCATACAGGTTGATCTTCTCCGCTGTATGGCTCAGATCCTTTTCAGCCTTCTCCCTAAACTTCTGATCTCGACCTTTGCAACAGGTGGAGAAAGAGTTGAATGTCCTTGAATAAATAAATGAACCCCATGGGAACCGATTGAATTCTTCTAAGTTATCAACCAACTTCATTGCCCAATATTCGACCTTAGTCCTCAGGTCCTTTCCAAGCAATGTCATCTCCAAGATCAGCAACAAAGCTACTTTAATCATGTCATCATCAGCATCATGTTCTTCCTCCATACGTTCGAACAAAGTTTGCAATTTTGTTCCAGTCACCTTTTTCACTCCCTTAAAGTATTTCTGCCAAATTCTACACATATGATCTTCCCCTACAGTAGGGACGACTGTATCCCCAAAACGTAGACCGCTGACGAGGCAAAACTCGTTTGCACTGAACAGTATTCTGTTCCCGCCAATCAAAAACCACATTTCGTTTTCAGCATTGTCCACATGGCACTCCCGCAACAAGATATGATGAAGCAATTGACCCGTGAAGGCCATTTCATTAACATCTAAGAAATGGCCAAAGCACGTTGCTCTTATTTGTTGTTGTTGACGTTCGGTGAGTTTACTCTTCAGCAGCCCGATGCAACCCCATTTAGAATATGTTGTCATCTTGGCATGGAAAAAATTTCTTTCCTTAATTTTCATCGTCCCAACCAACTTCTCACTTGCCATTGAATATTAGCCTGCATAAACAAAAAAAATTCGAATTCATCAACATACTAAACAATACAAATATATTTTATCAAATCATGTCGGCCCGATGATTTAATTTCATCGGGTCGCAGTGGCCCGATGCTTTGATTTCATCTGCTTTTGTTTCATGGTGATGCTTGCAGGCTGCCCGATGGTTTAGTCTGATCGGCCTGATGAAAGAAAACCGTCGGCCAGCCGTCCAATCGATGATTAAATGTCATCGGGCCTCAGCTGGCCGATGGTTTACTTTCGTCGGGCCACAGTGGCCCGATGAAACAAAACCGTCGGGTCGCGGTGGCCCGATGACATTTAATCATCGGGCCACGGCTGGACGATGGTTTTGTCTGATCGGCCTGATGAAACAAAACCTTCGTCAAGCCGTGGCCGGATGATTAAATGTCATCGGGCCATCGCGACCCGATGGTTTTGTTTCATCGGGCCACTGTGTCCTAGGAAAGTAAACCATCGGCCAGCTGAGACCCGATGAGTCATCGGGTCTCAGCTGGCCGATGGTTTACTTTCCTAGGACACAGTGGCCCGATGAATGTAAACCATCGGCCAGCGAAGACCCGATGAGTTTTTCATCGGGTCTCAGCTGGCCGATGGTTTACTTTCGTCAGTACCTCAGTGGCCCGATGAATGTAAACCATCGGCCAGCGAAGACCCGATGAGTTTTTCATCGGGTCTCAGCTGGCCGATGGTTTACTTTCGTGAGTACCTCAGTGGCCCGATGAATGTAAACCATCGGCCAGCGAAGACCCGATGAGTTTTTCATCGGGTCTCAGCTGGCCGATGGTTTACTTTCGTCAGTACCTCAGTGGCCCGATGAATGTAAACCATCGGCCAGCGAAGACCCGATGAGTTTTTCATCGGGTCTCAGCTGGCCGATGGTTTACTTTCGTGAGTACTTCAGTGGCCCGATGAATGTAAACCATCGGCCAGCGAAGACCTGATGAGTTTTTCATCGGGTCTCAGCTGGCCGATGGTTTACTTTCGTCAGTACCTCAGTGGCCCGATGAATGTAAACCATCGGCCAGCGAAGACCCGATGAGTTTTTCATCGGGTCTCAGCTGGCCGATGGTTTACTTTCCTAGGACACAGTGGCCCGATGAATGTAAACCATCGGCCAGCGAAGACCCGATGAGTTTTTCATCGGGTCTCAGCTGGCCGATGGTTTACTTTCGTCAGTACCTCAGTGGCCCGATGAATGTAAACCATCGGCCAGCGAAGACCCGATGAGTTTTTCATCGGGTCTCAGCTGGCCGATGGTTTACTTTCATCGGACCACTTAGACAGTGACCCGATGAAACAAAATCATCGGCCAGACGTGGCCCGATGCCCAAAACACAAATTTGTAAACAAATAATCAGAAGAAGAAATTTTTCCTTACTTTGAACAAGAACAGAAGAAGACGATTTCCTTGCTGTGCAGACCGCTTTATAACGCGACTCGCTGAACCTGCAAACACAAACGAAACGAAGAAGACAGACGAAGAAGACAAACGAAGAAGACAAACAGCAGCAGAGAACACAAATGCAGAATACGAACAGGCTACGAACAGCAGTTGAGATGAACAGCAGTTGAGATGAATAGCAGTAAAAACAAGCAAGTCAAAAACTGTAAAGTGAAAACGTGGAGTCTGGGTCAAATGTGAAACTAAGGGCAAATATGTCCAAACAAAGTCTTTGGGTACCGGTTGCAAAAATTAGTGGACCGTGGGTAGTTTTGCAATTATTGATTACTGTTTGGACAATTTTGCTAAATTCCCAAATTTTTATATGTAATTATTTAAAAATTAAAAAAGTATTATAAAATAAATAAAATGTAATATAATATTGTTATGTTAAAAAAATTAAAAAGATGTATTTAGAAAAATTTAAAATTAAAATTAAAATTTTTTTAAGTAGATTTAAAATAATTTTTTTTACTCCTTCAAAAATTCTATTAAAATGGCAACCAAATACAAAAAATATTAAAATTTTTTTTTAAAATTAAAAAAACTCTTTTGACTAGTAGAGAAGCCCATCCAAAAGTTTTTGGGTATTAAAATGATATGGCTTCTGGATTAGGTCACTAATTTTTAAATAATCAATAATCAAATAGATTGTATATATTTCTGTTCCTTTATCGATATTGTATTACTATTAATAATTAATTTTAAGATAAAATTTTGGGTGAAATTCATTTTAGTCCCTAAGTTTTTTTTAAAATTTTATTTTTTTACCGTTCTTTTTTCTTTTAGTTCGCATGGTCCCTAATTTTTCAAAATCAATCAATTTAGTTCATATAACCAGAATTTTAATAGTCAAACCTGGTAAAATATGCACATTGACAATTTTGTTTAACTTTAATTGATTGGGTTGAATATATGATTCTATCCTTTAATTTTTTAAATTTAACAAATTTACCTTAATTTGTACATACAATAACAATTTACCATGTTACAGTAGTAAAAAACTGGACGCAGAACTCATTATTTATTATAAAGAAAACAAATAGAGGAACGTGCCCAATGCCCAAATCACGTCGTTCCTGTTCGACTTGGACCAAGTCAACTTGGGTCAAGTCAAAATACGTTACTGACTGAGTCTGTGACGTCATTCCTATCCCTACAATCACGGGATCAACCCATCATCTTAGCCCGTGACCCAGGAATCATACCAACAGGCTCGAGCTACCTCTTATAAATAGAAACTTCGAGCTTAGGGGTGAAGGCTCATGTATTGATATCAAAATTCTCTCTAGTGATAAGCAATATACTCTCTCATTGTAGAACCTACAGTCTTCACTTACGTATTGGTCTAGCAAAGTATAACGTTGACCTGCATCAACTTACGTCTACGCAACCCTCCACTGACGGTCTACGCATCTCACCCAAGTTCTACGGCCCTCCAAACGACACCTACCGTTGACCTACGATTTGCTATCATTTCTATGCTTTACTTGTCCTTATTTTATAAATCATTTGCTGACTTAAGTGAAGTCTATTTGGCTGGTACCATCTCGATGACCCAAGTGCTATACATTCACCTTTTCTATCATTGCATATTATCAGTCTCACCTTCAAGTTAATTCGTAGATCCCAACATCTACACATGTGTATAAATTTACAAAAAAAAATTGAATTTATAATAACTTTCGTAAATTATAAAAATAAAAAATAAAAAATTGTGATGGATCTAAAAATAAAAAATTTAATAAATAATAGTGGAGATGAAGATCTTGGATCTCCAGAGATCTCTATCAATGGCTGATATGGAGATCAAATCTCCATCGATAGCGAAGATTAGATCTATGTATCCATTAATGGTTGATCTCCATCGATGGAGACCATCTTCAAATGACTAACTGTTGACTAATAAAATGACGAAATTGATTAATTTTGAAAAAGTTAGAAATTATACAAGTTAAAAGAGGAAAAATCGGTCAAAAAGTAATAATTCAAAAAAAAAATAATTACGAACTAAAATAAATTTCTTCCTAAAATTTTCTCACCTCGAATGAAAATATGGTTCTAGAATTTATATAAAAGATTCTTTAAATTATTATAATTTATAAAAAATATTGACAAATTAAAAACTTATTTTATGCCAAAAGGGAATTATGTTTATCAAAAAGAGAAGAGAAAAATAAGAAAAAAAATAATAAAGGGCAATTATCATTTTGGTCCCTAATTTTTAAAAAATTATCAAAATTTTAAAACAGTTATAGTTAATGATATCCTTGGGCTCTAATTTTTAGAAAATGTATCAATTTGGTCCCTCTAACCAACTACCGTTAGTCAACATTAACACAGAGAGGGTTATTTGTCTTTTTGACTCCGATCTCCTGAAAGGACGACACGTGTATTAATTAAATATAAAATTAATATATAAAATAAAATTTAAAATTTAGACTCTAAAAAAAAACTAGAAGGACGAAAATGCCCTTACTCATTTATACCTAAAAATCTGAATTCGGTCCCCACAAGTCCATAAACCAAAAACACCTCACCCAAGCCTTTAACCCCTATCTCCCACCGAACGTCGCCACCTTCACCCTTGGTCGACCACCGTTGAAAGCGAAGTGGCCAAGATAACGGCCAAAACGATAGGCGTTGAACGCGCATTGTGAAGAGGTAACTTTTCTCCCATCTTTCATCTGGTTCGGTTTTGTTTTTGGTTTTTTAAAAACTAAATAAATAACTTTTCTTGAATGAGTTCAGCTTTATAAAAATTTGATTAATGTTGCAAGACTGATTCGTATTTTGTCTTTAACTGTCGTGTTGTGTTGTATTATGTGCTATCCTGTCTAAATAGAAGTCTTTTTCACTGTGTGCTTGTATTCTCATCAGAACCCTCAGTTGTTTATTTATTTATTTTTTAGTTTGACTCTTGTTTGTGTTCAGCTTACAGGATTATCATATGAGCTGTCTTTGAAGGGGAGCCCATACTGGATGGCTCCAGAGGTACATCTTGTTGCTGTAGTTTGTATTTCTTGATGGTTTATTTTTATTTTACTTCACACTTGTTATTGTACAGGTGATGATCGCTATGATGCATAAAGATGGCAATCCTAATATTGCTTTGGTTGTTGATATATGGAGCCTGGACTGTACCGTCATTGAGATGCTTACTGGTAAACCTCCGTGGAGTGAGCTTGAGGGGTTGAGTCCTTGATTAAAGATATTATTGTTTTCTAATTATAGCTATTTTGACTTGTCTGGTATTTTGATTGTTCATTGTCAATTGAAACCCTATTTGATTTACCCACCAAAGATCGATGCTTATATAATCAAACTTATTGTGGTTAATTTTTTTTTTATGAGTCATGTTTCTTCATACGTACTATTCTTCAAGAAAGATTGAAATAAATTGCAACATAAAGTTTTCATGCTAGTTTGCGTGGTATCAGTTTATAATAAACTCCATCAGCATGCATGTAAGGAACTAGATCTCTGTACACATGTGCATTGGCAGCTTTAACTCTCGTTGCTTGCTTCTCCTTTTTTAATAGCATATAATGGTAAATAATCCCTCTTCCAGAAAGGCCTTCAGATTCCTTTTTCCTTATTTTTTGAATGATTGAACTTTGGACCATTTCTCTGTTTTGCATGCCAATAACTCCTTTTACTTTTTGTTAACATAGTTTGCGCTCATTTGAACTAGTTTAAAATTTTGTCACATTATTATTGCTTGACTGATAGCAACTTAATTTGTGCTCTCATTTGTTAAATTGTTATTGATTATTGCTTGTTTATGAACCTTATCTTTTGATGGTATTACTGACCTTTTTTCTAATTCCTTATTTGTTCGTATATTACCATAGAATCCAATCAAAGAGAGTGTGCTCTGTTGGGTGGATCCCTCCATCATAGAGGGCTTGGTGGAGAGCTTGGTCACCACCCACTCTTACCACTCAAATATATATATAAATAAGGAAATATTTTTGGCCACAAAATGTGGCTATTGACATGGCTTAATTCTAGCCATATTTTGTCAAGCATCCTTGCCTATATAAGGCAAGGTTGCTTGCTCTCAAAATTATCCCAAGGTAAGCAATCTCTTAAACGAGAGAAATTCAAGGCAAGCAAAGCAAGGCTAGCTTGAAGTGAGTAAGAGAGTGAGAATTTGAGAAAGGTTTTCTCAATTAGAGGAGTGACAAAATAGTGAGGATAAAGATTTTATTGGGATTTTGGGAAACACCTTGAGTGCCACTATTTTGGGTTTATCTCAATTATTGTATTGCCTCTAGAAATTGTCTAGAGAAGACTCTCTCTTTGTACCTACTATTTTTATAGTGGAAGGAAAAATTATTCGGAGTTTGTCCCGTGGAGGTAGCCCAAATTAAAGGGTGAACCACGTTAAAATTCTTGGTGTCATTATTCTGATTATTTTATTTATGTATTATTGCTGATATTATACTCGCTGCGACTAACAAGTGGTATCAGAGCCTTTGGCTGTCAGTCCCATAAAATTCTTAGTATGCTCTGTGGTTGCAGTACTAACTGATCTTCCACATCAGAAAAGATTTTATTGGGATTTTATCTAGTTACCAGCCCTATAAAAATTCTTAGTATGCTCTGTGGTTGCAGCACTGACTGAACTTCCACATCAGAAAAGATTTTGTTAGGCGTATTGTAACTAAAAGAGTCCAACAATGGAGGCAAAATTCAGCAAGATGATCAGTTTAAATGGTACAAATTATCACATATGGAGGAATAAGATGAAGGACCTCCTATTTGTGACGAAGTTGCATCTACCGGTGTTTACAACTGTTAAACCCGATGGAAAGACAGATGAAGAATGGGACTTTGAGCACGAGCAGGTGTGTGGTTTCATCCGGCAGTATGTCGACGACAATGTGTACAACCACATCTGCAATGAGATTCATGCTCGAACGCTATGGAGTAAGCTTGAACAGCTGTACGCATCAAAAACTGGGAATAATAAATTATTCTACTTGACAAAATTGATGCAACTAAAATACAAGGAAGGGACTTCCATAGCAGATCATCTGAATGAGATGCAAGGAATTTTGGACCAGCTGTCCAGAATGGGCATAAATTTTGACGATGAAGTATTTGCTCTAATGGTGCTAGCCTCTCTACCAGAGTCATGGGAAACTTTAAAGATCTCCATCACCAACACTGCACCAAATGGTGCAGTCAATATGGAGCTTGTCAAAAGTGGGATCTTAAATGAAGAAATGAGAAGGAGATCACAAACCTCATCTTCTTCATCACAGCCAGATGTTCTGGTGACAGATTCCAGAGGGAGGAGCCAGTCTAGGGAACAGAAGCCTAGAGGAAAGAGCAGAGGAAAGTCAAATAGATATGCCAATATTGAATGCCATCACTGCAAGAAGAAGGGTCACATCAAAAAGTTCTGCCGGAAGTTCAAGAATGAACAGGTAAAGAATAAAGGCAAAGAAGTAAAGAAAGATGACAGCAGTGATGATGATCAAACAAATACCATAAACGAATTCCTTGTCATTTATGATGATGATGTTATCAATCTTGCATCCAACGAGACCAGCTGGGTGATTGATAGCGGTGATACTATTCATGCTACATCTCGGAAAGAATTATTCACATCTTACACACCAGGAGATTATGGCACAGTTAAGATGGGAAATGATAATTTGTCAAAAGTTATTGGCAGGGGAGATGTTTGCTTGGAAACAGATAATGGCACCAGACTAGTCTTGAGAGATGTCAGGCATATTCCAGATATTCGCCTGAATTTAATATCTGCAGGAAAACTCGATGATGCAGGTTTCTGTAGTACCTTCTTCAATAATCAGTGGAAGCTCACCAAAGGTTCCTTGGTGGTGGCCAGAGGTGTAAAGCATACAACCTTGTATGTGATGCATGCAAAGCTCTCTAGCGACTCCGTGAGTGCTGTGGAGAAAGACGGTGCGATTGAATTATGGCACAAGAGACTCAGCCACATGAGTGAAAAAGGAATGACAAGCCTGGTTAAGAAGAAGATGCTACCCGGAATGGATGAAGTGCATTTGGAGAAATGTGCTGACTGCCTAGTAGGAAAGCAGAACAGAGTTGCCTTCAAGAGTTCCCCTCATTCCAGAAAGAAGAATATCTTAGATCTGATTCACTCAGATCTATGTGGACCAATGCCAAAGTCACTTGGTGGTGCTCAGTACTTTGTGACTTTCATTGATGATCATTCAAGGAAGACATGGGTGTATAGTTTGAAGACAAAAGATCAAGTGCTAGGTGTATTCAAACAGTTTCATGCTTCAGTTGAGAGACAAACTGGGAAGAAGCTGAAGTGCATCCGGACGGACAATGGTGGAGAATACATTGGACCATTTCATGCTTACTGTATAGAGCATGGTATTCGGCATCAAACAACACCTCCAAAGACACCGCAGTTGAATGGTTTAGCTGAGAGGATGAACAGAACTTTGATGGAGAGAGTTAGATGCTTACTCTCACATGCAAAGTTGCCTAAAACATTTTGGGGTGAAGCTTTAAACACAGTTGTACATGTGTTGAATCTTTCGCCATGTATCCCTCTGAAAATGGATGTTCCAAAAAGAGTGTGGTCAGGAAATGATGTTTCCTATGATCATCTGCGGGTATTTGGCTGCAAAACATTCGTGCATATCCCTAAGGATGAGAGGTCCAAGCTTGATGCCAAGACACGACAATGTATTTTTGTTGGCTATGGCCAAGATCAATTTGGCTATAGATTTTATGATCCAGTCCACAAGAAGCTTGTAAGGAGTCGTGATGCTGTGTTTGTTGAAGATCAAACCATTGAAGATATTGACAAGGATGTTCCTAGTACCAATGGTGACTCAACAGACTTAGAGTTAGTTCCTCCAACACCGGTGCCAAGACAGGTTGGAGATGAAGGCCAGGTTGATGAACCTGATGAAGATGATGCTCCCATAGAAGTTGGTTCTGAAGACGGGGAATATGATGTTCATCAGCCAACACCAACACCCGTGGCTTCCCCAATCCCTTTAAGAAGAAGTGAAAGAACAAGACAACCTTCTACAAGGTATTCAGCTAATGAGTATGTGCTACTCACTGACGGGGGAGAACCAGAAAATTTTGAAGAAGCCATGGATGACGAATCCAAGCAGAAATGGATTGAAGCCATGCAAGATGAGATGAAGTCTTTGCATGAGAATAAGACATTTGAATTGGTGAAGTTGCCAAAAGGCAAGAAGGCTTTGAAAAATAAGTGGGTGTTCAGAATCAAGCATGAAGAACACAGTTCTCATCCGAGGTTCAAAGCCAGACTAGTTGTCAAAGGATTTAGCCAAAGAAAAGGAATTGACTTTGACGAGATTTTTTCACCAGTTGTGAAAATGACATCCATCCGTGCAGTGCTAGGGTTAGCAGCAAGTCTTGATCTAGAGGTTGAGCAAATGGATGTCAAAACTGCCTTCCTACATGGCGATTTGGAAGAAGAGATATACATGGAGCAGCCAGAGGGTTTCAAGCAAAAAGGAAACGAGGACTATGTTTGCAGATTAAAGAAAAGTCTCTACGGCTTAAAACAGGCACCAAGACAATGGTACAAGAAGTTTGAGTCAGTTATGGGGGAGCAAGGGTACAAGAAGACTACTTCAGACCATTGTGTTTTTGTGCAGAAATTCTCTGATGATGATTTCATTGTTCTTTTGCTCTATGTGGATGACATGCTAATTGTTGGCCGGAACGTTTCCAGAATTAATAGCTTGAAGAAACAGTTGAGTAAGTCTTTTGCCATGAAAGACTTGGGGCCAGCAAAACAAATTCTTGGCATGAGAATTACTAGAGACAGAAGCGCCAAGAAAGTATGGTTGTCACAGGAGAAGTATATTGAAAAAGTACTTCAACGATTCAACATGGATAAAGCTAAAGAGATTAGTTGTCCTCTTGCTAATCACTTTAGATTGAGTTCTAAACAGTGCCCTTCTACAGATAAAGAGAAGGAAGAAACGGACGGAATTCCATATGCTTCAGCAGTTGGGAGTTTAATGTATGCCATGGTGTGTACACGGCCAGATATTGCTCACGCGGTTGGAGTAGTGAGTAGGTTCCTTTCAAACCCAGGAAAGGAACATTGGACTGCAGTAAAATGGATCTTCAGATATCTCCGTGGTACCTCCAAAATGTGCTTACGTTTTGGAGAGACAAATCATGTGCTAGTTGGCTACACAGATGCAGATATGGCTGGAGATGTTGACTCTAGAAAGAGTACTTCAGGCTACCTGATTACATTTGCAGGGGGAGCTGTGTCATGGCAGTCAAAATTACAGAAATGTGTTGCGCTTTCCACTACTGAAGCAGAGTTTATTGCAGCAACGGAAGCATGCAAGGAGTTGCTGTGGATGAAAAAGTTCTTAAATGAACTTGGTGTGCAGCAAGACAGATATCAGTTATTTTGTGATAGTCAGAGTGCTATTCATCTTGGAAAGAATTCCTCTTTTCATTCAAGATCAAAGCATATTGATGTAAGATATCACTGGATCAGGGATGTACTGGAGAAGAAGCAATTACAGCTTGAGAAGATCCATACAGAGGAAAATGGATCAGATATGTTGACGAAGATTCTTCCAAGACAGTTTTTTGAGTTCTGTCGGTTAGCTGCAGGAATGGTGGAGCCCTCCATGTAGTCGGGAGGGGGAGATTTGTTGGGTGGATCCCTCCATCATAGAGGGCTTGGTGGAGAGCTTGGTCACCACCCACTCTTACCACTCAAATATATATATAAATAAGGAAATATTTTTGGCCACAAAATGTGGCTATTGACATGGCTTAATTCTAGCCATATTTTGTCAAGCATCCTTGCCTATATAAGGCAAGGTTGCTTGCTCTCAAAATTATCCCAAGGTAAGCAATCTCTTAAACGAGAGAAATTCAAGGCAAGCAAAGCAAGGCTAGCTTGAAGTGAGTAAGAGAGTGAGAATTTGAGAAAGGTTTTCTCAATTAGAGGAGTGACAAAATAGTGAGGATAAAGATTTTATTGGGATTTTGGGAAACACCTTGAGTGCCACTATTTTGGGTTTATCTCAATTATTGTATTGCCTCTAGAAATTGTCTAGAGAAGACTCTCTCTTTGTACCTACTATTTTTATAGTGGAAGGAAAAATTATTCGGAGTTTGTCCCGTGGAGGTAGCCCAAATTAAAGGGTGAACCACGTTAAAATTCTTGGTGTCATTATTCTGATTATTTTATTTATGTATTATTGCTGATATTATACTCGCTGCGACTAACATGCTCCTCTTTTTTTTGGTTTCCATGTATGTTATATGAAAGGGTTTGCAAATGTTTTTGTTCTTCATTAATTATTTTGGTTTATAATGGGCTTACTAGAATAGCCATGTCCTGCACACAACATCAATGGGCACCAAATTCAAATTGTAGCATTGAATTAAAAGAGAAACAGGCATTTGGCAATGCAAAATTGACAAGAGCTGGTATGCAATCCAAAAGGGATTTAGGTTGAAGAAGATTAAGAATGACAGCTGCAGATATACAGTCACTTGCAAGAATGATGCTTGTCATTTGCATGGTGGTGGTTGTTATTTTTGCATGGTGGCAGTTGATGGTGAATGATAAATTTATTAAGTTAGTTGGAGGATTTTGTGTAAGAGATATATTAGTTTATGAATTGTCGACAGAAAATTGTTTATGGAATGTTGACAGGGAAATGTTTATTTTTTATTGAAATTAATGTGATTGTGATATTACTTTATTGGTGGTCCATATTATAGGGTCCATATAAATTAATGTTTGTTGTAATGAATAGTAATGTTTGTTGACAGGTAAATATGTATGGGATATATTATTAGCCTTATGCTTGTTATTTATTTTTATTTTTTTTTAGATTATGAACAGGTGTAAAATTGCATTATAATGGTAGTAATGACTAATTCATGTTTGACTCAATAATTTTTTTCTTTTTTTATAAACAATTGTGAAATTGGCCTTATACATAACAAAACAGCTTTGAAGGGTAAAATTGTAATTTCACATACCATGGTAAAATAGTTTTTCAGAGTAAAATTATAATTTCATAAGCATATCCAAATAATTCAGAATTATGTATAAGGGTAAAATTGAAATTTTAAACGTATATATCAATTTATTTAGTTAACAAAAGGTGATGGTAAAATGATAATTACATAAAAATTAACACATTTTTAGGAGCAAAATAGTCATTTTAAGTCATCAAACAGAATGCAGGGATAAAACAGTCTTTTTATTAATTATGTTATATTTGACTGGTAGAAATTTAGTCAGAGGGATCAAATTGATATATTTTTAAAAATTTGAGTTTAAAAATACTATTAATTCTAACTGTTTTAAAATATTAATAATTTTTTAAAAGTTAGGGATGAAAATAATAATTATTCAATAATAAATTATGAAGAATGAAGAGGTTAGAAATGTAATAAACTACTGGAACAATGGTACATCAACCGAGAAAATACTGCAATGGCAGGTATGAAACCATGCAGAATGGGGCCCGAAATGGCACGTATCTAGTAATTCAATAGCCACACGAGCACTATAACTCTATAAGGTGGTGTCACCTAGTTGGGATATTTTCATGAAAATGGGAGACACCATCTAAATTTTGGGGCCCTGAATATCGTATCATATCAAAGTTTGTGTCTTGTTGTAGCATGGTGCCTCGCTGTGGAACTTGAATGATTATATGGACTTAAATGAAATTGTGCCATGCCATTGCCAGCCATCTTTCGCGCGTACGGACGCTGCTTGTGGTCCATTTTTATCAGTCCCCGTCAAGCACAGAACCAGATATCCCTCTCTATCCGTAATATGATAACATATAACTCTATACCCAACCTTATTGGTTTATATGCTCCATGTTTAATGTCCCATCCCTATCTAGCTGGTAGCCTGCGATCTGAGATTACTAACTCACTAGAAACTCTTCTGTGCTCCGTAGAAGAAGGTCTTTACATACCATATTGAATTGTCATTGAATCTAATCATCAAAAAATTGAGTCAAACACAGTGGTAAATGGTACAGAAGATAGAATTGCATGTGACTGAGTTTAGTGGATAAATGTACATTGAAGATTTTAAACATGAAATTGGATGTCTTTTTTTGTTGAAAATAATAATAATAATAAGCTAGGGATAGCATATCATAAAATCATTTGGTTCCTTGTCTTCAGAAATTAAATTAGTGAAACCTAGAGTATCCTGTTCTCTCATGTGTGGGAGCCTGCAAAATTTCGTCAATCAAGCAGTAAAGAAACTAGTTCCAGGACAATTGAAATGCTCCAAACTTTGTGAACTGTCACTCCCAGAATTTTTTTCCTCAATACATGGTGAAGATGATGTACTAAAAAATGGAGCCCGCTTAACCGCTAACAACCATTCATGTCCCGCCATCTGAGGTAGATTAGCCCAGCTCGGTAATGTGTAACAGCCCCTGCCACAACCAATACATGAAAAAGTTGGTGACTATGCCCAGCAATGTCAAACTTGCCAGGCTTCCATCTCTCTGGAATCCTTGCAGCGTAGATTACAGCTCCAAGCCCATACAGTACCCCCATTAGTATCTCATAAAAAGTGGTTTGGAGGGCCTCTGGTTGACCCTTGAATAGTATCAGCTTATGAATTATTGGTGCAACACCTGATAGGCCCATTCCAAAGAAGAGGGACGTACGATAGACCCGAAACTTGGGCTTTTGGAAAACTGGAAGGAGAGAGATTATCATGGCTGCGAAACCCAATACTGTAATAGACCCCAAGTAAAGTTTACAGAGGGATGGGTAGCACATAAAGGAGTAGTAGATTGGAGGGTAGAAAGAAGTTGAGATTAGAGCAGCAATTCCTGCATAGTCCACTCTGAGCATTATGTAAGAAAGGCGTTGAGAGTGGCACGAAAAGAGGTGGCATGCACTGCTGGCTAGCAAGCAGAACATAGCTCCACCTAAGAAGGTGAAAAAGGGCCATCTTGTGATTGCATGAACCTTATTAAGGGGATCCGCCGTCATCATCACATCATCTTTTAGACATGCTGCATCCAGTTAAATGTAAAGAGAAGGCAAAATAAGCTAGGTACTCCAGAAACAAACGTAAAACATCAAACAAGAAAAATATTCTAATGTAGAATAGGAAATGAATATAAAATTAGGCTTACTAATTAACTAATCTATTTAGCTCTTTTTTTGTTGTCACATTTCTCATTTCCCATCCTGTATCGTATTCTCAATCCAAAAGCACATTTTTAGTCGCATATAACTGTCTATAGAAAGCAGATATACAGCTTTTAATATGTAAAAAGGTTTGTTTTACTTGCAACTTTCCTAGTTGCTACCATTCGTCCATCCACATTACCAATGCAACAAGTACATCAATTTTCAGTAGCAACTATGAAATATGCTACTTAACTGATGACACAATCATCTGTAATGATAACAACAACAGAAATGCACAGGCAAGCAGGTGGTGAGAAGTTTATACAAATGCTTACCTGAAATTGATGTGAGAAAGTCCACTGAAGGCAAAGACATCTGTTTTATGACATCCAGTACTTTATGATGATCAGGTATGTTCGATAAGGAAGGAATGCAATTCAAGAGTTCTTCTTGAATCTTGTGCCAATCAGCTTTTCGGAGCATATCACGTGCACGTTGAAGAGAATTTAGATCCACAACGCCTGGAACCTTTGTTGCTGTGTATATCGTCAGAAAGAGGAAAAGGAAGAACCCTATCAAATGCCTGGAGCAAAAGTCAACTGTTAAAGAATAAAAAAAATGGATAGGTTGTTCTCCATTTGTAGATCTTTTCTAGAAAATGGCATGCATCAATAAGCAATACCATGTCTTGCAAAAACGTAGAAAAGAACGATGTGCATTACATAGAGAGGCAAAGTAACATTCAAAAAGCCTTTTGACGCCAAGTAGAGGAGGAAGAAAAGCAAGAAAAAAAAAACTACATCAGTTTTTTTATATTGAAAATTGTCATTCATCCTTCATGAGCAACTGAAAGTTAAATTATAAAAGAGACACTATTAGCAATCAAACTGAGTAAATATATTTTAATAGATTTGCCGATCCCTTTATATGCTAATATGGATGAACTTTATAAAAATCGCAAACGCTGGAGGGGGATCCCGAAAGCAAAAGCAACAATATGCAAGAAGAGAGAATGCTTTAGTCCAAAGCTACGTCTTTCTAACAAATTTTTATCACATATGCGCACCAAAAACGTTGTGAAATTTACTAAGATAAAATCCTTACGTCCAGATATTAAGAGTCTCATTGTGAATGGTAAAAATGCTGAGGAAGATCCGCTTCAATGGCCATTCCGATCTGTAGTAACCTAATATGTACTCATTGTCCTTCATATACCCGGGCAAAGAGTGGTACCTAACAAGCTCACATTTTACTTTCTTAAAGTCTTCTTGTGTTTCCTTTAAACATGATTTTTCTTCATCTTCACAGTCAAAGACATCATCAAATGTTTTATCGGATGAAAGTATCGAGCTTTTGTAATAAGTATTGATCATCTCTCTGTCAAATGGAGTCAAAAAAAAAAAGAAACAATCAGAAAGATTGTCAACCGTACATAGACAAATAGGATCAATACAAATGACAATATATCGCTTATGCGAAAAAAAAAAAAAAAAATGATCACGAGATAATTGATAAGTTATCTACTATTCTCAAATACTTGCACAAATGTAAATTATAGGTTCTTTGAGTTGTTAACTCTATAGGTAATATATACTCTACGAAACTATACTTATTTTCATTATTGATAATACTACTGCTGCATTGACGACAGTCCTTTACGCCTTCTTGCCGGAAACTTAGCAATGTCCAGTCAACCACAACTTTTGTCTGCCAATTGTGATTACTAATACAAGTGACAACTTTTAAGGTTGTGGCATCGCCTCTCAAACTAACAAGAGTCACAGATAACCCAATTATAAGCATCCAAGAGAAATTTTAGATAAAATGTGGAAGTTATCAGGCAATGAATTGAATATTTTATCATTCTTTATAAAGCTTTCAATCAAATGTAAACTTTTAGGAAAAAACAAAACAAAAATCGAGAGCTTTAAAAAAAAAATAAAATCTACCCAATCCCATTATGTTACATAAAACAATAGAAAACAACAAACATTAGTCTATCTAAAGAATAAACAAAAAATAATGTCTTATCATTGAAATTGATTAAAAAGCCAATCAACTTACAAGAAGGAAAGAGAAGAGACGCACCTGAAATTTCAAATCCACGCTTTGGAACAAAACCCAAAAAAGGATTTTCGTTGACTGCCTTAATTTTCTCGGAATATCTCCAAAATATCCCGAGAAAACCAAGAGCCAGATGTTCAGTGCTAGAGTTGGAAAAAGAAAACCGAGAAAGAAAAAATGATGGGAAAAAAAATTCAGAATCCAAAGATGGAGGAGACAACGAAACTAAATGGTGGTGGTCGACGAATATAAACAAGGGAAAGAGTGGATTCAGATATGCCATTTTTGGATTGGAGAAATAGCAGGCAATAAGGTTGAAGACAACGCAAATGAAATGCGTGTGTGCATATTACGTGTTCTTTTTTTTGGAAGAGTGCGTTGGCATCAGCTTCGGCCTCTGTGGTCACAAATTCATGGTCAAACGTCAAAATTTCTCTGTATATTCACATCTATTTAAGGAATCCACCCACCAGTGATGCTATTATCAATATCATGCAACGTAAACAGCACTATCATCATAATATCAAAATGCATCGACATTTTGAATTTGTTTATTATAATTATTTTTGATGAATTGTCTAAATAAACAACTAATTATTCAAACTACTAATAAAAATAATTATAATAACATTATTAATAATAAGGGATATTATTTTACCCTATACTTTTAAAAGTATTAGTCAAACAAACAATTGCCTTATTTTTTTAAGAGAATTGTAAAGATATAGGGTGTTTTGACTAATATTTTGAAAGTGGAATGACATTACTTTCAAAAGTAGGGGAAAAAAAATATGATAATATCTATTATTATTATTTATTGGATATATGATAATTTCAAGAAACTTAAAATCGATAAATATACCGAAATTTCTATTAATATACCGATATCGAAACGTATAAATATTCAATATCTTATAGAATATTCGGATATGTTCAAAATATTATAAAATATCCTGATATTCCTGAAATATGCCAATAATCCTGATATTTTGTGATTTTATCTTCAAAATTCATGGAGATTTTGAAAATATTATAAAATATTTTAGTAGAAGCATTACCAAATTTATGTTGGAAAATAAGCATTTTGAAGCTCAATTTTAAGTAGGACCAATATCATGTAAATGATGGGTCAATGTGGATTCAATGTAGATTCGTGTTCTTCTTCGTGAGAAGATCGAGATGGTATATTTATTTAATTGGAATAATTTTTAGGTGAATAAGAAATTTGATGCTCAAAGTGCACCAAAAGAGTTGGAAAAAAGTGATAAAACAAGCTTGTCCCATATGAGAAGAATGTCAATGATATTGAAGCTTATATATGTTGGACGCTTTTATAGTTGTCAAGTATGAGATGCATAAAAGCTCTCTCGTATGCATGGGGTTGCAAATTATGGACCTCAGATTCAAAGACTTGTGTGCAAGCCTGTCTTGCGGATACGAATGTCGCACCTATTTGAACCATATGCTTTTCGAAATGAATCTTATCTGATCTTAGTTTAAAAATAATAAAAAAAATATTATCTAGTTCACGTCCACCTAGGCCCCTAATCAAATCTCGTGATCTCGTGGTCATCCACCACACGACCACTACAAGAAAATTATTAATATTATTGGCTTGTGTGCGAGCGCGTCTTGCGGACACAAATGTTGCACCGATTTGTACCATGTGCTTTCCGAGATGAACCATCTCATCTGAATCTTATCTGGTCTTAGTTTAAAAAAAAAAAAAAAATCTTATTTGGTCTGCATCTCCTAGGTTCCTAACCAAATCTCGTGATCTCGTGCTCGTTCATCACATGGCCACAACTAGCCCCGCCGCTGGTCCCTCGTCATCGTCGTGCGTCCTCCGTTGTCACTGCTTTGCCGCTTATCGTGAGTCTACTCTCCATCTTAATGAGGGAGATGATTACTGTTCACTTACCTATGATGAAAATTATTAATATTATTGGCTTGGGTGACACTGCCCTATCACAATTATGAGAAGGGAACAAAAATCGAGTATAAGAAAACTTTATGAATAAATATTATATTATAACAGTGCGATATTATCACCCATCAATATAATTTAGACATTTATTTTTTTAGGTATACTCATATTTAAAATTTAAAAATTAAGTCATTACTATAAGTACTCATTTTAATGTCAATGATACTCTTATTAAAATCAATTTACTTATTTTTACACAATTTATTTGTAAATTCTTTTAAAATTATTAGTACACCCAACTTAATCCTTACATCATCATTTAGTTAAAAATTGCATAAGCATCTTCTTTTCATACTTAATTTTTCTTTATAAACTTTTTTTTCATGAATAAAGATCCCTTATGCCTCACTTAGTCACTTTTTTTTTTTTTTGAAAATTATATCTCACTTTTTGTTTATTGATAAAATTTATAATAAAAAATAAAAGAAAGACAAAGAAAGAAGAGTTAATTTTAAAATTTATAGAAATACATACCGTTGTATGATCAAAATCCTTTGAGATTTCTTTTTCCATTACTTTATTATATGATAATTATATATCTTATGAGAAAATTTGATACTTGAAATACAGTTAGGGTTTAAAATTAGAGTTTGTTGTACAAGGGTTTTTTTTTATTTTAATTAAAAGGTTTAATATAGTTGCATTAAGATGGGTGTAATTAATTGGTGTGCATAGTATTTAATTTATTTTTAATTAAAATAGATTGTCCTTATTAGTCATTTTTATGTTGGAATATTTTTATAATTAAATTATTTAATAAAAAATAAATGTGCAAATCATATTTATGGGTGATCATATCCATACCCATTTATAAACCATGTTTATATATAATCATGGGTAGGTTATTAGTCAAACTAAAGTAAAATTACAATTTATTTCAAAAAAATAATTTAAAACGTATGTGACAAGACACCTTAAGGCAAACTTGACATAAATCAAGATTATTACACATAATCAATATAGTCTCAGTATACGTTTAGATTCAAATTTATATGATCATAATTCGAACAAATAGTATAGACATTTCACCAAATTTCTCCACCCAAAAAAGGAAAAAAAAAAAAAAACCATAAAAGGCCACATTAGAAACTCTGGGTTGACACATCGTGCCTATTTTTATTCTTCGAAATGGGAACAAATTTGTAAGTTAATCATCTTTTTAAAACGGAGAAATACTAAATAAATTAACCTAAACAATTTAAAGCGAATAAAAGCAAAATGAAAAAGAGTTAAAGGGCTGGGAAAAGTTTATTGAGCCTGCAAGGTAATGCATAGAATTCATCATTCCTAACATCCGAATTGTATAAGCTGAACTTCTCCCACCACTTCAAGCCGCTGTCTTTTCTGGTTTCATCATTTTCTCGAGAAAGTGTACAATCCAACAATAGAGCAACCAGTGCAGCCACCGTTGCATGAGACATGAACATCACAACCACTATATCATTGAACTGCAATTTGGTTGAAAATCATATGATGAAAAACAGAAACAACTAAAAAACACTCTTTGTTTCTAAGGGTGAAAAAGAAGAAGAAGATTTTACCCAATTAGAGCTGGGTTGAACTTGTCCAGGCTTGAACCCTCCTTGATAGTATTCTCTGAAGTATTGTGGCACGGACAGGCCAATGAAGAACGAGAAACCCAATATGAATTTTGTCTTGAAGCTGTTCAAGTTGCAGAATTGAAGAAAACCAAGACCAGCAGAAGCTGCATTTAACGTGGTGGATGATTGGCTTTTTGTTTTGAGACATTTTTCGCTATTCTCAATTCGATGAATGAAATGGATAAGTAAAAAAGGTGATCACAAGACTGAGGGATGATATATAATACTTACAGACATAGCCAAAGAGAATACAGTACATAGCTGCTACCACTGGCAGAGGTATAGAAGCAAAAACTGCTCCAAATTTTCCTGATTAAAGAGATAAGGTACCAAACATGAGAATACTATCAAAAGATCTCAAAGGAAAATCAAAAGATAAACTAGATAGAATTGTGAGATTTTGACAGACTAGAATTGCTAGCATACCAAATACAGAGAAGAATATCATAAACCCAGATGAGACTTGGATCACTCTTCGGCTTCCAACTCTTGTCAGAGCCAACAGACCAGCATTTTCTCTAAGCACAATCAGAAGATGGGATTTCAATCTTTTTCCAAAAAAATTATGCTAAATTGACCAAACATACTGAAAAATAATGTTGTCTTAGAGAAATATTTTGCAAGGTTTGAGTTCATTACACTGATGCAGTCAAGCCTGTCACGGAGCCAAACATGCCATTCAGCAAGACCCCTATTCCCTGAAATTCATAAAATTGAACGAGTGATGACAAAGTCTTGAATCATTAAGAGAACCACATTGTTTTGTGAGACCATCACTTAAGCACACTTCCTACCTGCCAGCCCACACCACGGCTGATAACAGAAGGTGGCACCGGTGTGGCACTCCCGTATCTTGCTACTGCGTAAAATGTAGCAGTGGACTGCAGAAGCAGAAGAGTATATAATAAGCAAAATCAAAAGATTTTATTAGTTTCAACTTTCAAGGCTATATTTCCATATCCGTAGCATAAAGCAGAGTATGGAGTTGACATTTGAAGTATTTAGTTACAATTGCTGACTTTGTCTTGTTAAAAAAAAATTGGATAAAATATTTAACAAGCTACCAAGCTCTTAATTGAAATATCAAGGGATGCTAATGTTTACATGCTTTCAGATATGAACTAGAAATACTTTTGAATAATAGAAAGTTCTGTAAAACCTCAGAAAGAGAAACAAATGAAGCAGCTATCATTGCGAAAGTTTCTCCGACATGAAAGGTGGGGCTTCCCCATTGAAATGGATAAGGAAAATATATCCTGCAAAAAAAAAAAAAAAAAAAAGATCTTATGTCACCAAAATTTTCCATAAATATAAAAGGTAAAAGGTTTTTTCAATTATAAAGCTTGAAGAAAACCCATCTTTTTGATTCTTAACAAACTGCAAAATATTAAACTACTTGAGAACAAAAAACAATCCAGTCAATGATCTTTTATCTAAAATCTTACCAGGGAGCTGCTGTTAGGAGTCCAGTTTTATCGGTGCGGCAGCTGATCTGAGTTTTCTCAGGCTTCTTGTTATAGACAGTACTTGACGTTAGGATCAGTGCAAATAACCAAGCAATTGCAACCGAGAACAGCACTGCAAATCGATCATATATAGGCCTTTTTGTTTGCATGTAATGATGAAGATACTGTAAAGACAATGAGAACTTAGAGATGAATTGGTCTTTGTATAACAAGGAAAATATGTAAATAAGACTCGACAATCATTGTACATTAAATACAAGCTAGCTAAGATTTTTTCTTCTATCTAATAAGCTTTAATTAAAAAATAAATAAATAAAAAAAAGGTGCAACACAATATGCTTTTAGTTGTGTGCCATAGAAACACAAGAATGTATTTAATGACACGAAGGGACTATACAAAAACCAAACTTGCCACTTGCCTGCGAAATGAAAACCATTGCAATTAAACCTGGAAGCCCGATTTCGACACATTTAGCCAGCTACAAAGAGGAATAAGATAGATATCTAAGTTTGTAGATGGCTAGATTGTCAGCAAATTATTAATTTAGAGCAAAATCTGGAGTGTTAAGACTCCTTACCATGGGAAAACCAAGATGATATAGTCCAAGTCCAGTGAAGGTCACATATGGAACAACTGAAAGAGGACTCAGATACCTAAATCAAAAGCAATTGATTATACAAAATATCAGACAATATCAAATGAAGATGTATTAAACCAAGCCATTCAAGAAACCTGTAACTTTGTGGACTCACCTCACTGTATTCCTCCACAATCCTAGGAAACCCATAACCATTTGAAAACATCCACTTGCAATCAAGGCACCTTGTATTGCTCTCATGGTCATTACAAACCTCTGAAAATCACCCATAACGTCAATGTGAGCAAAAAAAAGATAAAAAAACTACTTACTGTTTTAAAACTTGAAATTTGAAACACAAGAGGCGGTGAGATTCACCTCATACGGATCAATGCAAGAACTAAATCTCTTGGCCTGAACAATCGAAGTTATGGGTATAATATATACGTATGAACCGCTTACTACGGCAGGGAGCCGAGTACCAAATAAAGACTGAAATAGAGTACTCAATCCTGAAACAAATAGTAGGGTCTGCATGACCCTCACCTTCTCACCCTGTGATAGAAGATAGATTCAAGTTGACTAATTTTTTATCAGAAAAATGCACCAATGTGACACTTGAAACACTTACATTTCCACCACCCATTTGAGGAACAATTATGCTAGGAATCAAAACGGTGATACCAAGAGTCAGAAGATAATGCTGGAACCCCAGTACAAGAGCTTCAGCTGCATTGTGAAAGAAACAATAATTTTTATGTGCACGGAATGCATTTATTTGAACAAATGCAAAAAATAGAATGAAATGAAAAAGAGTGTACGGACGCCATGGAGGAGGACTATTAACACAATATTGAATCCCTGGCAGTTGTTCCTGAACTGGGTGCGGGTGAGGTAGTATTTCTTCTGCCTTTTTGTTGTCGCCGCCGCCACTGCCACCACCACTGCCTTGGGCCATGTCTCTCTTTGAGGCTTTTCAATTTTGTTAGGAGAACAAGAAGAGGAAGAGAGATTTAGAGAGAATGAGAAACGAAACACAATCATGCATCATTATTGGGTGAATTGATGAAATTTTTAACGTTACAATTTTGTAATGACAATTGATTACAGGGATATTACAAATTTATTGTTTCTTATTTATTGCTACAAATTCAAATTCAAATTTATTCCAGGCCTGAGTTCGAAACTTTGGTTTTCATACTTTGGCGCATTTGGTTCCGAAAGAATAAGTGGTTGCATCATAAAGTTATTTTGCACAGTTCAAATGTTGTTGATTGGGCTGTCTCCTTCATCCGAGAGTTCTGTCTTGCATCTGCTGACCCTCGTAAGGATTTGGTTCCCCAGGTGCACTCTTCTGGTACCAATCTGGTACTCCTTCTTGGCAGCGTCCTCCCTCGAATACTTTTAAATTGAATTTGGATGCAACTACAGTTATCGTAAACAGATGGTGGATTTAGGAGCCATTATTCGTGATTCGCATGGTGTTGTGATGGCGGCCTGCTCTCGGGTTCAGGTTGCTGAGGCTTTGGCCATCCGTAGGGGGGTTGAGCTTGCTCTTGAAGTGGGAATCTCTCCTATTCATGTTGAGTGATTCCATGGTGGTGGTTAATCTCTTGAAGGGGAGGTTGGGGTTGTTGTCCAACAAATACTGAAAATGTTAAATGTTAGCAATGTCTGTTCAGTTTCCTTTATCCCTAGAGTGTCTAAATCTGTAGCTCATGCTTTGTCTAAGCTAGCCCTCTCTATCGAGGATGAATTGGTCTGGTCAGAGGAGGTTCCCGTACCTCTTCAGACTGGTGTGCTGGCTGGTAGTTTGGTGTCTTTTAGCCTTTCTTTTGTTTGAACGAATTTCAAGTTTTTGTCAAAATAATAATAATAAATTTCATAAAATTATTCAAATAATTAAAGTACAAATACACAAAAAATATAAAGTTCTTACTGTGTTAATCAATTAAAAAATCAACAAATTATATATATATATATATATATATCCAAGAATACAAATGACTTTGATTAATTATCCCAACAACGACTGAATAAATGAACAAAAAATAATGGGTATCGATATTGCTTGGGCTCAACATTCAGTTAGAGCACCATTTCAGCCCTAACGAGTTTTTAATTTAATATTCAGCTTCCTTTTTACCAGGCCCAACGAGTTTTTTTTTTTTTTTTTTAAGTCAGAACAACTAAAAAGTATAATAGCATTCAGTAACTTTACTAAATCGAAGACGAAGAACTGCGTTTTAGGTAAACCTCGATCTTGAATCCAATCATGGCGTTTCTCCTCCCTTTCAATGATAATCAAATTTGTTGGCAATTGAAGCTTTTCAATCTTATATTTCATTTGCTTCTTCCCTTAGCCTTAGGCCCTTACTTTCTCCTCCCTTTGATGAACCCTTCTTTCTCTGTCTTGGAGTTTTGTAAATTTTCAGATTCTCAGTCCAAGTCGAACAAAGAATCGTCCTTCAAGCAACATGTGATTTTTCAATTTTGATTTCTTTTTTCTTTTTAATTTGTGTGAAATTAATTGTGCTTTTAATATTTTTATATTTTCAGTTTTGATTTTGTATTTATCTAAGCTTTGATGAACGGTCCTGTATTTTGACACGCTACTGTACGAATCGACATTCGTTTTATTGTTATATTCAATCTCTTTATTATTGTTAAATTCAAAAAAAAAAAAAAAAAAACTCAAACCTTTGTCACATTTTCTTTTCTTTAATTACTAAATTGATTTGATTCATTTTTAACTTCAACAAACCCATTAAAACAGATTCTCCAAACATAAATGACCCTGGGTGATTTTTCAATTTTGATTTTTTTTTCTTTTTAATTTGTGTGAAATTAATTTTTTTTATTTTTTTTTTTATTTTTCAGTCTTGGTGCTTGAAATGCTTTATTATATTTCAATTTTGTTCTTTTTCCTTTCCATCTTTTACTTGAAATGTTTTAGTTTGGAGAATCAAGTAATACTATCCTCAATAATTGAGTTACCGTAGTCTAATTTTGTATGTCTTTTGCCCTTTCTCAATTCATTATTTTTTGCCTCACTATTTATTGAGTTCCAGTTCTTGTGTGCGTTTGAACTTTGAAGCTATATAGTGGTTTCCTTGATTTTGCTCATTTTAGTAGAAGTGTGAATCGGTTTTACGTTCTTTCTTATTGCATTGCAGTTCAAGATTGAGTGACGAAATGTATAAATATTTTGTTAGTGTCATTTAATTTCAAACGAATATGATTTCTAGTATGCATCTGACACTTAGGAAGGTGTATTCAATATTAACTTTTAATGACTTTTAATGACTTAAGTGGATTTTAAAAGTTTAGGTGTATTCAATATAGATTTTTAAATACTCTATAAAAGTCAATAGGTATTCAATATGGATTTTTATATACTTTTTAAAAGTCTAAAAGTTTTGAGGTATTCAATATGAAATTTTTTAAAGTCCATAAAAGTCATGGGGTATTGAATATAGACTTTTATGAAGTATAAAAAAGTTAGGGGGTATTAAAAAAGTTCATAACTTTTATAGACTTATAAAAAACCTAGACTTTTGTAGACTTTTGTTGTAAACTATAAATACTCTAATTTCACAATTTTTCCACAATTCACCCTACAAACTTTTGTAGACTTTTAATTTGTGAAGCAACAACATACGGTTCAAGTTCTGGGTAAGCAAATCGTTTTTCTTAATTTTATATTACCCTTTTTTTTTAAAAAAAAATAGCTGTTCTTAATTTGTTGATTTTGATCTTATAGTTTTTTCATACTCCTCTCTTCTTTTGTTGATTTTGATTTTTTGGTTTTAAACAAAAAATTAACAACGTAGGTAAGACATAAGTTTAAGTTTGGTTATCAACATTTGCACATTGGTTTACATTCCATTTAGATGCATTGAAAGCATGTGTAGGAAAAAGTTTTAATTTGTATCTCCTTCTCCTCCACTGTTTTTACCTCAATTTGTCTAAATTTATATGTTTATTATTATCAGCTAGTGTAAAAACAAATTAACTTGAGTGATTTGAAAATATAAGGATAAAAAAATAGCCTAGATAGAAAATGACACTCATTGACCTGACAGTGTTTCAATTTCGAATGGTTAGACCACATAGCAATAGTTCTTCTTAATTAAAAGGATCGACTTGGTTAGACTGGACATACAAATTATGTTTTTTTTGTGAAATCCCATTGAAGCTTTTTATTGTAAATTATAATAAGAAGAGTGCAACAATTGATATAATAAATTTACAACAAATAAGTCAGAAAATAAATGTAATTTAGATAATCAATACATCATTGACATGCGTAATTATAATAATATGAACTTATGCAAACAATTAGTAACAGAAGAAAAATAAAAATACAAAAAGCAAAGCATTTTATGTCCATATGACATTGAAATACATGCTTATTAAAAAGAAAAAAAAAATCACCATGATAGAATAAAATCAAAATATCATATCTTATTATTGCTCAAAATTTAGTGCAACTCCACAAAAATAATAAATACAAAGAGGGATGTATCTCCCATTTCACTTTGTTCTTTCCCCAATTGTTTTCTTTTTATCGAATTCTTTTTCTTGTTGTTTATCATTTGGGTTTGGAGAAATATGATCATGAAGCATGAAATTGTTAGGGTTTTTTAGGTTTTAATTCTTGCTGCGATAATTATCTATTTTAGGTATTTTCAAATTGAAAGGGTTTGTTTGGCGTTTTTAGTTGTTTTTATTTCTTAAAAGAAGTCACGGAGTTCATATTTTCAATGTATGGCGTTGTCGATTGAGTTAAATATTAGGGAAATTAAAAATTTTGGTTGTCAAACGAGTTGTTTAATTTTCGCCATGCTTCACTGGAAAAACGTAATTGAGAGGATATTTGGCATATTTAAATTACGATTCACAATTTTCAAAACAGCTCCTCCATTTCCGTATAAAACGCAAGCAGAGCTAGTGTTAGCTTGTGTAGGATTACATAATTTTCTTCGCAAAGAGTGCCGTTTTGATGAATTCCCAGTTGAACCAGATAATAAAGCTTCATCGTCACCATTAGGTTATCAAGAGGACGATTTTGAACTATTTTTCGAGACTCAAGAATAACAGAGAGAGAATGCTAATGAATGGAGGGCTACTATAGCTAGGAATATGTGGGACAACGCGGGGATATTGATAATAATATGGATTATACTTTTTTTATTTGGCATATTTAAATCGCGATTCACAATTTTCAAAATAGTTCCTCCATTTCCGTATAAAACACAAGCAGAGCTAGTGTTAGCTTCTGTAGGATTACATAATTTTCTTCGCAAATAGTGCCGTTTTGATGAATTCCTAGTTGAACCAGATAATAAAGCTTCATCGTCACCATTAGGATATTAAGAGGACGATTTTGAATTATTTTTTGAGACTCAAGAACAACAGAGAGAGAATGCTAATGAATGAAGAGCTACTATAGCTAGGAATATGTGGGACAACGTGGAGATATTGACAATAATATGGATTATACTTTTTTTATTTGTTTTATTTTGGATTAAAGATATTAAATTAATAAATAATTAAATTATTTAAAAAACTTATTATTTTGGTTATCAAGTCATCAACGGATATGTATTATTTATTTAAAGAATATATCATATTTTTTTATATTATGTACTTGGTTTCAATACACCATCCAACAAATTTTAATATAATATGCACTTGTTTTAAAATGAAAGTCTATAAAAATCTATAAAAGTCAATTATAGAATTCCTTTCAACTCTATAAAAATCAATAAAAATCTATTAATGTCAATAAAAGTCTTTTAAAATGAAAATCCATAAAAATCTATAAAAAGTTGTTAGAATTTTGTAAACTCTATAAAAGTCAATAAAAGTCGGTAAAGTCTATAAAAGTCTATCACTTAAAAAAAGTCTGTAAAAGTCATTAAAAGTCAAGATTGAATACACCCCTTTTATATTAGAATGTTAAAATTGAATGTTTTTTGGTCTTATTTGTAGTGGTTCTATTATGTATTTAAAGGAATTTGGGAGAACTGGGTTGTACAGCTTCCTTTTTGCCTTTTCATAGTGTGGCAGCTGCGACTCGACTCACATCCCATTTAACTATCAAGTTCTATTGTTCTTTGTTGAATAATTAGCAATTTAGACTGTTGCCATTAAATATTAGAATTTTGTATGTTTTTAGTTGCTTTGTTTTTATTTATCTTTGTTTGGTTGGGTCTATGATTAACAAAATTGTTCCTATTAAACAACTTTTTGGATCTCTCAAAATATTGAAAAAGAAAAAAAATGAAGAGATTGCTCAATCTCTTAGAGGGTCTCTTGGAAAATATTTTTCCAAATTAGATGTTTCAACCACATAAAATTTGGTTGAAGATTTAGCTATTAAGTTTGAACAACAAACTAATTCAAAAGAATTAGTAGAAAATGAAAATGATTTGAATGAAAAATTGGGCGATCTAGGTGAAACTGAAATTAATGAAACTGAAGATGATGATCGCTCTTGCCTAGAACCAAGAGTGGATTTTGATATGTTTGATCCAAGAGTTTGAGATAATATTCATGGAAACATGAAAGATGAACTTGCAGTAAAAGGCCCAAAAAGAGAGCATATTGTCAATTATCATTTGGATGAACACAATAGATATTTTTCTCAGACGTATACATTCAAATTTTATGAAATGGGGAAATTTATGATAGAAAATGGCTAGTGTACTCAAAAGAGTTGGATAGAGTGTTTTGTTTTTGTTGTAACTTATTTAAAGTAATGCACTTACGAAGTTAATTAGCTAAGGAAAGAATTAGGGATTGGAAACATGTTAGTGAAAAACTTACACAACATGAAAACTGTCTTGTACACTTCACTAATATTTGTGCTTGGAATGAGATAATCGAGAGATTGGGTAATTCATAGACAATTGATAAGATAAAATTAGAAAGAATGAGAAATGACCAATTGTATTAGAAGCAAGTCATGGTTAGAGTTGTTGCTGTTATGAAATTTTTTGCTAATCATAATTTGGAATTCCGTGGATCAAATGATAAACCTAGAGATGATTGCAATGGTAATTTTTTAGGTCTACTTGAAACAATTGCAGTTTTTGATCCTATTATGTAACAACATTTTCAACTCATTCGAGATAAGAAAATTCATCATCATTATCTTAGCCATACTATTTAAAATGAGCTCATAGGAATTGTAGCAGCAAAAGTAAAACAAATAAAACAATTAATTGAAAAAATAAAACAAGTAAAGTACTTTTCAGTGATCCTTGATGCAAGTCGAAATGAGCAAATGACTTTGATAATAAGGTGTGTACAAGTTTCAAGTACTCCAATAGAAATAGAAGAGTATTTTCTAAAGTTTTTAAATGTGGATGATACAACTGGGTTAGGGCTTTTTAAGGCATTGCTAGTTGTGATAAACTCTTTGGTCTTGATATTGATAATGTTAGAGGACAATGATATAATAATGGATCTAATATGAAAGGAAAACATCAAGGTGTACAAAAAAGATTGCTAGACATAAATCCTAGAGCATTTTACATGTCATGTAGTTTTCATTGTCTTAATTTAATACTTTGTGATATGTCACACTCTTATTGTAAAGCCAAATATTTTTTTAGAGCATATCAAAGCATATATAATGTCTTCACTAATTCAACAAAGCGGTAAAGTGTTTTACTTGATTATATAGATGATTTAACTTTGAAACTATTGTCAAACACACGCTGGAAAAGTCATGTTGAGAGTGTCAAGTAATGCTCTCCCAAATTTCTCCAATTAGAGAAGCCTTGTTAGAATTAGTAGAAAGTATAGATGATGCTAAATTAAGTAGAGAAGCTGAATGTTTAGTATCAGGGGAACTTTTTAGTTTTGGGTTTATATTAAGCTTGGTTATTTGACATGAGATTCTGTCCAATATTAATGTGGTTAGTAAAAAATTACAATATGTAAACATATGTGTTGATATTGCTATGAAACAGCTAGAAGGTTTGGTTTCTTTTTTTGAAAAATACAGGGAGAATGGGTTCAATTCTGCCATGATTACAGCTAAAGAAATTGCATTAAATGAGGGAATTAAGCCTATATTTATTGAGAAGCGAAAAGTTTGTAGAAAAAACAGTTTGATGAAATTTCCAATAGTGAAAGGGAGCAACAATCTACTGCAGAATATTTTAGAACTGATTATTTTCTTGTTGTACTAGATATCGCTCTTTCTCATTTAAGGATAAAGTTTAAAAAATTGCAATTTATTGAATCTACGTTTGGCTTTTTGTTTAATGCAGTAAAGTTAATCTCATTGGATGGTAATGAGTTGAAAAACTGTTGTGTTAATCTTGAAACTGCTTTGAAAAATAGGGAGGTTTATGATATTGATGCACATAGTTTATGTTCAGAATTGCAAGTGTTGCAGGTGATACTACCAAGTAAATCTTCTCAAGTAGATATATTATGGACTGCCATTAAAATTTTAGAGTTTGTAAAATCAATGGATATATTTTCTAATGCAATGATTGCTTCTAAGATTTTATTAACTATCCTTATTACTGTGGCATCTTCTAAAAGAAGTTTTTCGAAATTAAAGTTGCTTGAATTTTACTTGCGGACTACTATGACTCAAGATAGGCTAAATAGATTAGCATTGATATGCATTGAAAATGATATGTTGGAAAACATTCAATATGATGATATAATTGACAAATTTGCTTCTAGAAGTGTAAGTAGAAAAAAGTTTAAATGACTAGATTTCATTGTTGTTTCCATTATGTAGATGCATATGATTTTGAGTTGAAAATAATGTGTTGAGGAGTTCTTGATAACTGGAGGTTGGAGCTAAAACGAATTCAAAGAGGAATGTGAAGAGGGGTTCTTGATTCAAATAAAAGTCATGTTGAGGTAAAAGTTGGACACACTAGTTTAGCTGTCCTTGTCTCTGTTTGATGAACTTTGTTTTCATTTTGTAAGGAATGTACCATTTGAATCAGATATTCGAATAAGTTTTAGTTTAAGTTAAAATACTATTGTGGGAGATTTTCAATTTCAATTAAGAGGTTCTTTCGTTTCCTTTCCTATAAAATTGAATATTCAATTCTTAACATAAATGACTTTGCCTTGGCTCGTGGTCGAGGGTGCTTTGTAAAGGTACAATTTTTTTTTTTTTTACTCAGGACCACAAAAAGCTATGAGACTGCCCTGGATATTGCCACTTATAAATGTGATTTATACAAATGTATACCTATACATAAAATTTAAAAATTAAATCAATAATATAAGCACATATTCTAATGTCAATAGTACCCTTATTTAAAATTTACCTATTTTCACATTATTTATTTATAAACCCACTTAAATTATTAATACACTTAATTTAATCCTACATAATCATATTAGTTAAAAAATACATAAACATCCATTATATATCTTTTGAATAAAAAAATTAATTAAAAAAATAACTTTATGACTATCATTTTTTTCAAATTTATATTGAATAACAAGTTATCATTAGCTGTGAAAGCAAATAAAATATCTATTTTTTTAAAAAAATAAATCTTATAAATAAGCATCAATCTACTCCTTTTATTTTTTTGAAAATTATACCTCACATTTTGTTTATTGATAGAATTATAACCGGATATAAAATAAAGACAAAAGAATTATATATTTGTGTGTGATCAAAGTCCTCCAAGATTAGTTTAAAAAAATAAAAAAAAAATCCTCCAAGATTTCTTTTTCCATTATTTTATCATATGATAATTATATATTTTATGGGAAAAATTGATATTGGGAATAGAATATTAATTAGGATTTATCATAAGTGTTTTTTTAAAAATAAAAGCTTTAATATAGTTGTAGATAAAATGGGTGTAATTAATTGATGAACACAGTATTTGATTTACATTTAATTAAGGGCAAATTGCAAAGTAGTATCCTGATATTTGGATAAATTGCAACGAAACCGTAATTTTTTTAAATTACAGTTTAGTACTCTTGACCAACTGGTTGACTGTTAATGTTAACATTTTGATAAAGGGCGAAAATCATTTTGGTTCCTATATTTTTTTAAATTATAACTTTTTGACCTAGTTTTCCTCTTTTAGTTGGCATGGTTATTAACTTTTCAAAAGTACATCAATTTAGTCATCTCTGAGTTTCTGACCAAATTGTTGGCATTAAATATGACATAATATGCATATCCAATTGCCCTTTAACTATAACTTATTAGATTAAAAATACAATTTTATCCTTTATTTTTAAAATTTTGATAAATTAACCTTAACTTGTATATCTAATAAGAATTTAACATGTGTCACCAATTATTTTTTAAAATTTACAATTATAAAACACTCAAAATTGATAAGAAAAGTCCTTAAATATTTAAAAAATATAAAAAATAATTAAAAAATAAATATAAAAATTAAAAACCTTTTAAAAATAAAAAAAAATTATTACAATAAATAACTAATTTATAAAAATTAAATCATTCAAAATAACACTTCAAATTAATATCAAAATATAAAAAATAAGTTTTATATATAAAAATTAAATTAATAAATTAAAATTAAAAAAAATAAATTATTAAAGTAATAAAAAATTTTAAAAAATTATCATAATTTTTTTTTGAATTTTTATAATTTTATCTTTAGAATTGAAATTTTATTTAATAAATTTTTCTAATTTTTTCTTGATTTTTTTAACATGAACTGTTATTTTTATATGTAAAAACTAAAATACCTCTAAGACTGTTAAAATTGACTGACTGTTGATTAACAAATGAGCTAAGTTGATAGATTTTTTAAAAAGTTAAGGACCACGAGAGGTAAAAGAGAAAAGATGAGTCAAAATGTTATCATTTAAAAAATAAAAATTGGGAGCAAAATGATTTACTTTTAGTCAAAATGTTAACTCTAACGATCAACTAATTAGTCAAGGGTATAAAACTAAAATTTAAGGAAACTACGATTTTGTTACAATTTGTCCAAACATCAGAGTACTCTACTACAATTTGACTTTTAATTAAAATAGTACCCCCTTATTTGTCATTTTGTATTGCATATTTTTATAATTAATTTTTTTAACAAAATATATGTGTAAATTATATTTATGGGGACAATATCACAATAAAAAAATAATACACAATAGTTAAAAAATATTACAATAAGGGATATTATTATTTTCCCAATGAGATTTAAAAAAAAAATCGTTTTACCCCCCACTTTTAAAATAAGAAAAATAGCAATGAAATATCCTGACGTTTGGTCATATTGCAATAAAATCGTATTTTTCCTTACACTACAACCAAGTGCCTCGGATAATTATCAATTTGGTCTCTAATGTATTTAAAAATATCACTTTCTGATTTATTTTTATTTTTTAACTCGCATGGTCCTTATATTTTCTAAAATATATCAATTTAGTTTCTATGATCAAAATTTTGACAGTTAAACCTGACATAAAATATAAATTGACTATCTTACCTTTTTTTTTTTATTAAATTAGCAAGACGATCTCCAAATTTTTATATTTTAACAATTTTACCTATTTAGATAGTTCATAAAAAATTGATATATGTTATAGAAATTTAATTTTTTTTAAAAACACTTAAAATGATTAAATAAAAAATAAATATTATAAATTCATTAAAAATAATTATAAAAATTTAAAAATAACATTATTTATTAAAAATAAAAATAAAATTTAAGAGTGAATACTTATAAAACTCAAAATTTAGTTAAAAAAATTAAAATGTTAAAATATTATATATATATATATACATATTTTAGAGTATATTATATAGTATATATATTATAAAAATAAAATTACAATATATATATACATTTATTATTATTATATTATAAAAATAAAAATATAATAAAAAATGTAATATATATAAATTTATTATATATATATATTACTAAATTTTGAGTTTTATTTTATTTTTAATAAATGATATTACTTTTAATTTTTTTTAATTTCTTAATTTTTTTCAATATTTTAATATTTGTTTTTTAGTTTTAATAAATTTTATCATAGTCATTTTACTATTTAATCCTTTTTTTAAAAATAAAATAAAATTTTATAATATATATTAATTTTTTATTGAACTATCCATATAAGTATAGTTATTAAAAAATTAAAGGGTAAAAACGTTATTATAATTTAATAATTTAATTAAAAAGAATAAGATGGTTAATTTATACTTTATGTCAAGTTCGACGGTGAAAATTTTGATCATAGGGACTAAATTAATATATTTTTAAAAAAGTAGAGATCATGTGAGTTAAAAAAATAAAAACAGAGCAAAAAATGATATTTTTAAATACATTAGGGACCAAATTATAATTATCCGAAATACTTGGTTGTAGTTTAAGAAAAAGTGTGATTTTGTTACAATATAACTAAATGTCAGGTATTTCATTACAATTTGTCATTTTCCCCTGCCGCTAAAAAAACTAATTTAACCGTTAACTCTCAAGAACAAAATGGTAATTAACTATTAATCTAATAAGAAATATTATTATTTATCCCCTGAGGTTTGAAAAAAAATATTATTTTACTCATACTTTTAAATATATTCCTCATATTCCCCGATACAGTTAAAATAACTAAATATATATAGGGACACACGCATATATATTAATTTTATTGGATAAAAAATATAAAAAGCCTACTATACCCTTAATGAAAATAATAAGTAACTATTATACACTTAAAATATTTAAATAATAATAATAAACCATTAAATTTATTAATAAAAAATTAAAATACCTCATATTATTACCATCCTCATTATCCATCTCTAAAAAAAAATATAATAAACAAAAAGGATATTATTGTTTTTCCGCCTGAGGTTTAAAAATATATCGTTTTACCCCCTGCTTTAAATTTATTCTCCAATATCCCCCTATCGTTAAAAAATTTAACAGAATCGTTAAAAATTTACTGTTTAACACTAAAAATACTATTTTACCCTTCTTACACAAACTTTAAAATTATCCACCATCATAATCTTTGACTATTTACCATAAAAGGAACAATTAAAAAAAAATTCTTTTACTTTTTTTTACTTTTTCTCTCCCCTCACCGTCCCTCTCCAACTCCCCATCTCCCTTTCACTTTCTTCAATTTTTTCCTAACTCTCCACTCTTTCTATCATTCCCCATCCCTCTCTCTCTCCCTCTATTATTTTCTCCTATCTCCAATTATATTTCTCCAAGTTCCCATCTCTCTTTCTTTCATTTTCTTTAATTTTTTTTTATCTCTCTAACTTCTCCCTATCTTTCTCACCCTCTTATTTTCTTTCCATCTCCGGCGATCTCTTCTCCTAGTAAATTTGGTGGTGCTGTGGCGGCGAATTTTAGAGAGGAGAGAGAGAAATATTTTGAAAGATTTTGGAGTTTGTAGCAGCAGGAAGAGAAGAGATGGGAGTTTTGGTGGTTTTGGGGTTTTTTTTTTTTTTTTATGGTATTGAATTTTATTTGGTGTGTTTGAGTGGATTTGATTTTGAGAGAAAATATTAAAATTGTGTAGTGTGATGAGGGAGAGAGATAAGGGCGGAGTTTGGCGAGAGAGAATGAGAATAATAATAAAAAATAAAAGGGGTGGAGTGGGGTAGGGTAGGGTAGAATAATGAGTGTTTAAGTTAAAAAAAATAAAGTTTTTTAATATTTATTTTATTTAATACATATACAATTATTTTCATGTCCTTATGAATAAATGATCAGCTTAATATTTTGACATAATAGTAACGGTAGGGGGAATATTGGAGAATAAATTTAAAGCAGGGGGTAAAACGATATATTTTCAAACATCAGGAGGAAAACAATAATATCCCTAAACAAAACAATTTCTCTCTCCTCTAATTATGATAATTGGGTTAGGATTTGGTGTTAGGTATGGATAGTAATAATGATAGATAATTGGATTAAAGTTTGGTGTTAGGGTTGAATAGTACTGATGATGGAGGAGAGAGAGAAATGATTTTGTTTATTTTTGCCAAAAGAGTTTGACCCATCCTTGACTGATTAACCGATCAGGTCAAACGTTTCGACCCAACCCCAACCAACCCTATTCAATCGCTTCTAAACAGAGCGGGTAAGTGGGTAACCAGGAGTATTGGGCGGGGCGGGGCGGGGTAGGTAATTTTGCCGTGCTTTATAAACCGTTACAAAAATAATAGGCCAATCATCAAGTCTTGACTACTTTTCATTGAAATTTGATTTCGCAATAGAGCCAATCGTTTCACCTTTCTAACAAACATTTAACACACTGAAGAAATCAACTTCGAGGATCAAACGTCTGAAATATATATTTACATCTAGGTTAAGCAGAAGCAAACATCATCAAGTGAAACATGATGCAACTTTAGAGAATCTCCCTACTTCCATGTACTGAATTCTTCTTGTCTTCTTCCTCATCATAGTCGGTCACCATTAGCAAACCTGCATTCAGAGTGAAACATGATACAACTTTAGAGAGATATTTGCCAATTAAGTTGTTGATGATCAAACCTATGCCAATAATAATGAAAAAGAAGCACTTTGATCTCTTATTGGGGAAAAAAAAAAGAACAGTAGTTCAATGATTCATTTGTTAGCCGTGAATATGTGATGCGTTTGAGAACTTTTAAAGCGGCAACTTGCTCAACTAGGCCACACAAGTTTTGACTTGAATAAGAATGAAGAAATGTGAATGTTAATGATCTCCTTCCCTCCGTTTCTATTTAGGTAAGTTTTCATTTTATTCACTACGAATTAACTAAGATATTATATTACTCCATGAAACAATCTCATTTACCATGAGGAAGTTGTATCCTTATTTTCAATCTCATGAAAAAGTTGAAATCTTTTATTCTCCATTATCAATTAAACACTCAACCCCTATACTCATACATCACATACTCGAGCACCAACAAAACCATCACCACTACCATTTTAAATGTTGGAATGCTGACAACATCTCATCGAAATCAACATCAACATCTTTTGGCTACTCTCTAATTTTATGGCCACTGCAACACCACTGAAGGAAATAAAAGAATAACAACCACAAAAACTTACAACTTTTGTCTTTTTATTTTATATTTGTATTATTCTGATAAAATACAGCACTTTAATTAAATCTTCTGTTTTCTTTTTGAAAAAAGCTTAATGCAATGTTACACACTCCTTCAGATAGAGATTAACACCTCTTTTTTTCTTCTTTGAATCCTCTGCCAAAGATGACCATTGGATAATATGCAATAGAAAAAAGGTAGAAAACAGGTGTTTTTGAACTCTAAAATCAGGTTTGATTTCTTCCCATTATTTGATAAAACCAAATATGTGGAAGGAAATTATTTTAATTTCTTATATGATAAGATATTCAACTGAATGTGATAGTGGAAATAGAAAACCTAGACAGAAAACAAAGGGCATGGAAATTTCATTCCCTTTCCACCAATTTCAGGTGGACAAACAATGGCCTTCTTCTGATCTCTGTCCACAAACATTAAGTGCACATGAGTCTTTCTGCAGATAATCAATCAACTGGGGAAAACTTTTGCAGCCTGTGCTTTTTTTTTAACTCGAACTGTAAGCCTAGGTCGGTTTTAGTATTCCAGGATAAAACTAAATACATGTTTTAAAGCTTACCTTCCTTATTTCATGAGTACTTAACATACTTGTGTCGGCTCTCTGCATCTTCGAAAGCAACTCATTACCGAATTCATTACTAACTAATATTTTGATGAGAACTTAGTTAGGAGAGGTTCAAGACATAGGGTGAGAGGAGAGGAGGTGAGGTGCAGCTGTTGGAGGAAGAAGCTGCAGGAATTGCGTTGCCAGACAGAGACACTCGTAACTTGACTCGCGACTTGGGTCGCGAGTTGTGCAAGTCGCGGCCTTGAAATTCCAAACATAGACCGAGGCTGTCGCGACTTGACTCGCGACATGGCCCCCGACTTAGGCAAGTTGCGAGTCAGTTCGGGCAGCTCTTCCGCCCAGTTTTCAGATTGGATTTTATTTTAATTTTTTTTCCTATCTTAGTTGCTATTAATTACCTATTTCTTTAGGAGTTTTAATTGCTTTCCTAGGTCATTGTTAGTAGGACTCTAGTGCTTATAAATAGGTATTCATTAGTTTGTAATCAGCTATTCAGTTATCAATACAATTGAGTGAATTCTTTGCATCAACTTTCTAAGCTTGGACTAGTTCTTAGACAAATAACCTAGTGCTAGATTATTCGGCTTTTCTCGAGATTCGGCTTGAGATTGGCTTGGGTTAGGGCAAAGGCTAGTACTCTGTGTTCTAGAGAATTGGGGATCCCTAATTAAGGTGACCTAATTCAAAACCTATCGTGTGTGTGTGAGTTGATTGTGGTGCAAGGTAGGATTTATTATTTGATCTATACCTAGGTCCTCAACATATTTTGACTTTCTTAAAACTAAAAATCTATACCCTTACTTTTGTGAAACCTATACCCAGATCACAGCAACATAGACTTTAGGTGCAATAAATTATCATGAACTCATTAAAGGATTTGTTTACAAGTCATGTGAACTTATTAATAGCACTACCCAATGCATGTCAAGATCTAATGCCAAATATAAATTTTTCAGGGGATAACTCTCCAAAAATAAGATGCAACACTCATTAGTTATGACAAATTTTATTATTTGAAATATAAAATAAATTATTCACATTTGATTAACATCAGCCATTAATCAGCCAATTCATCTTCTCACATTTCCATGTGTCACATTATGCACAAACTTAACATTTAACAACAGAAATTTCCTATCCAGATTTCTCCTTTTCAGTTTCAATGTAAAGTTCCATCCAATACATTTTTACTTCATAACCTTCCATCTTAGCAGCCAAAACAGAAGACATGTATAAAAACTTAAAGAACTCAAAGCCTTCACTGTTTACATCCAATCAGTAAACATGTATACAAACCATATTACATACTAATTCTCTAGTCTACTACCTACAAATTTATTACTTTCTTTAATAATTTTACTAATTGCTCTACTTATGTATAGAGTAACAAATTCTATAGCTTGCAAGGATGTGCATTCTTCAAATTCATGGACATCATAGGCATATATTCATGTCTAAACAAATGTAGTTCTTTCTATATTCTTGGGTTGCTTGGAACTCAAATCACCATAATATGATATGTTCTTTAGACTTTGTCTGAAGATACTTACACGGTTGCTGAATTTGGCTCGTATCAGAATATACACCTTATAAATACAGTTAGCTTATGACTATTAACAAAGAGCACATTAAATTGGCACATGGTCTTTTGTGACATACACTCTGATAGTGCAGAAAACAATGTGACAGAGAAAAGGAGAAAATGCGACCTTAGAGAAATGAAATGTGGAACTACTGTATAACCTACTAGAAAACCCAAATTCAAATGTGTAGACAGATAGATATTACAATACATTTTACTACACTAAATTTAAACGCAAAACAGCTCTAGGAAAGAGTATTCTTTCAGCAGCCATTCGTTGATTTAACATTGCCTCAAGGCCCTCAACATAGAATCTGGCTGAACTTATAGTAATGATTTCACAAACATCCTAAGGTGCTGTTTTTCCTTGGATTTTGCTTCTGTCTTCTGATGATACTAAAACAGCATATCAATCTAAGATATCTTACGTTTTCCTCACCGACCAAACTAAGTTCAGCTCTTCGAATACTGAAACGCTTCCACAAAGTACACAATATTTCGAGAAATTTCTTAGACTGTAAATTGTTTCATCATTTCCATGGATATAGATCATAACATTGTATTTCTGAATATTTCATTGACCCGATTCATCACAAAATGTCAAGTAATTATTCATCCATCTCATACTGCTGTAATAATTCCACTAAAGAAATTCGAGACACTTTCCAGCAAACATACCAAAACAAACGTCATTGATTAAACGAAAGTTGGAAATTAAATTTGCAAGGTCAGTAAATAAAGAAGACTCACTGTACTACGCGGATTCATTTAAGGAGCAACCGGAGCTCTGGACCTCACCAGAAATATCTCCTTTCTTCACCCATATCATCTCCGCATTTCTCGGCTTCCTTTGATCCCAGCGGCGGCCGTTATCAAACCTCCGATGACCACCTCTGTAATATCTCCCATTGTTTGGCCTCGCCAGTTTATCATTCTCTCTATCTCTTCCGTCTTTGATTGACATGTCCCTCAAACTCCATTCAATCTCAACCGTCCGATCAGCCACAACCGCATACCCTAATTTTTCCATCTCCTCCTTCTCGCCACTCGTTCTCGGCGCGTGCGCTTCACCTCCGGCAACTTCTTTCTCATCTGTCTTTTCCTTCACCTTCCACTCTCTTTTCCCCTGATTTTTCTTCAATTTCCAGGCCTCCGGTTTCGTCTCTGGTCCTTTTTCTCTTTCTCTTCCACCGTCCATAGAAGACATTTTTCTCAATCTCCTTCCATTCCTCGACTCCACGCTCCCCTCCTTCGTCTGCGGCGCATGCGCTTCACTTCTCGCCACCTCCTTCTCATCCTTCGCCGCTCCTGGCTCTGCCAGTGCCCTAGCTTCTCTCTTACTGTCTTTCGGCTTCTTCCGCAGCCTTTTCTTCTTGCTTTTATTCAATTTCTCAGTTACTATGTTCTTATCAGCAGTCTCAGAACTAGCAAGACAAACATCCACCTCCGCTTTCTCCAGTACATATCCGGGTTGTTGTTCTTTGTTCTGCTTTCGCTGTTGATCTTTGATCCACCGCTCCTGGAGTTGGAGGAGAGTCACGTAGTTTGGCGGAAAAGAAGGAAGCTTCTTCTGGTTGTACTCCATTTTTTTTCAAGCCATATCAGAGCGTTTGTTTGTTTCAAAGACAAGAAACATAGAGGTGCTATTTCAAAAAAAAAAAATAATAATAAAATAAAATACATAGAGGTGCTTTTTATTCTGAGGAGTGCTAGTTCTGGAGAAAGCGGAGGTGGCTTTTTATTCTAACGTAAGGAAACTCAAAATTAGTTGTTATCAAAATTTAAAAAGAAAAAGAAAAAGAAAAATTGATAATAATTAAAATTAAAAAATAGATGAATTGCACTCAAATATCCTAATTTTTATTATAATTGCACGTTTAATACCAGTTTTACTATAATTACACTCTAATACCCTGTAATCCGTTGACCACCGTTAGAGTAACGGTTGACCAAACGGATTCAGGCAAAATGACGAGAATGCCCCTCAAAGGAAAAAAAAAAATTAAAAATCAGATGATCTTCGAACCCAGATGAACTGGGTTCGCGATCGAACCCAGCTGGGTTCGATCGCTAACCCAGTTGCTGGTAGCTGGGTTCGATCGCGAACCCAACAACTGGGTTTGCAATCGAACCCAGAAACTGGGTTCGATCGCAAACCTAAAAACTGGGTTCGATCGCGAACCTAAAAACTAGGTTCGATCGCGAACCCAGATTTTTGGGTTCGCGCTCTAACCCAGATTTGGGTTCGAACGCGAACCCAGAAATCTGGGTTCGCGATCGAACCCAGAAGCTGGGTTCGATCCGAACCCAGCAACTGGGTTCGTGCTCGAACCCAGCAACTGGGTTCGTGCTCGAACCCAGTTTCTGGGTTTGAGCACGAACCCAGTTTCTGGGTTCGTGTTCTTAGATAATTCATCAAATTTTTTTTTTTGTTGATTTGATTTTTTAAAAAATATTTTTTAAAATTAATTAAAATATGACGTGGCATGTTCTTATTGGTTGGATGATTTTTTAAATTTTTTAAAAATAAATTTAAACGTAAAAGACCAATTTGCCCCTGAATCCGTTTGGTCAACCGTTACTCTAACGGTGGTCAACGGATTACAGGGTATTAGAGTGCAATTATGGCAAAACTGGTATTAAACGTGCAATTATGATAAAAGTTAGGGTACTTGAGTGCAATTCACCCTTGAAAAATTAAATAACATGATTAAAATAATTTATTAATATTTTATATAATTAAAAATATAAATTTAAAAAAAAATAGTTCGTTTTCATGAAAGAAGCCAACAAAACGTCATTTCCTCATTAATAATATAAAAAATATTATTTTATAATTATTTTATATTATTTAATTAAACAAATATTATATATATATGTATAAAAATATAGTATAATAGTATGTATTATAAGTAGGTAAAATATTTTTTTTAATATTAATGTCCTATTATTAGAGATAAAATAATCCATTTTGACTTTTATTTAGTTTATATAATTAGTAAAATTTTAATTATGTGGACTAAATTGATAAATTTATAATAATTTAGGATTATAAAAGTTAAAAATAGAAGTATGAGCATTAAAATAAAATTAGTTGTAAATTTTTTAAAAATAATTAAATATTAAGACACGTGTCACTCCAAGGTTGGTTCTTGGAGTGATTGTGTTAAGGTGACTGTTGTTAGCACTCATATTTTATTTTAGGATTAATTGCATAAACATCCCGTATTGAATGGCGTTATTGTACTCGCTGGCAGGTTTTCCATTTATTGCACAAACATCCTCTTAATTTCGTTGACCAAACCGTTGACCGACGGTCAAATTATCAATATGTTACTGTGGCAAGAGCAAAATTGTCTTTTTCCCATTAAACCATTAAATAATTTAAAAATAAAATAATTCCAGATTTTTTTTCCTCATTCTAGATTTTTATTTCCAAATTTTTTTCTAGATTTCTCATTAACGAAACAAAAAATAAAACCTTCTATTTTTTTTTCAGATTTTTTTTCCTAATTTGTCAATATTTTCTTTTGCATTTCTCATGAACCAAACAGAAAAAAAAAAAAAAAAAAATTCCCTTCATGTTCTTCATTTTTTACGGCAAGCAAACAAAAACAAAAAATTTACATATTCAAATTTCGTCTATTTTCTTCAATTTTCTCAACGATCAAAATATTTTATTATTTTTAATAATTATTTAATATATGAAAAATAATTTTTTTTTAAAAAAGGGCACTGTTCATCTTCTTCTTCAAATAGATTCTCATTAACAACTAAATATCTTCTTCTTCAACCAAACCCAAAAAAGTTTTTTACCCAAACATCTAATTCGAATTTTGGATTTTTGGGTTTATTGAAGAGGATTTGTTAGGAAAACAAAAAATTCAAATTTTTAGATTTTTTGGTTTGTCTTTTTGGGTAGAAGAAGAAGAATAAGGTTTGAAGAAAGATTTGTATTTTTGGGTTTGGTTTTTGTTTGGAAAAAAAATTTGGGAAAGAAGAAGAAGAAGAATAAAAAGGAAAAAGAAATATGAAGTTTGATTTTTATTTTTTTATTTTTGGGAGATAAAGATGGAGGGAGCCATGGGAGATGGAGATGGCTTTTTGGAACAAAAATGAAGAGAAGAAGAATCCATGGAACAAAAGAAGAAAAAAAAAAATGAAGAACAAGGAAGAAGAAGATTCTGAAAAAATAAAGAAAAATGAAGAAGAAGGAAAGATGAACAAGGAAGAATAAGATTATGGAAAAAGGTTGAAATTTTTTTTATATATTAAAATATTATATAATTATTAAGAATAAAAAATTAATAAATAGAAATAAAAATAAAATAAGACAGTAAGGGTATTTTGGTCATTGTGTTAAAACAGTTAATTTGACCGTTGGTCAACGGTTTGATCAACGAAATTGAGGGAATATTTGTGCAATAAATGAAAAACCTGCCAGCGAGTGCAATAACGCCATTCAATACGGGATGTTTGTGCAATTAACCCTTTATTTTATACCTAAATGAAAAATCATAATATGTCGATATTTCCGCGGACATTTTCATTTGGATACCAAAATCGATATGACGTGTAATACATTTCCATAAAATATCATGGAAGCTTTTGAAAATTTCTATGATATTTTGGTAAACTATCAATACTAGTAAAAATGTTGTGTAATTTTATATAATATTATAAAAAATTATAAAATATCAAGGAATATGCAGTGTATAGTGGTCAAAAGTAGTCCAAAAGGCTTATATCCAAAAAGACAGCCTAAACAAATGACCCAGTCAAAACCCCTGACTGAGTCCAAAGACTTGGCATGGCTTGCCTAGTCAAACAGCTCTGAGATAACAGGGATCTCTGATATCTCGGAGCACGACATCCTCACGTGATCCAGGTGCAACGGGTAGCACCAACCCCTATAAATACAGCCCTATGGCTTCATTGTTAGGGGTCAAGCATTTTCACTCCAAAGATGTTACTCTGCTACTAATCAATCAGACTTGCGCACGACACAGTCCTATGACCAGCTACGCACAACATAGCCTCATCTAAGCTTATTGCTTGCACTCGACGATTCGAACCATCACTTACCGCTCGACATACAATTGATTCAGGTAGTACTCTTCTTGTTTTCTTTCCCTTTTAGATTCACGATCTAACTTGGGCGTCGGAGGTTATTTGGTTGGCACCACACCGGTGTCCCAAGAGCACGACTATTTCTTACTGTTTTGTTGATTGTCGTCCCCTACTCAACTACTCAGACATTCAGCATTTACAATTTGTGCCCACCATGGGGCACATCATTCGATCAGTAGATTATCAACATTCAGATCATGGTGGAAGAATACCCCGTTACGTTGGAAGCCCAGCTCGCAGTGCTGATGGAACAGATGAACGAAAACTCGGAGCGACTCTAGGCGTTGGAAGCGGAAAACAAAGCCGTTCACGCTTAGAACAAAGATTTGCAAAACAAGGTTAACATCTTAGCAATGTCGACCACTTTGCCACCGGGGTTTGGCCATGTAAGTAACGAAGTCAACAACCCAGTATCTGCTCTAGGACAGACGACACCCGCGATGCTAACCTCCAACGCCCCATCCTATTTTTGAACTAAGGTCAAGCGCAAACAACACTTCCGTACCCCGAAGGCGATAAGGCAACAGAACCTATAACGCCCGACACATCAACTGTAGCAACTGTTGCCTAGGGAGAAGTAAACCAGGCAGCCCCTGTCTAGTAGACTTTCCCAACCAACACAGAAGCTGTCGTCCCCTCAACAGTGACTGCAGTCAATGTGCATACAACATCAAATTTCACACGACAGGTATGATAGGCTCGACCTCTACTTTATCTGACCTCGAACTTGTACGCAGATTTGCAAAAATGGAAACTTTAATCCAACGCATTCTTGGAATGCTGGCTCCAATCAATAAGAGCTCAATCAACAATTTCACCAACTCTCCTTTTGTTGACGCCATCGCTATTGTCGAGATTCTAAGAAAGTTCAACTTCCCCAACATGAAGCATTACGACGACACGACAGATCCGGAAGACCACATCGCCTAGTACCACTAATGAATGTTCATGGCAGCAATACTTAAAGATCAGCGGGAAGCATGCATGTGTAAGGGGTTCAGATTGAGTTTGGTAGGCCCAACATTGCAATGGTACACAAACCTACCAAACAACTCGATAGCATCATTTGCACAATTGAACGACATATTTATCGAGCAATTCGCCAGCAGTCGGAAGCTTGAAAAGCAGTCGGACGACCTCTATACAATAAGTCAATGTCAGCGGCGAGCTATTATGAGACTACGTTGGACGATTCAACAGGGAGAAAGTGTTGATCCCTTACTGTAATCAAGCAACAACAATTTTCTCTTTCAGGAAAGGACTCATCCACTACTCCGACCTTTATAAGGAACTCACAAAATACCCCATCAAAACCATAGAGGATGTCCTTACTAAAGCATGGGCCCATATTAAATGGGAAGAAGACGAAGTCAACTACACGCCGTCGAGTCATAACAGGAATGATGAACGGCGCAGTTGGCGCATCGAACGTAAATCGGTGGAACGTAAGCCAGAGCTCTATCCGACCAGTTGACGGAATGACAAAGCGCACGATAACCGCACCTTATGCGACAGGCCACCTCGTCATCCGGAGAGGACTAGAGCCAAAGTGCCTGAATACAACCTCAACATCACTTCTATCGAAGTTGTCGCGATCATGAAAAACCTTAACAACTTAGTAAAATAGCCTGGAAGGATGTCGAATCCCACAGGAAAGAAGGATTCCGCCAAGTGGCGCGATTTTCACGGAGACCACGACCATAGAACAGAAGATTGCATCGCGCTCAAATTTGAGGTGGCCGAGCTCATGAAAAGAGGGCATCTGAAAGAGCATCTTACTGATAAAGGCAAAAACACCTTGGCTCATCGAGACAAATGATAAGTCGAGCACAACACACCTCCTCTAGATCCCCCACGCCACGAAAGAGTCGTAAATGTCATCACAGGTGGGTCGGAGATCAGCGGAGTGTCGTACTTGTTATATGTAAGATTTAACCATAAATAGCCACGTCATCACCAACTGCCAGCGTGACTCCAGGAGAGAAACTATGAATACGTGTCCCATTGGGAGCAGTTCGATAGCTCCAGAGGGAAGAAGGTCTCGGTGACTGCTTACTGGAGACGGCGAGAACCTTGTGAGCACCACGAGCTTCTCAGAAACGGTCGTCGACGCGCACAAGACCCGACGACCCAAGACAAATCAAAAAGAGAGGTCAAGCCTATCAGGAGCGATGCTGACACACTGCGACATAGCAGTCTGGTCACTGGAAAGCGGAAGGCTTGAGCGCAGAGGGTAACAGACGCATTAAATGCGATGACAGGCGCAGGTTACCATTCAATGAAGCAAAAGCCCTCTGACATTAGAGGCAGTCTGATGAAGAGACGAATGTTACACATTTAAGGAAACATCTCTTTGCCTACCTCCTGAAACGACATCTGCGACATCTGCATATACCCGTAATGGAGGTCAACAAGAAGGAGAAACCGCGACTATAAATATAGGTATTTATGAGAACTAAGGTATGCAATTTCAAGAGAGAAAATAATTACCCAGAAAAAGATTTGACTCGTTCATCTACTCTTAAGAAAACCCTGAAACTGACTTGATCGTCGGAGGTTAATCGCCGGCGAAAGTCCGGCACCTCTGATCGATAGTTCTCTGTTTTGACAGGTGTATGTATCCCAAAGTTTAAGCTGAGAGCTCTACAGATTCCGCGAGAACTCGTTTCACGGGATAATATTTAGCTTTCTCGTACAATTAGCTTAACGAATCAGAAGGCGATTATACGTGGCTTCGTTGACTCGTGTTGACCGCAGAATCCATTTTTTGTTGTCAACAATTTGGTGCTAGAAGGAGGGCTGAGTGTTATACTCCTATGAGGAAAACCTTGACATGGATCCAGTCAATCCAGGAAAGGAACATAGTCCCCAGCAAACATCGCCTCCGGAGACCCCGCTATCTCCGATAAGGCAAACACCCCTCGGGTTCGTGATACCTGACTGCATGCCCGCGGCATCCCAACCTCCTCCAATAACCCCGCCTATGGAGATGTCTACTCGAGACGCGGACCAGGCCGAGTACCACCTCCAGAAGTTAATGGAGATCGTGGGAAGTAGACTCACCCCCCCAAGAGAAAAGAACGTAAGAAGCAGTGGTTTTGGCAAGGAAGTCACCAAGACTAAGGGGAAAGAGCCTTTGTCACTCTCAGAACCTTTCACAGACGAGTCGCCCACCCAGAGCACTGGCAGCTCGCAAACAAAAGAGAGGCAACATCGGCGAGAAGGGAAGACTCACCGGGAAAGTAAGAGAAAGCGCGTTCCAGTTAAAAAGTCGAAGATGACAAAACCGGAGCGATGCCAGCATCACAGTAGCGAATCCAGCCAAAACCTAGCAATTTCTTTCGAAAGTTACCAAACAAGCACTGATGGAGAATCGGTAAACAAAAGGAAGTCCATGCTGAAAGAAATCCAACAACTGAAAGAAGGACTCGAGCAAGTTCAAAGGGGAGGACATCTCCCTAAAAATTTAACCCACTCCCTCGGAGCAATAGCGAGCAAGTTCACTAATAGAATACTAGCAAAAAAGTTCTCGAGAAACTTCAAAATGCCTAGCATAAATGAGTATAGAGAAGACAGGGACCCAGTCGAGCACATATCCCGTTTCACCACTTTTATGGGCACCTAAACCAGAGATGACCGACTACTATGCCAGGCTTTCCCATTCACTTTCGGAGATCTTACAGGAAGCTGGTTCCGACAACTCCCCCCTCGCAGCATCGACAACTTCGAACAATTTAGCAGAGCATTCTCCCAACAGTTCATGGGAAACGTACAAAGAAAGAAATCCTTATCCCACCTCTCTTCAGTCAAGCAAGGAAGAGGAGAGTCCATCAGAACATATTTGTCCCGCTTCAACCGAGAAGCTGTCCAAGTAGAAGATTTTAACGATGCAGCCGCAATAAATATATTCACGAATGGGCTACAAAGCGGGGCATTTTCCTTCCAGCTAAGGAAACAACGGCCAAAAACCTATCCGGAGAAGGTAGCAGCCGACTACGCTCGCGCCGATGAAGAGGAAATAGCTCAAGGCGGCCATCTAGTGCATGGTGTACGACCCAACGAACCCGATCGTTCAAGAACCCATCCTAGCAAGGGAGACAGTGATGTCTTTAAGGGAAGGGGACCCCGAGAAGATCGCTGAGAAGTCAGAAATCGATTGCTAGAAGTCAAAAAGGTGGAAGGGAGATTCGACCGATATACTCCCCTAACGCGGGGATAAGAAGAGATATTATCAGTCGCTCAAAGCAAGGGAATCGTTACTTGGCCGGGAAAGATGACCTCGGCGCCCCAAAAGCGAGATAAAGACAAGTATTGTCGTTTTCACCGACCGCGACCACGGACACGACACTTCTAAGTGTTTCCAATTTAAGGATCACATCGAAAATCTGATCAGAGACAGACATTTGAAGGAGTTCATAATAAGGAGGGATGGCGGCAACACTCAAAGACAGCCAAGGGGACCAACGGATAAGAGACTAGAGCGCCCGAGAGGACCTTTAAGACAGAATCACCCCCGAAGCCCTAAAAAGCCTGACAGACGGTCGGAGAGCCCAAAATCTAACCCTATCAACACCATACATGGAGGCCTAGGAACGGGTGCTAGCAACAGGAACGTACGCAGAATTTTCAGTCGTGAACTCCGTGCAAGGAGACGAGAAAAGACCGCGAATTTTCAGTCGTGAACTCCGTGCAAGGAGACGAGAAAAGACCGCGAGAAGGTTGGGATCCCATTTCATTCACTACGGAGGACAGTTTAAGAGTAAACGCCAAACCGAATGACGCGATAGTAGTGGAACTCCAAATTGCACACAGGAACGTACGCATAATCATGATAGATAATGGGAGTTCTGCTGACATCCTCCACCTCTTCGTTTTCGAACAACTAGGTCTCCAACGAAAAGACTTGGAACCGTTTGACACACCACTCCGGGCATTCGGAGGGTTAGAAATCAGGCCATGGGGGACAGTGATGTTACCAGTACGGATCAGGACCAAACCTTATAAAAAGACGGTCTTGCTGGAATTCGTAGTAGTGGATATACCTAATTGGCCCTACAACGCCTTGTTGGGGAGACCTTTCCTTAACAAAACATGGGCGGTAACTGCCACTTACTGCCTCAAAGTCAAGTTCCTAACGGAGAACGGAGTCGGAGAAATAAATGGCTGTCAATGGACCGCTAGGCAAACCAACCTGTCCGCATTCAAAGGGAAGGGAAAAGCAGAAGTTTGCCAATCACCGAAAAATCATAGCAATCAAAGCTGGCGGAAGGGGAGGGGAACGCTGAAGTCCCCAAAGAGTTTGCTTTAGACCCGCGAGAACCTACGGCGTGGGAAAGCGATAATGAAGTAGAGCCTACCGAAAATGTGATACTTGACGAAAATTTTCCCGAGAAAGTGGTCAGGATAGGAGCAAAACTAAAGCCAAAAATAAAAAAAGATTTAATGGAACTGCTCCGAGAATTCAAAGATATTTTCGCATGGAGTCACGCCGACATGCCAGGGATTAATCCTTCTACCATTTCCCACGGATTAGCTGTACGCCGTGACGCGAGACCGGTGGTCCAAAAGCAGCTGCATTTTAATCCTGAAAGGAACTCCGCCATACGAGAAGAAGTTGAAAAACTCCTCGCCGCAGGGTCCGTCCGAGAATCACGTTACCCTTCCTGGATTGCCAACGTGGTCTTAGTCAAGAAAAAGAATGGGAAATGGAGGATGTGCGTGGACTTTACAGATCTGAACAAAGCTTGCCCAAAGGATGGTTTCCCGCTCCTAAAAATCGATCAACTGGTAGATGCTACAGCAGGTCATGAACTCCTTAGCTTCATGGACGCATATTCAGGATATAATCAGATCAAGATGCATCCACCTGACGAGGAGAAAACAACCTTCACCACTGATCAGAGTTTGTACTGTTATATTGTAATGCCCTTCGGCCTAAAAAACGCTGGAGCTACCTACTAGAGGTTGGTTAATCAAATGTTCGCAAAGCAAGGACGAACAATGGAAGTGTACGTTGACGATATGCTAACTAAGAGCTTAACCGCAAAGAACACGCCTACAACTTGCGAGAAACATTTGAAATCCTGCAGGAATATAAAATGAAACTAAACCCTGAGAAATGTGTCTTTGGCATGGCTTCAAGGAAGTTTTTGGGTTTCCTAGTTACCAGAGAGGGATTGAAGCTAACCCAGAAAAGATAGATGCCCTTGTCAAGATGAAGCCCTCTAGAACGCTCAAAGAATTCAAACGCCTCACAGGGTGTCTCGCGGCGTTAAATCGATTCATCGCGAGGTCCACCGACAAGTGCCTTCCTTTCTTCAAAGCAATTAAGAAAGGCAAGGGGGTCGAATGGACCGAGGAATGCGACGAGGCCTTCCACCAGTTAAAAACCTATCTTGGCAAGGCCCCTGTGCTGTCAAAACTACTACCAAATGAAACTTTGTATCTCTTCCTTTCAGTAACCGATGCCGCGACAAGTTCTGTCCTCATACGAGAAGAAAAGGGGGTACAAAAACCAGTATACTACGTCAGCAAGGCTTTGGTCGCCGCCGAGACAAGGTACCTTGACGCAGAAAAAATGGCCCTAGCTCTAATCGTAGCCGCGCGAAAGTTACGACCCTACTTCCAGGCGCATAGCATTGAGATACTCACAAACTGTCCTCTAAAACAAATATTGCAGAGGCCAGAAGTATCGGGAAGACTGACCAAATGGGCAATCGAGCTAAGCAAATTCGACGTAAGTTTCAGACCGCAAACCGCAATCAAGGGGCAAGTTGTAGCTGACTTCATCGCCGAATTCACCGAACCAATAATCAACATCGTTTTCCCCACCAATGCGGGAGAAGGTAACATTTACCCGTAGAAGTTACACGTAGACGGTGCCTCTAATTCACATGGAAGTGGAGCAAGAATGGTCCTAACGACCCCTAAACAAGATGAAGTAGAGTGTGCGCTAAGGTTCGATTTCAAAGCAACCAATAATGTCGCGAAATACGAAGCCCTTCTGGCGGGACTCCGAGTAGCCACCGCTTTAGGTGTAGATAATATAGACATTTTCAGTGACTCACAACTAGTAGTCAACCAAATCTGTAACGAGTACCAAGCAAAGGAGGAAGGAATGATTGCCTATCTGGAGAAGACGTGACGAGCTCTCGGCAGGTTTACCAAATTCAGAATCACACAGATCCCCAGGGCGAAGAACTTGAAAGCCGATGCTCTATCCAAACTGGCATCGGCCACCAACGTCCTGCTATCAAAAACTGTGCCAGTCGCGCACCTCTCGCAACCAAGCATATGTGAGGAGGACGATCTCATGGTAGCCGAGGTAAACCTCACGGAAATAACATGGATCACACCCATTATAGCATACCTAGAGCAGGGCATACTTCCAAAAGACAAGAACGAAGCCAAAAAGCTAAGGTATCGAGCTGCACGATACACCATGATGGATGGAGAGATGTATCGAAGGGGTTTCTCCAGAGCCTTGCAGAGGTGCGTCGACCCTCAAGAATCCGCGAGAATCCTATAAGTAATACATGGGGGAGTTTATGGAAACCACGCCGGAGGAAACAGTTTGGCACACAAGGCCCTACGCCAAGGTTTTTATTGGCCAACGACGTTCCAAGACGCCAAAGAAACGGCTTCTAATTGTGATAAATGCCAAAGAATTGCTGACAATATCAAGCAGCCGCCGGAGAAATTAAGAAGTCTCATGTCCCCATAGCCCTTCGCGCAGTGGGAGGTTGACCTTATCGGACCTATGCTAGCAGCGAAGGGACAAGCAAAGTACGTTATAGTGGCCGTTGATTACTTCACCAAATGGGCAGAGGCGGAACCTTTGGTCCGGATCACCGAATAGAACACTACTGATGTTGTGAGAAAATCCATCATATGCAGATTTGGAGTCCCGGACACCATTATCTCCGATAATGGTACACAATTCGACAACCTCAATTTTCCAGAATTTTGTAGGGAATGGGGGTTAAGGAACTACTATGCATCCATAGCACACCCGCAGACCAATGGGCAAGTAAAGGTTGTGAACAAAATCATCAAGCATACTATAAAGGCCAAACTAGACTCAAAGAAGGGCAAGTGGGCCGAAAAACTCCCTAAAGTCCTTTGGGCCTATCGAACAACTGCGAGAACGTCCACCGGAGAAACACCTTTCGCGATGGCATTCGGGGTCGAAGTAGTGATTTCCATCGAAATGCAAATCCAATCGCCCCGAGTAGCCCTGTATGATCAAGTCCAGAACGTCTCCGCCCTGGAAGAAAGCCTTGACTAGTTAGAGAGCCGCCGAGACAGAGCATAGATAAGGAACACTATGTATCAGTATAGGGTCGCCAGGTACTACAATTCTAAAGTAAGGGAAATGAGATTCCAACTTAGAGACTTGGTGCTGAAGAAAGTATCGCTTAACACCAAAGATAAAACCGCAGGTTCTCTGGCAGACAAATGGGAAGGACCATATCATATTATCGGGCAAACAGGTCACGGTTGTTACAAGATCGCCAAGGTCAGATGGAGAGATAATTAGCCACCCTTAGAACGTTCAATATCTTAAGATGTACTACCCATGAAAAATGTATGACAAATGTATTGGTGATCGCAGTGATATATGGAAATGATTTTTTGTACCTAACCTTTCGCGAATGCCTTGTCAGTTTGTAGAAAGCAGCGAGAACTGCCGCATTAAACATAAAAATCTCGCCTGAGAAGAATTAGCAAAAACTCTCTCCAAAGGCCTGATAAGGCGGAGAGAGCGCCCCCTCAAAAGTAAAAATCTCGCCTGAGAAGAGTTAGCAAAAACTCTCTCCAAAGGCCTGATAAGGCGGCGAGAGCGCCGCATCAAACATAAAAATCTCGCTTGAGAAGAGTTAGCAAAAACTCTCTCCAAAGGCCTGATAAGGCGGCGAGAGCGCCCCCTCAAAAATAAAAATCTCGCCTGAGAAGAGTTAGCAAAAACTCTTTCCAAAGGCCTAATAAGGCTGCGAGAGCGTCCCATCAAATATAAAAATCTCACCTGAGAAGAGTTAGCAAAAACTCTCTCCAAAGGTTTGATAAGATGGCGAAAAGACCGCCTCAAAAATAAAAATCTCGCCTGAGAAGAGTTAGCAAAAACTCTCTCCAAAGGCCTAATAAGACGACGAGAACGCCGCATCAAAAATAAAGATCTCGCCTAGGAAGAGCTAACAAAAACCCTCTCCAAAGGTTTGACAAGACGACGAGAACGCCACATCAAAGACAAAAAATCTCTTTTGAGACAAGTTAATAAAACAGCGAGAATGCTGCGACAAAGAAAAGGCGACAAAACTACTGGGTCAAAGATAAAAGTCTCGGTTAAGGACAGACAAATCACAGCAAGGCCAACCATGTCATAAATCTTGAACGCTGCCCAAACAGCTCTTCCTTCAAGACTCGGGGGTAAGAAGCAGAGAAGCAGATGTAAATATAAATATAAATATATATATATATATATATAGACACACACACACACACATCCATACGACAGAAATTTCAATGGATTCAAATCGCTTCAACTACACATACATTCAAATCAAAGGAAACAACAAAATACTGAAAACAATTAGATCACAATCAGAGATATAAAAAATATTCCATGTATATATCAAAAGTTCATAACTATTACAAAAGGTTTGCGATACTAAGAAGCAGAAGGATCAGGATCTTAGGAATTCTTGGGGGGCTCAGGATCCTAAAGATCTTTAGAAGGCTCAGGACCTTGGGAAGCTTTCTCTTTCTTGGACAACTCCGCCAAGGAAAGATGGTCCTCAGGATCCGTATCCGCCGAGGACGAGGCTTCTTTTTCACTCAAAATCAGGTTTTCCTCACCATCCGACAACTCATAGTCCACGTCTGGATCAGGTCCGGTATCTATCCTCGAGCCAAAAACACTAGATCTAGGTTTTTCGGCAGCATAGACCTTAGGAAGACCACTTTGGTTGGGTATTTCCATATGCATATCTAAGACAGGCAAACCCCAATATCGACAATGAGCCCGCCACAGCTTTCTAGAATCGCGAAGGGACTGCAAAGCCCTCGCAGCATTGCTCTGAATAGCGAGGTTCATCAACTTTCGTGCCTCCGAATCAAGGTTCGACTCCACGATGTTCCGGCATTTTTAAATACCATTCCTGAACTCTCGATGCATGAAGGCATCAAAAGCAGGGGAAGCTTTGTAGCGATCTACGGATCTGATCTCAATCTCGGTCTTCATTCCCTCCAAGTAGATTGTTACCGCTAAGCTCAGTAAGCAGGGAAAGCAGGGAAAAGAGCGGTCTTTTCAGCAGGGAAAGCGTCAAAAGCAGGGAAAGCGTCGACAGTACCGCTGAGCTCAGTAACCTTCCCCTCTGACTGAGCAAGTTTCCCTTCAATTTTTACCCGAGCGGCGACAGCAGCATCAAGTAGATTGTTGGCATAAGCAATTGCCTCGTCCTTCTCAGACAAAAGAGCGGTCTTTTCAGCCTCGAGAGCTTCTAGTTTATCTTCACAGTCGCTCACTCTGTTTTTATAAATCTCCCTTTCGGACGAGAGTGTTTTTACCAGATCCTCGAGGTCTTCGACTCTCTTCTTAAGCACCTCTCGCTCTTTAAGTGCCACTTCATTAACAGAAAAAGAAGCCCACTCGGCCTCTTTCTCATGCGCTGCATCATCAAACTTTAGCAGAAACTGCACAATCAAAGGAAAACAGGTCAGCATCTGTGAAGAATCGAAAATAAATAAGGAAAGGAATGACAATTTACCGTAGTCGAAAAACTAAAAAACGATTGCAATTGTTTCTCGATGGATTCTCCCAAAAAGTTGTCGGCAGTTTCTTGCATCTCTAAATGAATGTCTTTGGTTAACACTTGTCTGAGGACCGCTTCTAAGGAAGGATCAGATGAGGTAAGAACAGCACCGCGAGAGCCACCAACAACGTCCACACGGACTTCGGCACCATCGCCACTCATCAATTTCGGAGGCCCCTCTCCCTCTTGAACAAGAGGGCCCTTACCCTTTGCAGACGAGCGATGCATCAAAGGTTCCTCCTTCGAGCCACACGTATCGACATCCGCCGCTACCGGATTCTCTTTCTAAGGGGCAACCGTAGAAGTAACATCAAAAGCGCTCGCAGGAAGAGGATGAACAAAATTAACAGGAGGAATCAACGCAGGAGCGCCCAGCGAACGATCCATCCTTCTCGATCGGTGGGGAGGACGGCCAGTAAGAACATGTTTAACCTTGGTCCCCAGAGAACCCACCCCTTTAGATGACGAACAGGGATCTTTAAACTCTCCGGCCACCTTGCTCCTCTTTGCAGAAACATCAGAGCTCGGGGAAATATCTTCACCAAGAGTGACCAAAACCCGATCCGAGTCATCTCCTCGGCGTTTCGTGGGAACCGAGACTCTTTCTCCAGTGTCTGCGGTCTTCTTCAAAGGAGACCGTCCTTTCTTGTCCGTATCTTTGCCTAGCTTTCGGCGAGAAGCGGCTGAAAGATTTTTCAAGTCCCTAACCTCTCGGCCGAAAATTGGATCCTCGTCCTGAACTAAAAAAGAAGCCAAAAGGAAAAGTTAGCCAAAGCACGATCAACTACATGAAACGAACGAAGGTAAAAACGAACTCACTGCGGAGGCGCTCGCGGGGGAATACATCCGTATCATGATGAAAGATATCAAATGCACGTCCCAACAAAGCTTTGTCGCAACAAAGTAGGGTCGCACAGCGATCGTACACGCAAGAAGTAACAACCCGTAGAACTCGGTGGGCCTCTTGGTTGATCAACTTAGGACCCTCATTCCAGGTATTTGCACAAAAATGAAAGGGTAATTCTCGCGATATACACTATAGAAACAAAGACATGTCAGACCAATCACAAAAATACCTGGCTGAGTGAATAAACGAGGGACGTATGCCTCGCTCAAAGACTTCTCTCTATCAGCAGGAAGACTGCGCCCTCAGTCCCCACCAACAAAGAACCAAGCCGAACCAAGCCCCTTTCAATACTCATTGGAAGATGGCAGCCCCCACACGATCCCTCTTTTCTTATCATCCGACACATCAAGCTTGCCGGAGAGTTTCTTTCCATCCTCGCCGATAGGCAGCCATTGGTTCGAATTGCTCGACGCGAGATAATAGGACCCCTCGGCTTCGGGCGTTGATCGAAGCTGATAGCAGTGGCGGATCTCACGAGGGGTCAGATTCGAGAAGCCTGATTGATGCCACAGAGCACTCAAAGCCATCAGAGTCTTGTACCCATTAGGCACCAGTTGCGCCGGAGCCAAATTGACGTCGCTGAGGAAACGAGCAACAAAAGGTTGAAGCGGAAGAGTAATCCCACAATTCAACATGAAGCCATAAATGGCCACGAAACCTTTCGGAGGATTCCACGCAGTCCTCCCCTCGGGAACAATGAACTTTACCCCCCTCTGGGATTTCATAGTATTCCTTGTAGCGTCTCAGATGACGCTCCGTAACCACATTGGGCTCCGTGTCAAGGAAATTAGGTGACGACGAAGAGAAAAGCAGTTGCCTCCCCTTTTGATGACTGTTATCCGAGGAGTCTGGCCTCTGAACTCCATAGAGAGAAGTACCCTTAGCCATGGCTTCTTCTAAAGATGACATTTTAGCCAGGGGAATGTCGGCAAGGTTCTCGGAAGAAATATCGGGAGACGAAGAAGACACACTCATCGGCGACGTAACAAAAACTGAAGGAACCTGCACATTCGAACAATCGACACTCAGAGGGATAGGATGACGACAGGCGGCGTAAAGATGGAAGCCGTCCCTATCGATTTCCTTAAGCATTCGTTTAATCCTCATCCATGAATCCATAAAGAAGAATAGAGAAGAGACAAGGAAGAAACCTTACCAGAAAAGCTTGCAGACACGAACCTCGGGACTCAACGATTCTCTCAATAACGGTTCAACTTTTTACTTTCGTTCGAGACTTTGAAGAAAATAACAGAGAATGAAGAGTTTGCGAAGAAAGAAAAGTATGGTATATATAGACGCCGACACGTGAAGCGCAGCAATTAATCCCAAGAAACCAAAGAAACATCTCGAGAAAGCGAAGGAAGTAACCGGCGCACCAATGATGGAGTTTCAAAAACCAACAGTTGCCTCGAAAACCGTTACTCAAGTAAAAATGCCATAAACCGCCAGTTAATGGCCCAGCCCGCGAAAAAGGCCTTCCATTTTTTCAAAAATAAAAGTTAGGTACCATTAGTACGCTACGCACCGTTTCGAAAGAAGGGCAAAAACGACTTTGCCACCCTATCTCGAAATGCTTTTAAGAATTGCCCTGACAAGCGAATAAATCTCCTCAGATATAAATCTCTTCGAAGATTTAGGGGGTATTGTTATATGTAAGATTTCACCATAAATAGCCAAGTCATCACCAACTGCCAGCGTGGCTCTAGGAGAGAAACTATGAATATGTGTCCCATTGGGAGCAGTCCGATAGCTCCAGAGGGAAGGAGGTCTCGGTGACTGCTTACTGGAGACAGCGAGAACCTCGTGAGCACCACGAGCTTCTTGAAAACGGTCGCCGACGCGCACAAGACCCGACGACCCAAGACAAATCGATAAGAGAGGTCAGGCCTGTCAGGAGCTATGCTGACACACTGCGACACAGCAGTCTGGTCACTGGAAAGTAAAGGGCAGCAGACGCATTAAATGGGATGACAGGCGCAGGTTACTGTTCAATGAAGCAAAAGCCCTCTGAAATTAGAGGCAGTCTGATGGAGAGACGGATGTTACACGTTTAAGGAAACATCTCTCTGCCTACCTCTTGAAACGACATCTGCGACATCTACATATACCCGTAATGGAGGTCAACAAGAAGGAGAAACCGCGACTATAAATATAGGTATTTATGAGAACTAAGGTACGCAATTTCAAGAGAGAAAATAATTACCCATAAAAAGATTTGACTCGTTCATCTACTCTTAAGAAAACCCTGAAACTAACTTGATCAGCGAAAGTCCGGCACCTCTGACCGATAGTTCTCTGTTTTGACAGGTGTATGTATCCCAAAGTTTAAGCTGAGAGCTCTACAGATTCCGCGAGAACTCATTTCGCAGGATAATATTTAGCTTTCTTGTATAATTAGCTCAACGAATCAGAAGGCGACTATACGTGGCTTTGTTGACTCATGTTGACCGTAGAATCCATTTTTTACTGTCAACAGTACTCAACAGCAAAGCGACACACATAAGTTTCAACAACAACAAGCACACTGAACTACTCAATCCGCACCACGACACACTTGTAATATCACTTCATGTAGCCAACTGCCTGATAAAGCGCATTCTTATAGACAACGATAGCTCGACAAACGTGTTATTTTTTGAAGCTCTACGAGAGATGCAGATTGACGAATCATGCATCGTACGACTATCAATTGTGTTAGTCGGTTTTAGCGGCGAGCACAAGAATACCATTGGAGAAATCATCCTCACCGTCTATGCATAAAGTGTCAACATTAACACCCAATTCATGGTGTTCGACTGTCCATCAGCATATAACATCATCATGGATTGTCTCTGGATACACGACATGCGGGTTGTCCCCTCAATTTACCATCAAACACTCCGCTTTCTAACAAGATAGGGAGTGCGCTAGATCCATGGCGAATAACAAGTTTTAAGAGAATGCTATACCAACACTTTGAAAAGTAAACTAACTCAATTATAGCAATTACAGCAGTCGACCCCTAGGCTCGAACAACACAATCCAAAAATGAAAGAGCCCGATGAAGTCCAGATACATCCGGATTTTCCCGAGCACAAAATTCAGATTAGGTCGCTCCTCAAACCAGACATAAAAGCTCTACTGATCGACTTCCTTGCCAAGTACTATGATTGCTTCGCATAGTGACACGTGGATATGACAAGCATAGATCTCAATGTCATGGTCTATAAGCTCCAGGTCAACCCCAACATTAAGCCAGTTAGGCAAAAACGGAGGAAATTCGCTCCCAAACAAAATAAAGTAATCAACGAAGAAATACAAAAACTGATTGACATCGGTTCAGTTAGAGAAGTCCATTATCACGATTGGCTGGTAAACGTAGTTGTCGTGCGGAAAAAATAGGAAGTGAAGAGTCTGCATCAACTTCACGGACCTTAATAAGGCATGCCCTAAAGACTCATTTCCCTACCTCATATCGACATGATGGTAGATTCCACGGCAGGGCACGAGCTACTCAGCCTCATGGATGCTTTTATAGGATACAACCAAATCCTAATGCATCCCGACGACCAAGAGAAAATTGCCTTCGTAACCGAGCGTGGCATCTTTAGCTACAAGGTTATGCCTTTTGGGCTTAAGAACGCGGGGACAACCTACAAACGACTGGTCAACAAAATGTTCAGGGAAATGCTCGGCATGACAATGGAAGTGTGCATCGACGACATGCTCATCAAATCTCTTCAGGCGGAACGACATCTGGATCACTTACAATAAGCCTTCGACACATTCCGAAAATACGGCATGAAGCTTAACCCTACCAAATGCTCGTTTGGAGTGTCATCCGAAAAATTTTTCGGCTACTTAGTCACACATCGAGGAATCAAAGCTAATCCATACCAAATTCAGTTGATCATGGGGATCTCTTCCCCTCGATCGGTGAAAGATTTTCAAAAACTCACCGGTCGGATAGCAGCACTCAACCGCTTCATCTCCAAATCATCATAAAGGTACCACATTTTCTTTGACACTTTGAGGAAGAACAAAAACTTCGAGTGGATAGAAAAATGCAAAGTCGCGTTGCAACAGCTGAAGACTTATCTGTTGAGCCCTCTACTACTCTCGAAGCCAGCCAACAGGGAAACACTCTACGTGTATTTGGCAGTCTCAGAAACAACTGTCAGCGTCGTCTTAGTGTGCAACATTGAACAGAAACAACTTCCCGTTTACTATACAAGCAAGTCTTTACTCGACGCAGAAAAACGATATACCACACAAACATCCCTTGACCGAAATTATACAAATATATAAAGTTTGGCTATATTAACACAAACCCCTCCTAAATTTTTAAAATTGTTACACGGACACCTTATACCGTTAGATTTCAACAGTTAGTGTCTAACGGTCAACGGTCAAAGGTGAAAAAAGCTTAAAATATCCTTACTTTTATTTTTAAAATTAAAAAATTAATTTTTAATATAATAAATTAATAAAAGAATATATTAAATTAATAAAAAATTCTTAATCTTCTTCAATCAACTCTCCTCGCTATCTCCAAATTCAATACATATTACAACAACATCACCATCTTCAAATCATCAAGCATCATCATTTCTAAATCATCAGACATCACCCAACCAACTTCATCAATCCACAAAACCCAACCATCTTCATCAATCCATAAAACTCAACCATTTTCAAATATCAATACACAAAAGAAAAAAAAACCACATTCATATCAAATAAACACTAATAAAAACTCTCTTCATCGACATTAAATTTCTAACAAAGAAAAAGGGAAATGGAGGGAATATGTTTCATGATAAAATAGGTATGCTTCATGATGAAGTAGGCGAGCTTCATCTCATAGAGTAGATCTCTTCATCCATGATGGAAATATGGCTCTTAATAGGCACCTAAGTGAATGTGGAGTAATACGTTATCAGTATTAAATGTGTGGTATGATGGGAAGGGTCTCAAGGGTGCCTTAGAGACTAAATGAGTCTTCACATTCATGTGTTGATGTTTTTGTAGAGGTGGAAGGACTCGTTGATCATCACGACGAGGGAGTGGCTCTTAACTTCGGGCATTAATGTTTTGTTTTTTAAATTGTGTATTCCTCACTTGTACTTGTCTCGTATACATTTGTTGCCAACGGAAAACTTAAGTGGCTCCTATAAGTGTTAAGTGAAAGTCCTACTAATAGTACATGGATGAGGACAATCATAGAAGATGTTTTGAATGTAAGTTTTAATAAGTTTGTGATGTGAAAGTATTTTGATATTGAAATTTTTGCATGTTGCCATCTCTATGTATAAATCATGAGTGTTTTGTTTTTATGTATTTTCTTTATATGCAAAACTAACTTACTTACTAAGTTTACAACTCATGATAGTTATTGTGATTCTTAGATAGTTACGAGATTGATCAGAGTGTGCAGCGAATTTGACAGTGTTCATAAGTTTATGGTTATTCCATGGTCTATATGTTATAAAAATTCATAGGCTATTGAATGTGTATATTTCAATATATTAAACAGTTGATGTTGGAGTTTATCATTTTTGGGTCAAAGATTTAGTAAGTATTGGAATTTGATTGTTGAAATATTTGTTAAGGATTTTTTTTATTATTATTTAATTGAGTGTTTGATTGATAAGAAAGATTTCCTCCTCCGACTTTCTGGTTGAGAGAGTGACAGAGCACAATGCTCTATCTGTGATGGAGCGATGGGCTTCATCTCATGGACTGTTGAGATGCTCTGATCAATGATCGGAGATGGACCTTTGGCTCCATCTCCACATACTTCATCTCTATATGAAGGACCAGCAGTTATGGTCCTTTAGCTTTTTTTTCTTTAAAAAAATTATTTTTAATTAATTTTTTTATTGATTTAATATATTATTTAATTATTCTAATATATTAAAAATGTAACATCCCAAATTTTGAATAATTACTTTTGAACATGAGGATGTAAAAAGTTATGATTAGAGGGGTATAAAACGTAAATAAAAGTAACCCGGCCTTTTAATTGAGAGGAGGTCAACAGGCCTTTTCCTTTTATAACCCGGGGATCCTCCTAGGTTCAATTTGGGTTAGGGTTTTGGTTCGATGAATTTGGAATTTTTTTAATGAATAGGGTATTTTAGTAAAAATATATAATTAAATGAGGTTATTTTAGGAAATTATGTCTAAACAATTAAGTGAAAAGTAAAAAAAAAAAATTAGGGGTTGTTTGTTTTTTTCACTTAACACTTAACGAGTCTGAATTTGACTCATTAAATTATTTTTGTTTTTGTTTTTTTTTCTAAGTGTTCAAACAACTGAAAATTACTTAAAAAAATAACTTAAAATAAAAATTTAAAAATTCAACGTATCACTTAACATTCGCTTAACATCTAATTAAAATATTTTCTTCCATGAATATCATCCTAAAAGTAATATATTTTCAATTTTAACTAAATTTTAACTAAAAGTAGTATATCATATATCTTATAAATTATCAATCTTCATATAATGCTACTAAATTGATTGCTTTGTACATTAATTTTAACCACATAATTTTAATAAATTAGAAAGAATATATTTAAAATTTGAAATTACATTGATTTAGTATTTTCTTGATGTTTTGCATGATTTTTCTTCTTTTTCTTTTGTTCCCCATGTCTACAATAGGGTTGCCCATGGTGTTGCTAGATTGGCTGTTGTTTCTGGTGAGTCTGCACATTGGGTGCTTTATTTTCCTTCTTGGTTGAACAGACTCATCACGGATGATGTTATTTTGTTTTCTAGCTGTGCTTAATGAAATTTTCCAGTTTATATATATATATATATATATATATATATATATATACTGCAATATTATTAAATAAAATAATGATTTATTTAATATTATCAATAAAAAATTTAGTTTATAAAATCAATATTTAGATAATTTTGGTGTAAGATCTATTAAATTATTTATTTTTAGCATTGTATATAATTTCAAAAAAATAATAATTAACAATTAGTAGTTATAATAACAAAAATGTAAAATTATTTATTATCATATATTTCTCTTTTAAAAAAATAAATAATTAACACTTTTTATTCAGTTATTAAAAGAAAAAAAATAATAAAAGGTTTTAGTCTATTCAATTTTTTAAAAAATTCAAGTATTTTCAATTTTTAGATGAAAAAAAGATCTTTTAACTTTTTCTAATTTAAGATAATTTTAACTTAATTTAAAATTTAAGTTTAGAAAAAAAAAAAAAAAAAACAACCTTAAGCCATTTAATTTAAATGCTTAATCGAATTGAGATTTACATGGTAAAGAACAAACACTACCTAACTTTAAAGATGCTTTCTTTATTACACTTCTTTTCTTGTCACTAACTTTTTTTATTTTTTTTAGTCTTTCCAGATCGGTCATTTTGATTGTGTTGAAAAACACGATGACAATTATTAATTTAGTTCCTAACTTTTAACAAATTATACAATTTTTAACGCACTTTTATTTATTAGTATCCTTAAACCATAACTTTGAGAAAATATATCATTTTAATCTATCTGACCAACTGACGTTTGTCAACGTTAACGGAAAGGATTATTTTCGTCTTTTTGAGTCTAATGATGCAACTGAAGGGAAGAAAAAATATTTTATTGTATAAAAGGCAGTGAAATGGGCTTCAAAAATTTTTCTTTTATTTTGAAAACTCTTTTCAATAAGGAACGAGTTCCTAAATATATGTAAATATATATTTGTAATTACAATTACCTTTTGTTGCGTTTTGATTCTATGACTTTTCGATTCACTACCAAGCCTTCTTAACTATGATATGCAGTCTACTAACACGTGCATGGGCACGTCACGGATGGAGAGATGAATGTAGCAGAAAAGTGGAGAAGATATGACAGGCCCCTAACCTACTATCTTCCATTAGATAGCCTGCCGGCACTCCACGGTAGCTTTCCAGTCGAGGCTTGTTTCGATGAAAGACTTCTGTAAAGCTAAGCCGTTTCTTATAACTGAAAATCTGAGTAGAAATTTTTTTCTTTTTTTATATACAAAACTACTTTATGAAAATTTTGGCAGAATTTCGTCTGTTTTTCTGAGATTACCAAATCGTGAAGACCTGCATAAAAACTTGAACACTTCTATAAAATCTCAAATCTCAACTACTGTGGACCTCCGGTCCATCTCAATAATTCAATCACAACTCAAACAGTTTAAATATCAAAATACATAGTTACCAAGGATAAATAAATCAAATCCTTAAATAAAATACTTATATACTTAAAAACAATATCAAAATACAAACTTAATAACTAAAACATCCTATATGCTTGTCAAACAGTCACAGCATCCTCTAACTGGTCCCACTGGTCTTCGGCGTCCCTGCAATGTTTGCACCTATACCTGTACCTGGGAGGTTGATTTGAAAATATAAAACTATAATGAGCTAAACGAGCTCAGTAAGTGTTATCATTTTACTAAATAATTCTAACATTTCTGAATTAACCTCCCGAAAACTTTACTGAAAAGGATAAAATCGTATTTTCTAAAATCTATACTGAAATAACTAATAATCTGTTTCAAATAAAAACTGTACTGAAATCTCTTTTATAAAAACTATTTTGAAATATATATATTAAAATCTTTCTCATAAAACTATACTGAAATTTACTTTCTAAAAATCTTACTGAAGTTTATTTCCTGAAAACTGTTCTGAAATCTGAATAGAAAACTATTCTGAAATCTAATCTCTGAAAACTGAAAGCTAAGAATATATACATATACTTTCATTTTACTAAAAATTGAAAAGCTAAGAAGAGATAATAACTTTTATATATATATTTTTTTTTGAAAACTGAAAAGCTGATATAACACACACACAAGCGCGCGTGCGCGGCTGGCGGGCGCGCGTGCGCGCGCGCACACATATATACGTTTCTTTTGCTGAAAACTAAAAAAAAACATACTTTACTGAAAATGTTTTTCTACTAAAACTTCTCTGATAAAACTTTTCTAATAACATAGTTTTCTGATAATATTCTTCTGATAAAATACTTTTTTGATAATAAACTTTCTGAAAACTTATTCTGTACTGAAGATAATAATAATCTGTTTTCTAAATCCTGTACTGAAATCTGTTTTTCTGAAAATCTAGCCAAGCCTAACGTATAAAACTCTTAATTTAATATTTTGTACTGATAATCTGAAAATATTTCTGGCTTGGCTTTTGTATCTGAAAACTCCCAATGGACCCCTAAGCTGAGCTGAACTCATAGGTCGACTAACTGCACCGTCCACTGTGACATCTACGAGGCGACTAACTGATGCGCTCAACATGACATTTGATAAAAGACATCTCACTATCTATGTGCGGAATGCTGCGTCGCATACATATAGCGAGACAACACCCCAATGTGTAGGCGACTGACAGACTCGACAGACTCAACCCCCCTGGAGTTAGCGGACTGTCCCCCCTTAACTTGCCACACACAATTGGGATGTACCGGCCGGGTCTAACTGCTGATAACTGATCTGATAATCTGATAATCCATAGGGTAATTCATGGGTTTGAAAACCATTTTCTTTATTTTGAAAACTAGCTTTTAATAAAAATCATGGAATACACATAAAACATATTTATTAAATGACTATAATTTCTAAATCTCTGAGATATAAAATACTTTAATTAAAACATACTTAAACATAAATTCTATTTAACTTACAAAACTCATATAAGTAAATAAACGTATATAATATCATAAAATACGAAATCAAACTTAAGGAAAATAAACTAAATATAATTCAACTGAAAACCTGATTTTGCAGTAACTTAAATAAAGTTATTCTCTTGTTAAACTTTAGATAAAATATTTTGCTAAAATAAAATATATTTTGCTTTAAAATAAATTTACACTCATTGATTTCTGGTTCTCTCTAGGCTTAGTGCTCTGGCTCCTTCGTCTCATTTCATTTCTTGCTTTTCCGTATAATTCTTTTATTCTCCCATATTACGGAGATTTCTCCCCTAAAGTAATATATTTACAAATAAATCATTAATATAAATATAACAACTAATACAAAGACTCAATTAACACGTTCTATGCTTTATTCTTCAATTCTTCTATTCTAATATAATCGATTACGTTTAATTCACTAAATATTACGTTACAATACTATAACATATAACTATATATACATTGAATCATTCAATTTCTCTTAAATCGAATCTCATATATCACAACTCAACATATTTACTTTATTTTCTAAACACCAATTTGTATCACAATCATACAAATACAATTTCTAATACTTAAGTACCCATAAATCGAATTCTCTATACTATCAACTTCGATTTTCACACAATTTCTCATATTAATCTTCATCGATTTAACATAAGTGAATTTTCTTCACTTAACAACCTCAAATTCAACTTCATTAAACTCGATTAAACTAATTATAACTTCAATTTCGAATTTAATTTCAAAAATTCTCAAAACTAATGATTCAATTTCATTCCAAACACAACATTACAAAAGTTTCATACTACAAATTCACTAATTTGAGAATCATTTTGATTCCATACTTAACGATTCCAAATTCATAACATCAATTAACTCATAAACATTCCAATTACACAATTAATATCTTAATTTAATAATCTAAACTCAAAATCAACAAAACCCATAATTTTCTTTACTTCCATCAATCAATTTTCACGTTATATTCAACAATCAAAATTTCAACACAATTCAATAATAAAATTTCAAGAACAATTGGCAAGGTAGGAGTCTCTTGAACACTGTCAACACATTATTTAAATCATATACATGTCCAAACCCATCAAATGAATATTTACTCAAATGAATAAATAAAATTGAAATGATTAAAGGTCATGCATTGAAGCTGTAAAAGGTATATTTATTTTTCCAGAACTTAAAATAAAACTTAACTCACCAAACTCTTAACTCTTAAGAGCTCAAATGTGAAATCCATTCAAATGGCTGCTGGGTGTTTCTCCTATATTCTCCATTTTTTTTTTCCATTTCCGCTCATCTCTTCTCTTACAGCGGCAACCTTGCTCTTCGTCATTTTCCTCTTCCTCTTCTGCACGACTCTCTCTCTCTCTCTCTCTCTCTCTCTCTCTCTCCTTCTTTTTCTTTCTCTTTCTTTCTTCTCTTTCTCTTCTCCCTTCTTCGGTCACTGTTTCTTTCCTTCTTCCCCTACTGGCCGCTGCTCACTTCCTTCTCTTCCTCGGCTGCACCTTCTTCTTCTTCTTCTCTTCTTTCTTCTCTCCTTTCTTCTTCTCTTCTGCCGAGCTCTCCTTTTCTATTCTGGTTTCCTCAGAGTCTCTATTTTTTCTGTTTTTGTTCTCTGTTCTGTTTCTAGTTTTCTGGTTTGTATTTATTCTCTTGGTTGATTTGTAATTTGAGTGGAGTCTCCACCGACTTTGACTGGGTGTAGAATTCTCTTGTTTTCTCTCCAATTCTCTCGAATTTTCTGAATTCTTCTCTCTTCACCCGGTCTCTTTTTGTTTTGGCTTGTTTGAGTTCGTTTTTGGTTTGCAATTTGTGTTTCATCAACTTTCATTCAATTTGGTTTCACTTGGTCCAAAAAAATCCACTAACATATTATATATATTTATATATAAATAACTTCTTAATTACAACTTATCCCTTGAACCTTTACAAATCAGAATGTAACCACAATATAAAATTTAATCACACATGATTTTGTTCAAAAATCTTTTGATTTATAATTTAATCCATAACAATCCATTAACTCTTTTTCACAAAAATCCATTTACCTTTCCATCACATATATATATATATATATATATATATATATATATATATATATACTAATAAAATTTTACCATCATATATTAATAAAAGTTTATTATTTAACTTCCAAGAATATATTCTTAATACTCCAATTTATGGAAATCCTTACTATGTTCTCCAAAACTTATAATTAAATTTCTTATATACTTTACGAAATCTTACTAATCGTCCAATAAATTCTATTACTGTACCGTACAATCAATTCTAAAACAATATATTACAATATCGGTACGTGTACAGTATATAATATCGGGAGGGTGTATTACAAGATAACTCCCGTGTCTTCTTCCTTGGCCGGCCACGCCCTGCAAAGAGAAAAGGGTTAGAAAAAACTCTCTTTTTTCTTCTCTCTTTTTCTATGTGGCCGTTTACTTTTGTTGTTAGGTTAATTGCATTAGGTCAATTTTTCTAGTAATATATCATATATATGCTAGGGCTCTAAGGTTTTAACTTGACCAAATCAAAATAGAATTCTAAATCCCTTTTATTTTTAGTCTCCCTAAAATTTGAACCTTTGACCTCTAGGACAAATAAATAATCATATTATTTAATCCTTTTTATCCTTATCATGATTTGATCTTGCAACCTCTTATTTAATAATTAAAATAATTATTAATTATTAATTAAATAATCATATTATTTAATTAATTCTCTTTAATTAAATTGTGTCGCTTTCGTAACACTATTAATTGGATCATCGAATTAATTTACCATGACCCTCATTACTAACAACCAGGGCTAGTAAGATGACCTAATGGACCCACAGTTTTAAGCTCCAATAATACTTAGTAATATTAATTAAACTCTTCAATTAATATTCCATAATTATTAACCTCGGAGTTATTCCACCAAAAATCCGAGGCTGCACTCTCAGAACTGTAGACGTATTTATACAATCTGAAGTTTCAGTGTCCATTGATATAGTTATTTGCATATAGTGTAATCCTCCATAAGTAGTTCATAGCTAGAGTTGGGTCATAATGTCTGTTATACCCCTCTAGTTATATCTTTTCCTTTAAACATCGTTGATTCTATATGAACAATTAAATCTTGTCTTCCTCACGGAAAAAGGAGAGATCTCATAATTGTCCAAGTTCTGAATCAACCCTTAAGGGAACTACTCATCTACTTCAATCAAGAGGGAGTGGATTCCACTATTGTGTTCATATCTTCCCAGCCACAAGCTAAATCGTAACTCCAAGATACGAAGGTATTGGTCGAGAATACAATATCGACATCACTCATGGTAAGTCAAGAGCCACGATCCGACCTAAAGGAGTCGATAAGACACTCAGGATAAAGATCACCTATGAACAGCCATCGTTTGTCGATATATAAAAATCTTAACTACTAATGGATCTTAGTGAGAAATTCATATAAATCGTTGCCCAGTCCTATATGATCTCATCATATAAGGTGCATCCATTCTCATGTCAACTACATGAGCAGTCTAGAATAAGACCACCATAAATTACAGAATGAATCGCAATAGTAGATCAACCACAAACAAGGTACCTAGCTTTATTTGCTCTCTACAGACTCTTTAGATCGCATGTTCCAAAATGAATCATACTGTACATGACTTTTATATACTCATTTTGAGATTATATCTTACAATCTCGGATGTCACTTGCACAATATACAAATGTATGAAAAAATATAAAACACTTTTATTTGAATGATAAATGTTTAACTTTTATTTATATCTAATAATATTTACAACTACAAGTTTCAGGGTATAAATCCCAACAACAGCATGATGACACATGTATATTAATTAAATATATAAAATAAATTTTAAATTTTAAATAAATAGGGGAAAGGACTAAATTGTCTTTTAGTCATTAATCCTTAAAACGTCTGATACATGGCATTTGGTCCCCACAAACCAAAGCCACCCCACCCAAGCCTTTGAGCCTCTTCGTTCCTACCAAAACCGTCCGTCTACCACCTTAAACCGTTCATCTAGCCACCGTTGAAAGCGTAGCGACAAAAACAACGGCAATTTCGTACTGGCATTGAACAAGCGTCGCAAAGAGGTAACTTTTTTCTTCCCTTTTTCATCTGTTTCGGTTTTGCTTGAATGGATTTTTTTTGTGGGTTTTTCTTGGGGGTTTTGCATGGAGAGTGTTCCTTAGTTGTTTGTAACTAGTTTTTTGAAAAAAAATTTCCAATTTCTAAAAAAATAAGAAGGAAGTGATTCTTCCATTTATTACTGTAAGGGTTTTGCTTGACTGAGTTTTTTTTATGGGTTTTGCATGGACAGTGGTCGAGAGTTGTTTGTAACTTGTTTTTTCAAAAAAAAAAAAAGTTCTAATTTCTGAAGAAAAGAAGATGTAAGTGTTTCTTTCATCTTTTTTGTCTCTAGGTTTTACTGGACTTGGTTTTATTGTGTGTTTTTTTTTGGGGGTTTTGCATGGACAGTGTTCATGAGTGCTTTGTTAGTGTTTTTATAAATAAATAAAAAATTGTAATTTCTGAAAAAATTTGTTAGCGTTCATCTGTCTGTTTAAGTTTTGTTTTCTATTTTGATTTCTTTCATCTGTTTGTGTTTTATTTTCAGTATACAAAGTTTTTTTGTGTGTTTTTTTTTTTTGGGTTTTGCGTGGGAGGTTTCATAAGTTGACAATCACTGTTTTTTTCAAAAAAAATTTGCAATTTCTGTTTGCTTTGTGTCTTTGAATTTGTTAAGGTTTTCAGATGAATGTTATGTACTGTTTTTTGATAAACAATTTGCTAAGCAATTTTTGTTTGGTTACTGGCCTTTTGTACACTTAATTTTTTTATTCGTGTTGCATGTGTGTTCGTTCTGTTGTTCTTAAAATTTGTTTTTGTGTTGAAGTATGTTGGAATGACACAGTTAGTGCTTAGATACGTTTATGTTAGTCATTGTAGACTCTGTGAAGGTTGGTTGTAAGGTTGCTTGTGCAGTGGGTTTTGCATGGGTGTTTACGTTATATGGGTATATAGTGGTTTTACTTCGGCTTTGTTAATCATGCTATTTATGTTGTTAATCATGTTGTTGTCGTAGATTGTGTTTATTATCTATATTTTTTACTGTCAAGTTCACATGTTTTCTTTCATTTGTAACAGTACGATGTTGTTGTTTCTTGTTATTGTAAGGAACAACAACTAAATTGTTGACCTGAGCTTCTTAGAACCTAGCGATTGCAATGTCCTAAGCATCATAAATGATGCTATGAAGGAGATGACTGGGCAAGGTGTGAAACAATTCGACAATTGGAAGCTGTCTGTGACATTTTCGTGGAACGGGCAACGACACATAATTATTTCGGATGGCGAGTTGGTAATTGTCTTCAAAACATTTGACAGTCATTCGAAGGACATCGTCGAGTTCAAAATGAGCCTTGAACCAGTTGCTGTTGAGTATCCTGAAGAGCATATTGGGCTACTAACTTTCAACAATAAAACACCTCCAGCAAGCCTAAACAATGAAGTACCTCCAGCAAGCCCAAACAATGAAGCACCTCTAGCAACTATCGAAGAATCTGACAACGATGAAGACGATTGATATGAGGTTGATGAAGAGACTGGGGAGGACAGTGAAGTCAGTTTGGATAAAGAATTAGGTGAAGAAGGAGTATATTTATATCGTTGCGATCCCGATGGTGATGAGACATTTTTCGAAGGGTCATCGAATGATGATAATGGGCTAACTAAAAGTGCCAAGTACTGCACACAATATGAATGGACACCAAACCTAAATAGGACCATTGAATTAAGAAAGGGTTTTATATTTGGCAATACAAAAATGAAAAGAGATGCAGTAAAGAGGTATGCAATCCATGAAGGATTTACCTTGAAAAAGAACAAAATGACAGCTACAGATACACTTGTCACTTGCAAGAATGAAGCTTGTGACTGGAGACTGCATGCTTTATATCTTCATAATGGCATGATATACATGATCAAGAGCGTGTGTGGCAGTCATTTGTTTTGTTGAAGGGTTGTAGAAAATAAAAAGACTAATGCTAGGTGGGTAGCATCGGTTATTCAGACGACCAATCACTCAAACCCAACGATTGTTGCAAAGGTGTTAGGTGTGATGAACATACCTTTTACAAAGCTAAGAAGATTATTCTGAAGACTTTGAAGGCTGAATATGTCGACTCGTATATATGCGAAGCTACAGAAGTATGGAAATGCAATTCGTGTAATGAACCTTGGGACATGGGTTAAGGTAGCACTGGATCGACGTGTCAGTGTCAATCCGAAGTTTTTGCGATTCTACTTGAGTTTTAAAGCTTCACAGACAGGATTTTTGAATGGTTGCAGGCCACTTATCAGTATTAATGGCTGCCATTTGACTGGGCAATTTGAAGGTGTGCTCATATCAGCTATGACATTAGATGTATTTTCTCTATTGCCCTCCGCATTTGCGAAGCTAAAACCTTAGAGAGCTGGACTTGGTTTCAGAGGTTGCTTCATTAGACTTTGGATTGGGACGACAACCGACCCATATGTTTTATGAATGACAGTAAAAAAAGGGGTCTATCAACCTTGGGAAAAGAATGGCCTAAAGCAAGCAAGCGATACTGTTTCAGATACATACTTGCAAACTTCAAATGCGCTTTCAAGAATCATAATAAATGAGAAGTTGTGGCATACAGCTCGAGTGGGAAGTGAAGCTGATTTCAAGGAAGATTTGAAGTCGGTTGAATGAGATTCAGTTGATGCTGTCAATTGGTTGATGTCAGAGCCTGTTGACAAGTGAGCAAGACATGCATTTGACTCTCGCATCAAATCAAATCATATCACCAACAATATGTCTGAGTGCTTAAATCAATGCATTAAAGATGAAAGGGATAAGTCCATACTGACATTACTGGAGTTGTTGAGGAGGAAAATATAGTCAGGTTTTGTGAAAAGTGGAAGGAAATGAAGAAGTGGAATGACTCAATCACTTCTTATGCAAAAGAATAGTTGCTGATGAATGCAAAAGGAGCTAGCAAGCTGGAAGTGATTCATGGTAGAGGGAAATGGTATGAAACCCTTAAACCAAGTGGAAAAAAAATTATAGTGAACGATGTCTAATGTGATTGTGGTATGTGGCAAATCAGTGGGATTCCCTATATACATGCTATTGCTGTCTTCATGTATAATTGACAGTTTGCACACGAACATGTCCACTGGTATTATTCCAAGGAAGCTATGAAGTTGACATATTCTGGGTTCATCAACCCTATACTAGCTGAATCCAAGTGGCCTGAAATTAAAGATGACGTTGAAAATGTAAATGAAGTTGCTGAATCACCTGTTAAACGTAGTAAAGTTGGTAGACCTAAAAAGGCAAGAAGAAGGGGAGCGAATGAGTCACGTGCACCAACAAAAATATTCTCCAACAAATGCAAAGGGTGCAAGACGATTGGACATAACATTCGTACATGTGCAAATAAGGTAATTCAAATTTTAGTTAGTAGAAATAAATAAATAAATTACATTACATTAACTAGCATTAAATATTTTCTTTCTTATTGATGTAAGAAAGTGCAAAAGGGAAAGGAAAATGATCGAGTTCGAAAGGAAAAAAAGGTTCTTCCAGTCATAATACAACTGTTGCTGCAACATCATCTAGGTAAAGTAATTTATTTCAAACAGTTTCATTTTCTTAAAAAACTACATATTAATTAATTATCTGTTCTTAGAAAACTGCATATTAAGTAATATTCTCTTGCATAATCTATCTTAGGGCATATGGAGTAAACCGGAGAACAATTGGAGGTACCCAACAAATGTACACTGCATTTCAACCTCAGCCTTATTTAATCACAATTGGGTAACCAAATTTATTGTTATTGTCATTTCATCATTGATTTAACAAAATAAATTACATTTCGTTTAATTCAATTTTTTTGTGCTTCCATTTTTAATACAGATCTCATACTCATCAACCAAGTACAAGCAATGCATCTAAACAATAATCACAAGCTACATACTTATCCGAAAATCCCATCAGTCCACCAACACATGTAGCTGCTGTATGCTCACAAATAGGTTCAACTTCACACCTTGAAGAATTGGTAATTAGTAGTTTATTAGTTTAAAACATTAAGTATTTTTATCATATTTTTTGTATCAGGTTTGATTAATACATATAACTGTTGGAACAGTTTTTGTGATGCCCAAATCTGATTCTGCTAGGTGGTGGTTGTTTTTATTTTGTAAATTGGCAGTTGGATTGTAGTCTTTTTTTTTTTAATTAGAAATTGATGGTGTTGATAATTTTGCATGGTGGCAGTTGATGGTGATTGATAAGTTATTAAGTTAGTTGGAGAATGTGTGAATGTTTAAGGAATATATTAGTTTATAAATTGTTGACATGGAAATGTTTGTTATTTATTGAAATGAATGTTGGTTGTAGTATTACTTTATTAGTGGTCCACATTATAGTGGCATAGTAATGAAACTACAATTTTATGCTTGTTATCTTTTTTTTAGTTTATAAACAAGTGTGAAATTGCATTATAGTGGCAGAGTAATGACTCATTCACGTTTGATTTAATATAATTGTTATTTTCTTGTATGAACAATTCTGGAATTTCCCTTATATATGACAAAACAATTTTTAAGGGTAAAATTATAATTTTATATGCAGATCCAAATAATTCAAAATCATGTTTAAAGGTAAAATTGGAATTTTGAATGTACATATCAATTTATTTAGTTAACAAAATGTAAGGGTAAAATGGTAATTGCAATATTTTATTAACACATTTTTTTAGGGGCAAAACAATAATTTTAGGTCGTCAAACAGAATATAGGGGTAAAACAATCGTTCTACCAATTCTATTATGTCTGACCGTAAGAAATTTAGTCAGATGAACTAGAATGATACATTTCCTAGAAGTTAGGGCTCAAAAATACTAATAAACGAAACTGCCCAAAAAAATTTAGGGACTAAATTAATATTTGCCCAAAAAAAATACTTTGATAAAATCAGGTTGATCCAGTGGTATGCCACTCACACTTACATTTCAAGTTGTAAGTTCGAGTTTTATCCCCCTTTTTTTAATTTTCCTTCCTAAATTTCAAATTAATTGTAATAGTTAGTATATATATATATATATATATATTCTTTATGATTTGATAAAATTAAAGATAGTATCATTCATTTACTTATTTTTTGTAGAGCTAATTGTGTCGACTTCCCCTGATATTTTACCAACTATAAGCGGAGTTAACTTTATCGTTTATTGACAAACACCTTTCCTGCCCCTAGTAAAATTTAGTCAAATATAACAATTGACCAGGGAAAGTCCTTGTCAAAAAACCCAAAAGTTAACAAAGAAAACTTGGAAACAAAAGCAAACTTGCAAGACTAACCTCGATGAAGATGGAATCACAAAGTACAAACCGAAAATCACAAAAAACTTGCCTGAAATGGTCTAAAACAGTGTCGGAAATGAAGAAATACCCATTGTTCGTTGTCGAAGAACAGAGAGAAAACTGAGAGACAAATTGAAGAAGGCAAAGATTGAAAGTGAAGAAAGAGATAGAGGCGGGAAAGAATTCCATTTTCCATGATGACGTGTCACCCAATCATTAGGCACACTCCCCCATAACCGTTAGCACGAGACACAAGGCGTCTCACTCCTTCCCAATGAAGGGTAATGATTGCCTAAACGCCTAGCTGTCATAGCAACTGAAGGGTTCAGAACCTACTCGACACGGTCGCTCGACCGTAGCTTGGCCATCCACAAGGTGACCTTGAACATAGTCACCACTCAGCTCATATGCTCACAAAGTTATAGTCGTACGACTGTACTAAAGATAGACCAACCTTGTCGAGTTTCATCTTAGGGTACTTCCCAACTAAGAGGGACCTCCACATCACATGATCGTACGACTACAAGACACGACCTTGACATACACTCTCGACCTAATCGAACAAACAAGACAAAAATTTTGCCATAAGTACACGCCTTAATTCCAAGAAGTTTGAGGGCATGACCAAAAACAATCTAAGCCCAAATAGACTAAAGCCTACATAAGGCCCAGTCCAAAGCCAAATCCACAACACTTATAGGCCCAATACCTTGACAAATAAACCAAACCCATTGGGGAACTCATATGAAGGAGACCTTGTTCGACCTTGGATATAGTCGTTCGACCATGGTACCTTAGTTCAAAAGGTATTGTCCAAACCCAGAGTCCACACCTTAGCAATGGTTTGACCACAACATAGCTTGACCATGTCGTTCAACCAAGGACCTTAGGCTCAATGTGAGTCACCCTAAGACTTGGCGCAACCATCGAGAGACAAGTGTCGCTCGCCATTGCACCCTCGACGCTTCGACTATCATGAAGACTAATAGATCGCCCGACTGTCCTATATGCTCCAGCCCCCTCAAACGTATTAAGGGTCATCGTTCGACCTTCATCACCCCTCACCTCATAGGCTATACTTTAGTCTTGACTACCAAGTCAGAGACTTCATCGGACTTTGAATTCAAAGTCTGATGGACCCAGTCAAGTCCTCCTTGATTTGGGCCGAGAAATTAGGGATGCTGATCCATCCACCAACGGGTGGATCACTCCCTATAAAACCCAACCCTTACTCAGAGTGAGGGTTTATGAAATTCAACTCGCGTTTTTACTATTCAGAGCATTTCATCGGATTTCTACTACTCAAGCTACACGATTCCCGAGGATCACTGTTCCTAAGTGAATTCTAATGACCGGCATACACTGTTTATACGTGATTCCGATCACCTCCATTCGTACTTTCTACTGTCGTAAATATATACCCAGGAAGTATATTTTACTGTTCATTCCTCATTACTAGTCTATTTCTTTCTACCGGATTAACTTGATCATCGGAGTATATTTGGCCGGCACCGCCCAAGTGTCCAAATACTCCGGTCGACCGTTCGACTCTTATTTTGTAGGTTGTAATGCCCCGATCCTTGTCCAACCATTTTCGTGGTCTACAACCAGGGGAAGTTCTTGTCAAAAAATTCAAAAGTTGACTAACCGGAGAAAGGTCTTTGTCAATAAACTCAAAAGTTGACTTCGCATGTAATTGAGCAAACTTCAGGGGAGGTATGCGTTATTTACTCTTTTCTGAGTGATAATTTCTTAAGGATGAAAACGTCTGTCATAATAACTTTGTTGAGAATAAACTATTCGTTGTGGACAACACAACCTTTACAACTGATATTTATGTTATTTATGAATTTATCACCTCTTGTATATTATGTCTTTTATTATTCAAATCATTACATGAGGTGGACGACAAATGATATTTATTATGCGTTTGAGATTGCTATAGTAATCTATGATTCATAAAGTATTGATAAATTAATTAAAAATTAATTATTTTTTAAGTCTTTTCTCTAATGATCAGATTATAGAATCAACTTTAGAAATAATCAATTTTTCATTATTTTATGAAAACAAAATAATAATTTATTTCATAACTTACAGTAATTTCAAATACACACTTACTCCAATAGCTTATAACATGATTTTTTTTTTTTTTTAAAAAAAGAGCTCATATCATGATTTGGATGGGTAATTTTTTTGCCTTTGAAAAAAAATAATAATTCCCCAACTTTGTAATCTAACATTAGTCAAGTGACGTTTACAAATTGTTTTGATAATCAACATAAAACTAATGTAAACGTCATGTCAAATAAATAAAATTTAATGTAACCATATAATACATCTATTATGTTTTTACCTAGTCTATATTTTGAAAAAAAAAATAATTATAAAATTAATAATTATCTGAATCTATTCAATATAATACATATAATTTTTAATAAGATGTTTATAAAAATGAGATACCTATAGTTTTAATACGGTGCATAACTATTTTAGTATTTTTAGAGTCCAATGTGTAACGACACTAGTGGGCTTTTTCCTAGCCATGTCGAGTGCTACAAGCTTGGCAGCTTCGGCCTTGAAAAGCTACCAAAGCTTGGAATAATTGGCTTAACAAGATCATGAAAAAGAAAATTGCTCCAATTTAAATTTGAATCATTCTCTGGTCTAAAAATAAATTACTTCTATCTTTCGTGGATCCTCTAACACATCAGTGTATACATAGTTATATTTTTACAATCACGGTTTGTTTTATCTTTAACGTTACTTTATTAATAATCAATCATAATTTTTATTTTATTCTATATTTAATACTTTAGAGAGAGTTATCGGAACCTACTGAGATTAAACTCCTACTAACCATTCGTAACTTATTATATAAGCATATCCACATTTAAAAATTAAATAATTACCATAAGCTCCCAATAGAATGTTAATAATACCCTTATTAAAATTAATTTACTTATTTTCACACAATTTATTTATAAACCCTTTTAAATTATCAATACACCCAATTTAATCATTTAGGCCATTATATTAGTTAAAAAACACATTAACATCTTTTATATTGCTTTTGAATAAAATGATGAATTAATTATTAGAAAAAAACTTGCAACATTCAACATAAGTAATTATTTTATGAATTCTTAAATATATTATTTTTAAAAGAAATTTAAACGTCCATTAGCTATTAAAAAACATTAAGGCTGAAATTTAAAAATTGAACTTTACAACTCTATCGATGTTTCAAATTTATACAGATTAACAAGCCATCGTTGACAGTAAAGGTAAATAAGATAATTAATTTTTCTTTAAAAAAAATCCCATGAACAAACATCAATCTACGCCTCATATTTTTTTTTATATATTTTTTGTTAAAAAGTATATCTAACTTTTTATTTATTAACAAAAAAGAAAGACAGAAAAAAACTTAATTTAAAATTTAAAAAAATACATCGGTTTGTATGATCGAAATTTTATAAAATTTATTTTTCAATTACTTTATTATATAATAATTATAAAAAAAATTAATATATATATTTTTTTAATAGGATACCATTACAATACAAATAAGTGGATGTGCTTGAATGCAATAATTATGAGAAAAATTAATACTTTAATAGAATACCTTTTCCCTTCTATACGCCACCAAAGTTCTTTCCTCTCTTATATAACAGGCGGAGGATAGAGTTCTGCTCAGGAGATCTATAGCGGTAGGCGTGGGCGTTGGATATCATTTACTGTTTGCTTATGACAGTCTCTTCTTTGACGGGCTACTGCTAGGGACAGTCAGCACCTGCGCCATATCCTGGACTTGTATTCAAGTGGTTCTGGGAAGCTTGTTAATTATAATAAGTCAGCCTTTTGCTGCACTAGGGGTGTCTCAGATCAGATTCGGATCCATTTGCAACATTTCTTAGGGGTCCGGACAGTGGCTTGCCCTATCTTGGCTTGTCGAGCTTCGCTGGTCGAAATAAATGAGATATATTTTCATCTATTAAGGATAGGATCTGGGCTAAATTACAAGTTAGCATAATAAGCTCTTTTCGATTAGGGGCAAAAAATTCTTGATTAAGGCATTGGGCGGTCGATTTAGACGCGTGCGATGAGCCTTTTCAAGTTCCTATCGTTGCCTGTTCGGTAAATCCATGCAATGAGTGCTCAGTTTTGGTGGGGAACACCGAAACTAATTAACCAGAAGATTCATTAGTGTTCATGAGGAAATTGTGTCTGAACAAGGAGGATGTGGGGTTAGGATTTCGTGGCTTTGACTTTTTCTAATCAGGCGATGCTTGTGATACATGGACGGCGTCTCATTCATAATCCGGATTCTTTAGTGACACGAGTTTTAAAAGTAGCCTACTTTCTTCATATTGATTTTATGCAGGCTAAAGTTGGATCCTTTGCTTCGCTTGTCTGGCAAAGCCTTCTTTGGAGGCGGAAGCTAATTCAAGTAGGCAGTCGTTGGCGTGTTGGGTCTGGAGCTGATGCTTCTATTTACGTAGATCGTTGGTCCTAGTCCAAGTACGTTTAAGATTGTGTCCTTGCCTGTTTTGACCATCGATGCGAAGGTAGATATCCTCAAGACACTCACCCCACGAGTGCAATGCGGGCCTTATCTCTGCCTCGTTTCTTCCAGAGGATGCAGAGTCAATACTCAGGCTCCCTCAATCCATATGCCATCGGCCGGATTCGCTTTGTAGGCACTATGACCAGCATGGTCACTATACAATGTACAGTGGGTACCGATTTGCTTCTTATCGTGGCTCAGCTGCAAGTTGTTTAGAGGGTTCAGCAATTACGGAATGGTGGAAGTCCATATGTAAGTTTAAGCTGCCAACAAAAATCAAAATTTTCATGTGGAAAGCTTTCCAACAATGGCTGCCAGTAATGTCAGTTTTAGAGGGACGAGGGATGCCTTTGAGTGTTATCTGTCCAGTTTGTAAAGACAATATGGATACTATTGTTCATGCTCTTTGGGGTTGTATTTCCCTTCTTCTGGTTCTTCGTTCGTGCAGGTTTATGGGGGACATGCCTTTCTCTAACTCCATGTGTTTCATGGATTTTGCTTTGTCTTGTCTCCATCAGTTATCTCATCTGGAATTTATGGAGCTAGTTATTGTTTGGTGACGGGTTTGGTTTCAAAGGAATCATGTGGTCTATGATGAGGTAGTGCTAGCTGCGGATGAGATTGTGGGTTGGGCTCAAGCTTTTCTTGCAGAATATCAGCATGTTAATGAGAGTATATCTGCTCCGCAGACAAGTGTTCGTTCCCCTTCTCTTTCGTTATGGATCCCGCCTCCAGCTGGCTCTTTTAAGCTGAATGTCGATGCCTTTGTGCTAACTATTACGGGGTTAGTTGGCTTAGGCGCTGTGGTTCGCAATTAGGCAGGTATGATCATGTTGTCTAGTTGCAAGCAAGTTCGAGCCCATATGTTTGATCAAGCGGCAATGAATGCAGGTTTCTGTTGCATATGATGCTCCGAGTCTAGTCCAGCTAGTTCGCTCCAACTCCACTGCTCTTTCGACTGTGGGTTTGATCATTGATGACATTCGGGATGGTCTTGCAGGTTGCTCGGAATTTTCTGTTAATTTTTTGTTCCAATGTGGCACATGCCTGCCACATGGTCTTGCCTAACTTGGTTGCTTTTTGCCAGGTCTGGACAGAGGAAATACCTCCTGATATTGTTGTCTTTGTATTGGAAGATTTCCAAAATCCTGTATGATCTATAATACTGTTTTTTCTCAAAAAATATATATATACCATAATACAATCAGCAACATTTAATAATAGCCCTTGAATCAATCTAAGAATTGTTATTAAATAATACTTATTAATATATTTATTATTAGTTATTAAATGGTGCTTGTTTTCTCTTTTTATTATTATTTTTAATTAATATATTAATAAGCATCATTTAATAACAACCATTCGAGTAATCCAAAGACTATTATTAAATAGTGCTGATTGTATTATAGTAAAGGGTTCTTATATGAAGTTCCCTCTCTCTCTATATATATATATATTATATAGAAAATATTTAGTCGAATTAAAAAAGAAACAAAGTGATGAGATCACATAGTTACTAAATCACATAAAAAGCAATAATAAATTATTTCTATTCATTGATCAAAAACTTAAAATAAATTGTATTAGACAAAGATGTGCAACATGGTTACTAAATCACATAAAAAGCAATAATAAAACTATTTTAAAAAGCTTAATCAGTCAATTAATTTTTCTCTTATACTCATTAACTATAGACTTATTGTCAATAATTATTATCTCTTCGAATACTATAGGGCCACGCTGTTATACAAAACAAAACTACAAGCCATTTATATCCATTGATAAAACCTAATATATAAAAACAAATATAATAACAATAATAATAATAAAAAAAAAAAGTGCCCATAGTACCATGTTAGCCATAAATATGATTTATCCACTCATATTTTATTAAAAATTTTAATTATAAAAATATCCCAATACAGACAAAATATTTTGATTAAAAATAACGTAAATACGATTTACATTCATTAATTACCTCATCTTATTTGCAACTATGTTAAACAATTTATTTTATATATATAAAAAAAGGACAAAGCCTATGATAAACCTAATTAAACCCTGAAGGCTAGGTTGGTACATGAGACTGGACATGACTAAATCTTAGTCCAATATTTGGTGTGTTACTGGACTAATTTAACTGGGACTAATCAGTCTTGAGCCCACAAAAAAAATTTCACCGTGCTTCACTATACAGTCCCTTTCAAAACAAAGGGCTTATTTTGTCCCTTCTCCATCTGTTGTCGCCTCTCCTCACTGCCTCACCCGTCTCCCTCTCTCGCCGCATGGTCACCAATATGTCTTCCACATTATAAGCCAAATTTGAAGATCATCAAGCCAACTCTACACTGAACTGTTGGTGATCTGCTTCTCTTCTGCATCTTCAAGCATAGCGGAGATATTCATCAATTTGGTCTCCCACCTCTTAAGATCAAAACGGATTTGCTCTCGGAAAAAATGAAAAGAAAAAATATGGAAGATGAAATAGAGAAAATCTGCAAAATTTTAGCTTTCAACGGGAAAAATGATGTAGAGATGGAATAAAAAAATCTGCAAAAACTTGATCTGAAAGGAATTTAGCTTCCACAGGGGAAAAAGGAAGAAGAGAAGGGAATGATTTGTAGATTTTTTTTTTTATACTTTTTTTTGGTTTTTTGAAATATTAGATCATCTTCAATGCTATTATACATTTGGAGAAAATTGAGTGCCACATAGGATCTATGTTGAAAAGGTTAAAAAAATATTCTTCAATGCAATTATCTAACTTTAATATAGAAATGATGTGACAAAAAAAAAGTTAGAAAATATCAAGTAGAGTTTCTAATTATAGATATCCTTCTTGATATGCTGACTAGGATTTCTAACTTTTCCCACCAATAAAATTTTAGCATTTTGTCAATACATTTAATTATCATATTGAATGGAGAGAGAATGTAACAAATGACTTATGGTGATTGGTTTAAAATTACTGTTTAAATACTCACATTGGAGAAGTGAATATGCATTTCTATAATTTTTTTAACAAGGTGGATCCATATTATTTAAAAATGCTGATGTGGCACTATTTAGATACTCAAAAATACATATTTGCATTGGAGATGCTCTGAAGTATGCAAAAAATTGAATGGGAATTCAAAAACTTTTTAGCATTGAATAGGAAAAATGATATTGTCGAAGAGAAAAATCTGTAGAGAGTTTAAGGGAAATAAAGAAATATAGGTTTGAGCAGGGAAATTGAAGCTGGAGAAATTTGCAGAAAGTTAAAAATGTAGAATTGATATTTACAAAACACATTGTATGATATAAAATAGAGAAATTTCACATCCAAATTGAGAACAATAACTTATTTTAATAGTCTAGCTCCTTAGTCCAATGCAGTACCAAATACAGGTCAGGACTTAGTCCCAGTCCAGACTAACCAATACAGTCCAGTCCAGTCTAATCTCAGGACTTAGTCCAGTCCAAGCCAGTCGTGTTTGTTAAACGAGCCCTAAGGGGACAGAGGGTCCCGCTGCCGAAACCTCTGCTTGGAGAGACAGAGCCAACAATATCCCCGTTATCGAGGAAAGAGTAAGACACCGTAGTGACACAAACCATAATCCTCTCTACCCAGGTCATTGGAAAGCCCAACCTAAGCATAATATGTCAAAGAAACCTCCATTTCAACTCTGTCGTAGGCCTTATAAATGTTTAGCTTCATGAAAAGATAACCAATTTTTTTTCTAGATTTTCATCTCTTCATGGCATGAATGCACTCAAAACCGATGGTGGCATTATGCATGATCAACTGTCCTGAAATAAAAGGTAAGGAGAAAATGTTACATAATGTGTTTAAAAAAAATGTTATATTGATAGTGAAACTGAGAATAGTATTTCACAGTCTGAATATGAATGTATAATTGGAAGTCTATTTATAGGCTACATAGAATCTCCTATACGTGGAAACTAGAATAATATAATATATACAAGGAATAAGAAGATATTACAATAATATCACATAATATATGGTAAAATAATATTGAGTGATATTGATTGGATTGATATGGTAACACCCCATCGCAAACTCAAGATGACGAGACAGAAGCAAGCTTGAGTTTGGAAAAAAGAAAACCGAGAGTTGTCCAAGGTGCGTATGTGAGATAACTCGTCGGGGATGGACAACAACAGACAAGATAATCGCGGCGGGAACTGTTGGTGCACATGGTACCTCTACAGATGTTCGATGGAAGCAAGTCACAAGGTGGTGGGATGGCCAGAAGATGCTAAAGAGGATGATACTAGCGGTGGGATGCAACACCCAACAGTGTGGAACGGCTGACCAGAAAACAAAAAAAATAATAATAAGAAAATAAAGCTAAATTACCATAGGTCTGATACCGTGATAGTGAAACTGGGGATAATATTTTCATTGTCTAAATATGAATATACAATAGGAGTCTGTTTATAGGCTACATAGAATCTCCTATACATGAAAACTAGAACAATATAATATATAAATAGAAATAAGAATATATCATAATAATATCACAATGATCAATAAATAATATCCAGACCCACCTAAGGTTTGCTCTTCTACAAAGTGAAACAACTTTTGAGTTTTTTGACAAAGATCTCTCTTATTGTTAGTCAAATTACATCAAATTTAACAGTTAACCAGGTTTGGCTGTAAAAAAGATCAAAATACCCCCAAAATAATATATAATATTATTAAATAAAAAATAGTTGAAGTAGACGGTGGAGATTTTAACAATATTTTTATTATTATAAATTTTAGTAATTTTATATATTATTTTGAGGTATCTTGATCATTTTAACAGTCAAACATGATCAACCGTTAAAGTGGAAGAAATTTAACTAACGTTAAGGAAGATATTTAATAATAAACTCAAATATTTTTTCCGCTTATAAAAGAGTAAATAATAGGAATTCTGAATGTTATTTATTTTATCACAATATATTGTAATATAATATTCAATGATATTAATTAAATTAATGGAGTAACATTTATAATGAATTAATGGCCTGTATAGGTTAACTTAACCCAGAAAACACTACCTCATTATTTTTTTAGTTGAGATGTCTTTTATAATTTTTGCGTGCAAAATGGTAATAATCCTTTACGGGAATGATTTATTTCTTGGAGGAGTCATGCAAATGCAATTAGTGGTTAATATAAAGAGAAATTGCACTCACGGAAAACATGACTAGACCTCTCACGAAATGCATACGGATGACGTGGCAATCAACAGAAGCACCGCTACGGCGCGAGCAGAGAAAAGACGGCACGCTTTAGAAAGTACGCACATAAACTAAAGTTGGGGGACACGTGTAAAAATATCTCGTTTTACTTAAAATACTATTAAACCTCCCAAGCAACATCATTCCCTCCAATCAGATTCTAACTCATCCTTTGCATGCAATGGAATATAAAGCATGAAGACACGTGGACGAAAGCCAAAAATAACCGACCCAGAACTGGCTGCTTTTGTAAAAATGAATCCCAAACCCAAAAACCACCAAAAACCAATCCTGATAGGTGTATTCACGCATGGCAGCCTCATACACACGTGTTTGAACTGAGGGTCTCTTTGATTGGTGTGAGAAACCAGCTATTTCTCTCTCTGTTTACACTCTGCTATCAAAAACCAAAAAGTAAAAACCATTCCCTATCCATGATATCCTCCTCCCTGGTAATTGATAATAATATGTGTTAGCACTTGGCATGCATGACCCACTAATACACAAAATCCCACATGTCACTGTATCTAATTCTCTCAAACACGTACCCACCGTACATCTCCAAGTGTCACCATCTCCTCCCTCCTCGCTTCATGTTGCCTGCCTCTCATTGGCCAATCTTCACACATATTAAACCCTCTCACTGCTCATCATAACCTTACATTTACCTTTCTCTTCTCTCTACCGTTTAGTCACTCCAATCACAGTCCCTTCACTCGTCTTGTGAACAAACAAAGCTTCTCTTCTATGTTTATTACTTCCATTGAAGCAAAAGCTAGCTGAGAGTCTTTGATCAAATTAAGAAGAAGCTTATTAACAGGTAGAATTTAAAACCATAGCAACCATGATCAAGACCTTGACTCCCTATTCAACCGCCGCCACCCCAGAAAAAACAGCTGAGATTATGTCTAGGTACAGGCCTATAGCACCAAAACCAGAGGCTTCTCTGAATTCTATGAGTGAGAGTGCAAAGATCAGGCAGTCTCCTTATCTTAGGAATTTATGGCCACAATTGCAGGCCAGGCCCACTAGAACCAGAAAGAGAGGAAGAACAGCTATGTCACCACCCACTCTCGACCTCAAAAGACCAAAGACTCTTGCTCTTGGGCTTTCTTCCCCTACCCATTTAACATCCCCTGCCAAAAATCTATCTTTTCAAGGTTTTGCTCATGCTCCTCAGCTCACTCTTCCAAACTCGTCTGCACTTAGTGCCAACTTGGAAAATCCGACCACAACTGCTTCAAATTTGGTCACACTTCCTCTTCTTCCGTGTACTCCACAAACACCTGAACTGAAGAATTGCACGGAACCACTTGGAGGAGTAAAGATAATAGATCTGAATAAGGTGGCTGAAATCCCAGAAGAGAAGGACCTGTTGTTGCAACTGCAAGCACCATCCACAACCAATGTTATATCACCACAGCCGGTTCGACCGGTTGGCTCAAGCATAAGCGTCGGGTGCATCAAAGAAGATCCAAGCCTGACCCCAGCAGTGCAAGTTCCAAAGAAGCCTGAAGAAGTCGAGGAAGAGGTGGAATCCGAGAGCTTGCCAGCAATTATAACGGACTCGAACAACAAAGTGAGGATGGCAAATTCAGCATATAAAGAAATGGTGGGTCAGCCAGAATGTTCGTGGTTGGATTCTATGGTGACCAATGATGGAAAACTAGGAGGCCGCTCATGCAAGAGGATCTGTGGGGAGGTGATGCTTCATTTTTGCGATTCAGAGGGCGTGCATGCAGTTTCATCAAATGGGTTTACATGCTGGGTGAGGATAGAGTGGGGAAGTGTTGGCAAGAAGAACTCGATCAATGCTTTCTGTGATGTGATCAGATTGTCCTGTGAGTCTAAGGACTATCTCTTTGCATGGAGGTTCCACACCCATACCAGAGACACTTCTCAGTCCAGTTGCGATGCTTGAATATCTTATTTGTACACAGATGTAGTTTACTAGAAATTGCACCTAATCTACTATGTATACATATACGTAAAGTTTTATTTTTTTTTTCCTCAACTTTCTACATATCCATTATGTCTATTTCCACAGAAAATCTAGCTTTCTGTATGTTTCTATAATTAATATAATGGACTTTGGTTACCAAGCTAAAAATCTAGCTTTCTGTATGTTTCTATAATTAATATAATGGACTTTGGTTACCAAGGTAAGGGGTAAAATGGAAAAGAAAATATCGTTATTTTTTTTTAATATAAAACACATCGTTTTTGGAGGAAAAGAAAAGGTCACAAATTGCAATAGAACATTTCAACATTTATTTTATATGGTAATGAAAGTGCACTTTTAATTTAAATTATATTTTATATGGTAATGGAAGTACACTTTTATTTAAATTATAAAATTTAATATTTTATATAATTATTAACTTACCCTCAAATTTATTTAAAAAAATTATTTTTTTTTATTTTTTTAACTTACGTAATTCTTAATTTTTTTAAAAAAATTAATTTTATCTTTATAATTAATATTTTATCTATTAAATTAGATATGAAGTATACATTGATTATTTTATTTTTTATTAAATTATTAAATTAAAAAAATAATTTTATCCTCTAACTGCATATATTTTAACAGAATAGTTTAATAAAAAATTAATATATATTATAAAAATTTTAAAAATTTATAAAAAAAGTTAATAACTATATAAATTAAAAAGTAAAAGTAAAAATATGTTAAAAAATAATATTATCAAATATGTTAAAAATAAATTAATAAATATCTAAAATACTTAATTATAGTTTAAATAAAAATACAATTTTATTTTATTGTAACGTGTTATTACAGAACTGGGATACACAAATACACTACTGAAATTACAGATTTTTTCAAATTTTAAGCATTCATGCATCATCATGAGTAAAGTTTAAACATCTTGGGTCTTTGCGGGGCCCTTCCACTTGAAGTTGTCAGCATAGGACTTAGGCTGCAAACACAAGAAATTTCATTATCTAAACTCACGTACCTAAAACTGACGTACTTAAATAATCTGTTTCCTGTATTTTTATGGCAAATTAGATGTTCTTTATTCACACGAGTTAGAATTAGTACCTTTAGAAGAGGTGTATGGCGCTTCTTCACCTGCACAAGAGTTGAAACTGTCAAGTATATACAGACTGTTCAACAAAATGATCATATAACATGAGCTAGTGTGCAAGAATAATAAGACATAATCAGCACATACTGTATATTCCCAACCATATTTTTCAGCAAATGCCTTTGCAGCTGCTTCACTATCAAAACTTAGTCCTGCTTCACCAACATTGGCGTAAGGGTCTCCTGTGGATGTCCAACCCATTAAAGGATTTTCCCACCTGAAAACGGTGTCATTAATGAAAGGAAGTGAGTTTTTCATGTCATTAATTTGACCAACAAAGGTACATATAAATAATAATAAGCCTTCAAGGTCAACATAAATACAGATAATGTGTATGGTCATCAAATACAACTCAAAAAGCTTAACTAAACGGTTACCGTGAGGAAATTTTTTAAAGATATAAATACTAAACGTTCAAAATTATTCCTAGAACTTATTTGAAGTGACCGTATAAATTATGCACTTAACAACATACTTCTGTGTTGACAGAAAATTAATTTTCCATTTCCCAACTTTCCCTGAGCCTTGCTGACTTGCAGTTCGTGCAGGCGAGTAAATAATAACCTGTTCAAACCAAAATGAAAACAACACCATATACATGTTCCCGATTCATGGAATCGAACTATGCATTGTGAATAACATAAGCACAAAAAAAAAAAAAAGAAAAAAAAAAGAACTAAAGTAGTTAGTGTCAGTAATTATTGGTGACCTCTGTGCGAAAAGAGAAAACCTGGAACAATCCAAGTGACAAGATAGGATCACTCTAACTGACAATTCTGTGTGGGTGATCAAATGCAAAGACATCACCATTTTTCGCACGAATAGGGATTTTGCTAGGCACTATATACACCATTCTTCATTTCACTTCTTACAGTGTAAAACAACAGAGAAGCCAATGTACTTCTTCCTATGAAACACTCAATCTGGGAACGAATTCTTATTCCTTTTGCTTATAACAGAGATGTTTATGTTTAATCCACCATGATTTCAGCATTTATAATTTTCCATTATGTATGGTTACTCAATTTCCTTGTAACAATTAGGAATAGAACCACCAAGACACAATTTCTTTTAATAGATAAATACTGAAAACAGGCAGAAGCTATAACAAGATGAGTTTTTTCTCTTCAATTTCTCCCCTTACCATAAATCTAAAGGTTCTAATCACAGTTTTAAATCAATGAAATCAGTTCTTTCAATTGAAGTCACTCTTTTTCAACTTTCAGTACCGTACATTTCCTCTCAAGTAATCAATTTTATCATCTGTATTTAAAGTTAAATCTTGATTGACCGAACCAAGTTATCTAATTTTGTTGGGCTGAAACAGATCAAAACCCTAATTTTATTATAGAATTTGAAAATCTGAAGCTTCTACTCTATATAATATAAAAATAACTGAAATAACTAGCTCAATATAACAAATTCAATTAAGAATTATGTAATTCAAGACAAAAATATTGGAAGTTCTACCGAAATTTTGTATGTAAGAATCGATAAATTAATAGAATAACAAAAGAAAAGTACCCGTCGTCGACGATGTTGCTCTGGAATTCCAGACAACATCCCAACTTCACCGGGGTTGACTTCGACCAAAGCATCCGATGAGGTTGAAGAGAACCGTCCAGTTGAAGAATATAAAGTTGATGATCGGAGAACTCGCACTCGTCGCAAGAAGCTCGCCATTTTCGGTAGTTTATTAAATGATAATCAAATCAGTCGCAGAGTTAATCCGGTTGCTAACGGTCAGCTTCGAATTCACCAGAAGTTTCGCGCTTAATAGCTGACACGACGTGGCAGGCTACGATTTTACGGAATCTACAAAACTAGCGGACGTGGCCTACTTTGTCTATTTGTCATGTTCGCTTAAGGAGCTATGTGGTTCTTTTATTTTATTGGATGCTTAATTAATTTTTATTTTGGCACGTGACATCAAATTCAACTGGGGAGTTGTACCAATTTAAATATGGCCCATTTGTTTGAACTTTGACAGGATAAGGCAGGATTGGAACTTTTTTAGGCCTAATTTTATATTTAATGGTCAATCCTGTGTCTCATCATTTAGTCCTGCTGGACAATTTTTTTTTTCCAAGTAAAATTTAATTTAAATAATTTATTTTTATTAAAATTAAATTTAAAGTATTTATTATTTAAAAATTAATTTAATATAATATTATTTTAACTAATTTTATATTATATTAAATATAAAACATAATTATTTTTTTATCAATTATATATAATACCAAATAAAAAATAATATTATTTTTAATTCAATTCGTACTGTATTAAATACGTTACAGTATTAATTTAATCTAATCACATTCAATTATATCTAATAAAATAGTTCAATCCAATTCTATACAACAAACGCACTCATATTGAATTGCTTAGTAAATAGTTTCATAAATATAGTTGTTTTTTTTTTCTTTTCTTTCATTTTTTTTAATGCTGTTGTAATTATAAAGCCTTTTGTGCTGACAACAAGGATTAAATACCAAAATTTTAAAAATACAATACATTTGCTCCAGAGATATACATTTAAGAAAAAATAATATTTTAATTTAAAATAATAAAGCATAATATTCAGAGAGATTCATGGCCTTAAAGCTTGATATGTCCAAGAGTTATGACCGTATGGAGTGGGGTTTCTTGAAAGCCATGATGGTGAAGCTTGGGTTCTCGAGCAGCTGGATCCATAAATTGATGCATTGCGTGTCTTCGGTCTCCTATTCCTATCTGATCAATGGGGAGGTTAGAGGATTTCTAAAACATTCCAGAGGCTTACGCTAAGGGGACCTCTTATCTCCTTATCTCTTTCTTCTATGTCCAGAAGGCCTTTCTAGTCTTCTCACAGCAGTTGAGAGGGAGCGGTCCATCCACGGGATTGTGTGTGGTAGCCTGGTAGGGGCGGCCCCAGTGTTTCTCACATGTTCTTCGCTGATAACAACTTACTCTTTCTTCGCGCGGAGGTGAGTGATTGCATCCAGGTTCAACATATCTTATCAGTGTATAAGATAGCTTCAGGGCAAACCACTAATCGTAGAAGTCTGCGGTGTACTTCAATGATCAATTGGTGACTTTTCGCAAGGAGGAGCTTAGCCGTCTCTTGGGCGTTCACTTGGTAGCTTGCCATGAGCATTATTTGGGTCTTCCTAACTTTGTGGGTCGCTCTAGGAGGAACATATTTAATAGCATCAGAGATAGAGTCTGGAACAAACTACAGAGTTGGAAAGGTAAATTCTTCTCTACGAGTGGCAAGAAGGTCTTGATCAAAGCCGTGGTTCAAGTTATTCCTATTTATTCGATGAATTTATTTCATCTTCCGTAGTCTCTGATTTCTGATCTCCATCGCATGATGACTCGTTTTTGGTGGGGAAGTAGTGATAATAATAAGGGAATTCATTGGTGTTCTTGGTCCCGTTTGTGCCATAACAAGCTGAGCGGTGGCCTTGGATTTCGAGATCTGAGTTTTTTTAACCAAGCCCTTTTGGCCAAGCAAGGGTGGCGGCTTCTCTCTAACCCGAATTCCCTGGTCAGTCGCGTCCTAAAAAGCCTTTATTTTCCTTCTTGAGATTTTTTGGAGGCTCATTCGTTGGGCTCCTTCTCGGCTATGTGGCGAAGTATCCTTTGGGGTCGAGCTCTGTTGGAGAGAGGCTTGCGCTAGAGTGTGGAAGCGGGGTCGATGGTGGCTGTGTACCACGACAGATGGATTCCACGGCAATTGTCCTTCTGTGTTAGTCCTCCCTAGATCCTTCCGCGAGATTCGATGGTGTCCTCGTTGAAGAGTGCTTTGGGGGTGTGGGATATAGGGCTGGTGAGGAACTCATTTTCTCCTGAGGATGCTGACGCAATTCTCTTCATCCCTCCCTCATCACAGCAAGATGCCTTCTGTTGGCATTTCGACAAGTTTGGGAAATTGTCTGTTCGCAGCACCTACTAGCTGGCCTTACAGACTCCAGCCTAAGCGAGCAGCTTTTCTTCCTCGTCGCTGACTTCCTAGTGGCGGTACTTATAAAGCCTTAATTTTCCTCCAAAAGTCAAGTTGTTTCTGTGGCGTGGTTGTAACGATTGGCTGCCTTCCGTAGGGGCCCTTGTCCGCCGTCACATCGCATCTTCGGGGAGCTGTCAATTGTGCTTGTCCGACTTCGAATCTCTTGTTCATGCTGTGTGGTGCTGCCCGAAGTTGAAGCCAATCCGCAAGTCTCGGACCTCCTTTGCTGCACTCCCTAAGGATTTTCGTGGCTCGTTGCTTGATTTTCTTTCCTTGTGCAGGCCCTCTCTATTGAGTGCTGAGTTTGAGGAGTTGTGCATCATTTTGTGGCGGGTGTGGTACTATCGCAATTTTGCCGTCTTCTCAGATAAGTGTTTATTGGTTGCCGATATTGTCCCGTGGTCGCTTTCTTTTCTTAAGGATTTCACCAAGGCTTACTCCTTGCCTTCTCCTGCTTCTGTGAAGGTTCGGGTTCAGCCAAGGTAGGCAACAACTTCTCCGAGTTGGTTCAAGATAAATTCTAATGCAGCTGTTGATTCGGTTCACAAAAGAGTTGGTTTAGGTGTTGTCATTCGTGATTGGCAAGGCCAGGTTATGGCTGCGTTGTCTCAGTCCTATCCTTTGCTTGTCTCGGTTGAGGTCGCGGAAGCCATGGCTATTTGCAGGGGTATTCAATTGGCTTCGGAGCTAGACTTATCCCCGGTAGGGTTTGAATCTGATGCTTCAACCTTAGTTTCTCCGCTCTCTAATGTTGGCCTTATATTTTATGATATTATTCTGCTCGTTTCGTTGCTTTCTATTTCTTATATTAGTTTTGTGTCTCGGTCTTGTAATGGCGTTGCCCATTGTTTAGCTAGGTTTGGTCTTTCAGTTTTGGATTATACGGTTTGGGTTGAGGATGCTCCTTCGTGTGGGGAGGCCCGCTATAACTGTGGCCGTAGTGGATAGTCAAGGTAACGACTACGGGCAATGCCCGTAGTGGAAAATAGTATCCACTACAGGCTTTACCCGTAGTCGTTACTGTTTTCCACTACGGGCATTACCCGTAGTCGATTTTTTTAATATAATATTTCTACTACGGGCGCCGCCCGTAGTAGATAATCTGACAAATGTTTTTTAAAAATTCTATTTAATTTATTATACCATTCATATTGATTTCAATTTCCTGCAAAACATTACGCAATATTACAACATATAATTCAAAAAATTATAAATAATAATACAATCAATAAAAACTAATATACTTAATTTGAAGAATAAAAACACATAATCATATCATATTGATTACAAAACATTAAAGTCTTAATGTACTAATAAACATACTACATAATATATTTCGCTGACCAAGCAATAAATGAGTTTAGTGCGTCTTCAAGTATCATAAACTCAGTAGTAGCACGATATAAAGGAACCTTGGTCACCAAAATTTTCTTCACAGAAACTCTCCAATAATCTAGACCAAGAATCATGTAATGGACCACAGCCTGTGGATCCGTGCAATCAACTTCAGCTTCGGCTACTACCTCTCCATTGCCCATCCAATGTAATAATTTGCATTTTTTTCCCTTTTCACTTGAACCTATCCATATAACTTGTAGATGCCTTAGAAAATGACTAACATTTGCATATAAAATTAAAAATGATTAAAGGTCAATAAATCTCAAGAAAATATTTAATTTATTAATTAATAAAGTTTATTCAAATTTACCTTTGCAGAAGTTCCAGCGATATTCAGACATTTATTATCTCCCGATAAATTTGAGGCACTTGAATATTGTAGCTTTAAAAACAAAATATAAAATTTCAATAGACATTGAAACTTTATAAACTTATAAAGTTTTAAAGAAGACAAAAATACTATATATTATTGGATTTTTATGTTATGTACCTTATGCTGACTATGAGAAGTACCTCTTCCTGCACTATGTCCTCTATCATTTGTCTGAAAGTAAAAAGTAATTAAAATAAATTGAAATATCATTATAAATTAATCTAATATTATAGATTTTTTATAACACGTTACCTGCATATTGAATACAAAACTTTGCAAGTCTTTAAGTTGTTGCTTAACAGCGTTCATCTTATCTTGTTGTCTTTTCATTTCATCTTCATGTCTTTTATTTTGTTTTTTCATCTCTTCACGAAGTTGTGTTATAGTTTGTTTACCAACCACAGATGCATTTACTCCTGTTGGTGTTACGCCACCACCAAGTCCTCTAACTCGACCTCGATGCTCTTTTCCTAAAACTTGAGATACAGCATCATCTGAAATCGATGTTGCTTGATTTTCAGAAATTCCTTCCAATTGTTTCTATACGTCATGCAAAATATTAAGAATTAAAAACACATAAAAAATATATCTATTTATATATTAATTGACGTATGTGTGTGTGTATATCTTTATATATATATATATTAATTACTGTCACATACAATTATTTCTCCGGCATCTTCTGTCACTGGCGTCCCATCTTTGTGTTTGTGGCCAGCAATCCAAGTTTCCACCCTATTAACCTCTGTATCTTCTAAATCTCCACTTTCAACAGATTTTTTAGCCCTCTACATTATTATATTACATTATTAATATATTTAAAGTGTTCGCGAATAATACGGGCTAAATTGAGATGGACTAAACAAACCAGATAGTTTTAATAATAAAATAAGACTGTTACATTAAACTCTTACCAAATCTTCACGTAATCGTGCCAATCCCTTACGACTAGTTGTATGTGGAGCTTTATTCTTTTTCGCCAAGTCGTAATATTTGCTATTGATTATCTACAATAATATAAAAGTAAAAGCAGAACCATATATATGACAATATGTTTGGCTAGAATTCTTAAAGTACACTTACATCAAACTCTGAGGACAAGTGATTTGAGACAAATTGGCTCCAATCTTCATCAGTTATGTTAGTTGGCTTCAATAATTGGATTATTCTACCAGCTTTAGGACCGGAAGAAAGTTCTCTAATCCGTTTTGTTAGTCGACTTTTGTATTGTCTCCAACAAGTATTCATTAAATTAAATACGTTACTTTTGCCAACATCATCCAAACCAAACCTTGCCTACATATACAAATTTCATATAAAGAAAACATGATTAACATATATAAATATAATTTCAAAGGAAAAATTAAAATAAAATATTGTATTCATACCTTCATATGGTCTCCCATACACTGTTTTTCACTACATCTGGTACCTCTGGCCAACTTGAGTACGTTATTGGAATCATTTGAGTAGTAATTGTTCCAATACACGTACTTAATGCTATAGAAGAGTCTCCAAGTGGTTGTCCTAACTCATTAAAAGTAACACCAACTTCTTTGGCTTTTGCAATTTTATTAAAATTTATTTGGTTCGGTCTCCTTCCCTTTCTTTTACTACTTGAAGATGAGGTATCACTAGGACCTTCAGTTGACATCTGAAATATGATAATAATATAATAAGGTTATAAATAATAAGGCAACATATCTGTAACACCCCCTAACCCGACTCTCTCGGACCGAATTAGGGAGCACTACACTTTACTGTAATTTCTTGAATTTAACTAAAATTTTAAACTTTAAAACTGTATTTTATATTTGGAAAACGTTTAATTCAAATGCTACAAAAATTTTGGCAGAGTTTCCTCTGTTTTTCTGATTTTCCAAACCTGTTTTAATAAATTCACAAAATTCCACAAAAGTACACACTTCAAAAATCATTCCCAATCATTTTGCGCATCCTTCCATTTGATGCGACTTTCCAAATCAGTTTATCAAAATCAATAAATAAATAACAATTCGATCCATAATAAAATTTCATATTTTTAAACAACATAAACTTGTAGAAAATCATTCATATAATTTAACTATTACAAATATTTACAAACCTTTGTATATACATGCTTACATAAATACATAAATTTGAAATCAAATACTACCCACAAATATCGGATGGATGTGACTATATCGATATTCTCAAATAGAATAACAAAAACGACAAAGATTACTAATTACAATAACATAACAACCTGTAAGACTAGATTTATACAACCATATCCTCACAATCAATTCGAGCATAATCTTCATTGTCATCCATACTAGAATCAAGTTGAGATACATCTAATGGTGCTGATGTCATGTAAGCATGCTCATCAAATTTTTCTAGATCATGAAAACCTCTTGGAGGTTCTTTCAGTACAACATACCAATTAGATGTATCGGTTTCCCTAGAGTAAAATACTTGGGTTGCTTGTGAAGCTAAAATAAAGGGATCTCTATCGTATTTATTTACACGTGGATGAAGATTAACTAATGTGAATCCGTCTTCAACTTTAACATCATTTCCGCTCACCCAATCACATTTGAATAACGGAACACGAAATTGATTATAGTCTACAAGAAGAATTTTCCTTAAAACACCATAGTAAACCATCTTTTTGGTAACTTGTGAACCGTCTCTTCCAGTAATAGTGCAAACAGTTTCTGCTTCAATGGAAACACTACTATCTTGAGTAGATTTCTCACTATCTTTTGTGCGATATCGTTTCCCATTCACAATATAGCTTGTATATAACATTGCTTGCATCGTTGGTCCAAATGCAAGCCATTTCAAGTTGACTGATGTAGTCAACCGACCTGCTTCAGCAATGACCTATTTTGAAGATATTGTAAGTAAGATCATCAATAATAAAAAATGTCAAGTGAGAATACAATTGATGTATCATTAGAGTATATCCACCCACCTTAGCTTTAAACCATGTTGCAAAACTAGTTGTATGCTTCTTTTGCAGTAAAGTAGGTCGACTTCCAAGGCTTACATCTAAATGTTGAAGTTCTTGAAGGTGCAAGCTAATAGGATAGTTATTCACAATATAATCACTAATAAGTGCATATTTAAAATTTTGATGTAAGTTATAAATTATGTATAAATTTATTAATACTACTTACTTTACGTACGGTTCCACCTCTACACTGTTAAACAATATATATCGATGTGCAATGCATAGCATATCAGAAGTCATCGTCATAACCGTCCCTGCAGAAATAGGATGCCCTTCCACTACATTTCCATACACCAAATCCTCATTTCTATTATGCTTATCGCCTATATCTGCCGCTTGTGGTATATACGTACTACAAAATTGCATGCATTCGTATGCTAGATAGCATTCAGCTATGCATCCCTCGGGTCGTTTACGATTTCTTACATATCCTTTTAGTACCTTCATATACCTATAAAATGAATACATAAAATAAAGTTTAAAAAACTATACTATAATTAATTTTGAATATCATAAATCGTGTGAGAAAATACCTTTCAAAAGGGTACATCCAACGATATTGCACTGGTCCACACATTCAAGATTCCCTTGTTAAATGAACTGTCAGATGTACCATAATGTCAAAGAAAGAAGGAGGGAAATACCGTTCAAGCATGCATATGGTAATTGCCACTTCATGCTCTAATGAGTCTAACTTACTTTTATCAAGCACTCTTTGACAGATGTCATTAAAAAATGAGCATAACCGAAATATGGCAATTCTTGGACCTTTAGGCAAGAGACCACGTATCGCCACTGATAACAATTGTTGCATCATAACATGACAGTCATGAGACTTCAGGCCAACAATCTTTGTATCATTCAATGAAATACAGTTTGAAATGTTTGAGCAATAACCATCAGGCATATTCAAATTTAACAACCGATGACAAAAGAGTTGTTTTTCTGCCCTTAATAAAGTGTGTGGTGCCGCAGGTAAGTAAAGTTTATCTCCACACTCTTTGATGTGCAGCTCATGCCTAATCCCAAGATCTTGTAAATCTTTACGAGAGTTAACACCATCTTTTGTTTTTCCATTAATGTTCAGTAGCGTTCCAAGAAGACTTTCACAGATATTCTTTTCAATATGCATCATATCTAAGTTATGACGCAATGACAGATCCTGCATATTAAATATAGAAATTAATTTTAATATATATGTGTGTGTGTGTGTGTGTATATGAATAGAAATTAGAATAAAGTTGAAATTTAAAAGTTACCTCCCAGTATGGTAGTTCAAAGAATATTGAACTTTTCTGCCAAATAGGATGACACTTTCTCTTCCTCTTTTTGTTTGTTGCTTTTCCCCAATCATTTTCAACTTCTGCACATGCAACTCGAACTTGTTTGCCATCAAGAATAGTAGGCGGCTCATCCATTTCCTCTTTCCCATTGAACCATATTTTATTTTTTCGAAATGTATGATTCATTGGAAGAAATCGATGATGGCCCATGTACACATTCTTATTACTGAATTTCAACCTTTCAGAAGATATGTTCAACCCACATACGGGGCAAGCATACTGACCTTTCACACAACATCCTGCCAGGTTTCCATATGCAGGAAAGTCATTTATGGTCCACATCAAAATAGCCTTTAAGTTGAAGGAGGAATTAATAGACGAATCATGAACGGAATTAATAGACGAATCATGAACTTCTACTCCTGCATACCATAACAATTTCAAATCTTCTATAAGTGGCTGCAAGTACACATCAATATCATTCCCAGGCTGCTTCTTTCCTGGAATCAATAATGTTAGCATCAAATTTTCTTTAGCCATACATTTCCATGGGGGTAGATTGTATGTAACTAGCACCACTGGCCAACAACTATATGTAGAGCTTAGGTTTTTGTAGGGATTAAATCCATCCACAGCTAAACCAAGCCTCAAGTTGCATGAATCTGATGCAAAAGATGGCCATGTGTTATCTATAGTCTTCCATGCTTCTGAATCAACAAAGTGGCGCATCTTTCCATCTTGACTTGTATGAGTAGAATGCCATGTCAAGTCATTCACCATTTCAGGTGATCTAAATATTCTCCTAAACCTTGGTATAATTGGAAAGTATCTAAGTACTTTTGTGGGCACTTCTTTGTAGATATGTTTCGTACTTTTGTTCACTTTCCATCGAGAAGTGCCACATTTTGGACATTCTTCATGATACTCCAACTCCTTTCTAAACAAACAACAAACAACAATCATTTATGCATGCGTGAATTTTGTCATACCCCAAATCAAATACTTTAAGCAACTTTTTTGTGGAGTATAATGAATCTGGCAGTACATTATCTTGAGGTAACATGTCTCGAAGGATACCAAGAAGGTCATCAAAACCCTTATCGGATAGACCATGTGTAGCTTTATGTTTATATAAAACAACAATAGCAGATAACTTTATGTATTTTGAGCAACCTCCATACAACGGAATATCAACATCTTCTACAATATGAGTGAGGTCTTCATCTCCTATCCCCACATCCGGTTCAATATTATCATGATATCCTATGTCTGCATCCTTATACATTGTAAATGCAGTTGATCTATTTTCAATGGGGGTGGAACTAATTGGATTTTCCCCATGAAAGACCCAATTAGTGTATGTAGGATATATCCTATAAATGACAAAATGCTCATAAACTATCTTAGTCGGATGCCATCTGTGGTTTATGCAATTTATGCAAGGGCAAGGAATCATGTTAGGATTTCTTGAATGTCTTTGTGCAGTCTCAACAAAGTTTCTAGCACCATCTATATATTCTTGACTTACCCTAAATTTGATCATGAAAAAAAAAAAATTGAAAAACCAAACTATGTCATTACTTAAATTCAAGAGTCCTAAATCTGTATATTCAATGAGTTTAAGGTAATAACCTCGAAAATCGTAACCATTTCTTATCCATTTGAATGCAGAACTCACTGCAATAATTAATAAAAATTTAAGAAATGACAAACACAACCATCATATAGTTTGAGGAAAATGATAATAGAGATTGACAATTTTAAACTATATATATATGTAACACCCCCTGACCCGACCCGGCTGGATCGACCCAGGGAGCGCTACTCGGGTTTTCAAAACTTTCTCAATTCACTTCATAAAGTTTCAAACCATTGTGAGCCCATCAAATAAATTTTGAAACCATTGAAAAACCACATATTTTATAATTTAAAACATTTTCGAGTGAGCCCATCGAAATACACTTTTTACAAAAATTTCGGCAGAGTTTCCTTTGTTTTTCGGATTTTCCAAAACCTGTTTTTCCACAACTCAAATCAAATACAAATCTCAACAACACTTCAAATTTCATTTTCCATCAATTGCGCACTCTGCCGTTTAGTGCGACTTTCAAACAATGTATAAAATAAAATACTTCAAAATTCAATATTTACAAACATTCTAAAAATGAAAAACAGAAATCATAAACCAATTTAATTACAAGACAGAATTTTACAAAACGTTTACAAATCTCTGTATATACATGCATATCAATCATAATACACATAAATATAAATATCTACCCCAGCAATGCGACTCTACTCCTCTGTCTGCAGGAAACTCCTCTTCAATCTTTTGCCTCTTCAGTATCCCTGGTACCTACGCGTTAGAAACAAAACTAACGTGTTAAGCATATAGCTTAGTGGGTGTACACTAAACTCGAATATTAAAATCATAACATAACTTGCCATAAAATAAATATCACAATACAAATATAAGGAAAACATTACTCATTAAAAACATATGAACTCAAATTAGTAAACTCAACTAAATCAATACTTATACTCAATATCTTTCTCATTTCAATTACAAACAGTTTTATATATATACACTAAAATAACCATGTCAAATCAATTTCGAAAACACTTATAAACATATCAATTGTTTCAATTCAATTCTGGCCCTCTAGAATACTTAACATAAGCCAGGACTGGAATATGGGTCGTCCGACCACAGTAACTGTCGATCGAACATAACTCCCACCCTAGGACGAATTCTAAGAGTGGTACGTATCTCCCTACTCTAGGACCGAGGGTACGGAACCTAGAGAGGTACATAACTCCCTATCCCAGGAACGAATCCTTAGGAAGGTACATGTCTCCTTACCCCAGGAAGAATCCGTGAGGAGGTACGTGTCTCCCTGCCCCTGGACGAATCCATGAGGAGGTACATAATAATAATCAATAGCATATCAATATCGGTGCAATACTGCTCACTGAACCCAGCTGGTACACCAACCTCCTATATCCATTTCTATGTCTAAGTATCCTAGGGCCGTTTCGATACACTATTTTCAAATGTTCACTGTATTTACCAAACAATGGAAACATTCGATTTCAATAACATAGATTTTTCATGGAAAATAAACAATATTTATATAATAACCGAAAACAAGTAATTTCCACGAAATCGAAGTAATAAAAATACGATCAATAATAAAATCATTCCACAAAAATAAAATCAACACATAAAAATAAAAGTCTTATAACAAATCTCAGATTCAAACTAAAATACTTAATACTTTTCGTAAAGATTTCAAAAACGAAGGTACACCAACCTGGATACCGTTTTTCTTTCGACTATCGCGGTTCTAGATTTCTTTTCCTTTCCCTTTCTCTTTCTCTTTCACTCTCCTCTTTCACTTTCCTTCCTCTTTTCTTCTTCTTCTTCTTCTTTTTCTTCTTCTTCTTCTTCTTTCTCTTCTTTCTTTCTTCTTCTTTCTTTCTTTCTCTCGGTCTCTCACTCTCTCTTTTCTCTTTTCTATTTTCTGTGGCTTCTGCGAGAAGCCAAATTTTTTTTTTTATATTTTTCGGTCGTCGCGACCTGTGGTTGCGCCACCAGGTCGCGGTACTCACTGGAGCATTTCCACCGCCTTCATCGCGAGCACACCTCGTAGTACTATGGTCGTGCTGGTGGTCGCGTTGCTCACTGCCAGAATTTGACATTTTCATCGCGAGCAGTTCATCGCGATCTGTGGTCGCGGTGACTGGTCGCGATGCTCACTGCCAAGAATCACCGTTTTGACTGGTCGAGCAGGTCATCGCGATCTGTGGTCGCGGTGACCAGGTCGCGATACTCACTGCCTCGGTTTTCAATCTTCATGCATCATTTCTGGACCGTTCCATCTGGTCCACCTGAAAATTATAAAAATAAACATACTTTTAATTACATTTACACCCTCTCCAATCATAAAATTTATATTCACATATATAAAATTAATTATCCGAAATCCGGGATGTTACAATTCTTCCCCTCTTAAGAAATTTCGTCCTCGAAATTTACCTCAATGAAACAGTTGTGGATATTGCTGTCGCATAATTTTCTCGCTTTCCCAGGTAGCCTCTTCTACGTTATGATTCCTCCAGAGGACTTTCACTAGTGGAACTCTTTTATTTCTTAGTTCTTTGATTTCCCGATCAAGAATCTGCACTGGTTCCTCCTCATATGTCAGGTCTGGTCGGATTTCAATACTTTTGGCCTGAACTCTGTGGGAAGGATCAGATCTGTATCTCCTCAGCATAGAAACATGGAACACATTATGAATCTTTTCTAATTCTGGAGGTAAAGCTAGTCTGTAGGCTACTAGTCCCACACGTTTAATGATTTCATATGGGTCAATAAACCTAGGACTCAACTTACCTTTTCTGCCATATCGGAGCACTTTCTTCCACGGAGATACTTTTAGAAACACTTTCTCACCGACTTCATATTCTATCTCTTTCCTTTTCAAATCTGCATATGATTTCTGTCGGTCAGAAGCAACTTTTAATATGTCCTTGATAATCTTCACCTTCTCCTCAGTTTGTCGAATCAAGTCTGTGCCTACTAATCTGTCATCTCTTAACTCTGTCCAGCATACGGGAGTCCTTCATTTCCTTCCATACAGTGCCTCATACGGTGCCATAACTATGCTCGACTGGTAACTGTTGTTATAAGCGAATTCAATCAATGGGAGATGATCCGCCCAACTTCCTTCAAAGTCAATTACACAACTTCTGAGCATATCTTCAAGCACCTGAATTACCCTTTCTGATTGTCCGTCTGTCTGCGGATGGAAGGCTGTATTGAAACTCAGTCGAGTACCCAAGGCTTCTTGAAATTTTTTCCAGAATCTGGATGTAAACCTCGGATCTATATCTGATATGATGGATACAGGCACTCCATGCAATCTGACTATCTCTCTGATGTACAATTCTGCCAGTCGATCCAGGGAATAATCAGTTCTGACAGGTAGAAAGTGTGCTGACTTCGTCAGTCGGTCCACTATAACCCATACTGCATCGTGTTTACTCCGGGTGAGTGGCAATCCGGTGACAAAGTCCATTGTGATGCGATCCCATTTCCATTCAGGTATTGCTATTGGCTGTAACAATCCTGATGGAACCTGGTGTTCAGCTTTCACCTGTTGACAAGTCATGCATCTATTCACAAATTCCACCACATCTCTCTTCATACCAGACCACCAATACTGACTTTTCAAGTCTCTGTACATTTTTGTGCTACCTGGGTGCATCGCATACGAACTACTGTGTGCCTCTGTCAGGATCATCTTTCTCAATTCTTCATCCTCAGGAATACAAATCCTGTCTCTGAAACACACAATACCATCAGCTCTGATTGAGCAATCCTGATGCTTCCCTTCTGGAATCTGTTCACATATCATCTGGATTCTAGCATCCTACTTCTGTTTCTCTGCAATCTGCTGAATCAGACTGGGTCTGCATACCATTTCAGCTACCAATGCATTATCTGACTTCAGCTGCAATTGCACATTCATAGCCTTCAGAGCAAACATTGCTTTTCTGCTCAGAGCATCTGCTACCACGTTTGCTTTTCCTGGATGGTAGTCAATTATGCAATCATAGTCTTTTATCAACTCCATCTACCGTCTTTGTCTCAGATTAAGCTCTCTTTGGGTAGGCAGATATTTCAGACTCTTGTGATCTGTGTAGATATAACATTTCTCACCATACAAATAATGCCTTCAGAGTTTCAAAGCGAAGACTATGGCTGCAAGCTCCAGATCATGAATCGAATAGTTCAGCTCATGATTTTTCAACTGTCTGGACGCATATGCAACCACCTTGCCTTCCTGCATCAATACACATCCCAAACTATGGTGTGAGGCATCACTAAAGATCACAAAGTCTTTACCTGAAATAGGCTGAATCAGGACTGGAGCCTCTACAAGCATTGCCTTTAATCTGTCAAAAGCTGCCTGGCATCTGTCAGTCCACTCAAATCTGACATTCTTATGCAGTAGCTTGGTCAACGGACTTCCTATGGAGGAAAACCCCTTCACAAACCGTCGATAATAACCTTCCAAGCCTAGAAAACTCCTGACTTCTGTAACATTTCTGGGAGGCTTCCATTCTACTATTGCTTCAATCTTTTTCGGATCTGCCTTAATACCCTCTGCAGATACAATGTGACCTAGAAATGCAATCTCAGGCAACCAGAATTCACATTTGCTCAGTTTACCATACAGCTGCTTCTCCCTCAGAATCTACAGTACTACTCTGAGGTGCCTGTCATGGTCCTCTGCTGTCTGTGAATACACCAGAATATCATCGATGAATACCACTACAAACTGATCCAAGTATGGTCGAAATATTCTGTTCATCAGATCCATAAAGGTTGCAGGTGCATTAGTCAGCCCAAATGGCATCACTACAAATTCATAATGTCCATACCTGGTTCTGAATGCAGTTTTCGGAATATCTGACTCTTTTATTCTCAACTGATGATACCCCGATCTCAGATCTATCTTTGAGAAGACGCAGGCTCCTCTCAGCTGATCAAACAAATCATCGATTCTCGGCAATGGATACTTGTTCTTGACAGTAATTTTATTCAGCTGCCTATAATCGATGCACAATCTCAATGACCCATCTTTCTTTTTCACAAACAAAACTGGAGCTCCCCAGGGGGATACACTGGGCCTAATGAAGCCCTTATCCAGCAATTCCTGTAACTGTATCTTCAGCTCTTTCAGTTCTGCTGGTGCCATTCTGTAGGGTGCTATCGATACTGGAGATGTACCTGGTACCACATCTATCACAAACTCCACTTCTCTCTAAGGTGGACAAACCAGGAAGCTCCTCTGGAAACACATCTGCAAAATCACACACAGTGGGTATATTCTGGATTTCAGCATTAACTTTTCTGGAATCAACCACCTGTGCCAAATATGCTTCACACCCCTTTCTTATCAGTTTACAGGCTGCGGTGGCTGAAATGACATTAGAGAGAAAATCCCTCCTTTCACCCACCATTGTGATTTCTGCACCATCTGCGGTTCTGAGAGTCACTCGTTTCAGTTCACAGTCGATCACTACTTTATGCTGAGTTAACCAATCCATGCCTAGGATCACGTCAAACTTATGGAATGGCAACTCCATCAAATCTCCTGGAAATTCACATTTCTGTATCCGAATCGGACAATTTCTGTACACACGATTCACAACTACACTCTGACCTATCGGATTACTGACTAACATATCATACTCAGTAGGTTCAGTTTGCAAACTTCTTTGTTTCAACAATGCATCACAGATGTATGAATGAGTGGAACCTGGATCTATCAATGCAATAGCTGTAGTATCAAAAATAGAAATAATACCAGCTATCACGTTAGAAGCATCCTTGTCTTCCTGAGCTCTAACACCATAAACTCGTGCAGGAGCTCGACTATCAGGTCTGGCCACTGACTCTGACACTCCTCTGTGGCTACCACCTTCCGGTACTGCCTGACTAGGCCTCCTACCTCTGGAAGTAGTAGGGGCTGGCCTTTCTAGCTGCGGAGATCTAATCTGTGGGCAATCTCTCAGAAAATGATCATGAGATCCACACCGCAAGCAGGCTCCTGTAAGCTTCCAGCATTCCCCAGGATGTCTTCTTCCACAATGTTCACATAAGGCAGGGGCTGGTCCTCTACCTGCACTCCTAGGGGTACTGGCCACGGAAGTTGCAGACTGACCAGGCCTAGCTGTGGGTACGGGCCTCTGTGACTGCGCTGGACCACTAGGCTGCGGTCCCTTAAATTTCTTACTCTGGAGCTGATATTAGCTGGATGGCCCTGCCCCTCTTCTTTGCTGCCCTCTGTCTCTTCTGGCCTGCTCTTCCTTTTTAATTCTTTCTACATTCAGAGCTGCCGAGACAAGTCTGGTAAAATCTTCGAATTCAAAGGCAGCAACCTGTAACATTCCTCAATTAATCCACATTCTATTATATATATATATATATATATATATATATATATATATATATATATGCACAATTCATTAAATAGAAATTAGGAATTTCACACAACCTGTAGGCGGATATAATCGTTCAGTCCATCTTCAAACCATCTACATTTATCCGCCTCTGTCGCCACCATATCTTTCGCATATTTACTCAACCTGACAAATTCTCGCTCTTATTCTGTCACTGTTATCTGCCTTTGCTTTAGGTTGATAAACTCCCTCTTCAGATTGTCCAAATAGATGCGACCAATATATTTTCTCCGGAACTCCTTCAGAAAGAAATCTCACGTTCTATCCTCTGGTCGCACTGTCTGTATAATGGAGGTCCACCATTGATAGGCATCCTCCTGCAATAACGATACTGCACACTCCAGTCTCTCTTTAGGTGTGCAGTGCATCTACTCTAATATTCTGTTAGTCCGTTCAAACCAGTACTTTGCGGCAGATGCATCCTCATCCTTTTTGCCATAAAAATCCGTGGGTCTGTGTTTAGCTAGTCGCTCTATGGCTGATCTTCGTGGCGCTGCTCTCGCTATATTCTGAAAGAACTCAGCCATTTGTTGCATAAATGCTGGCTGTACAGGGTCCGCCACTCTCGGACTTACTGATTCCCTAGATGCTCCCCCAGCCACGCTGGCGGGACTCTCAGATCTATCACCGCTTCCTTCCATTTCTTTTATCCTATATAAGACAGAAGAGAGGTCTGCAGATTAGAGTCACACATTCCTATGGGTAGCTTGAGACAATGCATGCATATACAGACGCTTTGGTCCAGAAACGCCTAAACCGCACTCTGATACCACTAAAACTGTAACACCCCTTGACCCGACCCGGCTGCATCGACCCAGGGAGCGCTACTCGGATTTTCAAAACTTTCTCAATTCACTTCATAAAGTTTCAAACCATTGTGAGCCCATCAAATAAATTTTGAAACCATTGAAAAACCACATATTTTATAATTTAAAACATTTTCGAGTGAGTCCATCGAAGTACACTTTTTACAAAAATTTCGGCAGAGTTTCCTTTGTTTTTCGGATTTCCCAAAACCTGTTTTTCCACAACTCAAATCAAATACAAATCTCAACAACACTTCAAATTTCATTTTCCATCAATTGCGCACTCTGCCGTTTAGTGCGACTTTCAAACAATGTATAAAATAAAATACTTCATAATTCAATATTTACAAACATTCTAAAAATGAAAAACAGAAATCATAAACCAATTTAATTACAAGACAGAATTTTACAAAACGTTTACAAATCTCTGTATATACATACATATCAATCATAATACACATAAATATAAATATCTACCCCAGCAATGCGACTCTACTCCTCTGTCTGCAGGAAACTCCTCTTCAATCTTTTGCCTCTTCAGTATCCCTAGGTACCTACGCGTTAGAAACAAAACTAACGCGCTAAGCATATAGCTTAGTGGGTGTATACTAAACTCGAATATTAAAATCATAACATAACTTGCCATAAAATAAATATCACAATACAAATATAAGGAAAACATTACTCATTAAAAACATATGAACTCAAATTAGTAAACTCAACTAAATCAATACTTATACTCAATATCTTTCTCATTTCAATTACAAACAGTTTTATATATATACACTAAAATAACCATGTCAAATCGATTTCGAAAACACTTATAAACATATCAATTGTTTCAATTCAATTCTGGCCCTCTAGAATACTTAACATAAGCCAGGACTGGAATATGGGTCGTCCGACCATAGTAACTGTCGATCGAACATAACTCCCACCCTAGGACGAATCCTAAGAGTGGTACGTATCTCCCTACTCTAGGACCGAGGGTATGGAACCTAGAGAGGTACATAACTCCCTATCCCAGAAACGAATCCTTAGGAAGGTACGTGTCTCCCTACCCCAGGACGAATCCGTGAGGAGGTACGTGTCTCCCTGCCCCTGGACGAATCCATGAGGAGGTACATAATAATCATCAATAGCATATCAATATCGGTGCAGTACTGCTCACTGAACCCAGCTGGCACACCAACCTCCTATATCCATTTCTATGTCTAAGTATCCTAGGGCCGTTTCGATACACTATTTTCAAATGTTCACTGTATTTACCAAACAATGGAAACATTCGATTTCAATAACATAGATTTTTCATGGAAAATAAACAATATTCATATAATAACCGAAAACAAGTAATTTCCACGAAATCGAAGTAATAAAAATACGATCAATAATAAAATCATTCCACAAAAATAAAATCAACACATAAAAATAAAAGTCTTATAACAAATCTCAGATTCAAACTAAAATACTTAATATTTTTCGTAAAGATTTCGAAAACGAAGGTACACCAACCTGGATACCGTTTTTCTTTCGACTATCGCGGTTCTAGATTTCTTTTCCTTTCCCTTTCTCTTTCTCTTTCACTCTCCTTCCTCTTCTCTTCTTCTTCTTCTTCTTCTTCTTCTTTCTCTTCTTTCTTTCTTCTTCTTTCTTTCTTTCTATCGGTCTCTCACTCTCTCTTTTCTCTTTTCTATTTTCTGTGGCTTCTGCGAGAAGCCAATTTTTTTTTTATATTTTTCGGTTGTCGCCACCTGTGGTCGCGCCACCAGGTCGCAGTACTCACTGGAGGGTTTCCACCGCCTTCATCGCGAGCATACCTCGCGGTACTATGGTCGCGCTGGTAGGTCGCGTTGCTCACTACCAGAATTTGACATTTTCATCGTGAGCAGTTCATCGCGATCTGTGGTCGTGGTGACTGGTCGCGATGCTCACTGCCAAGAATCACCATTTTTCATCGCGATCTGTGGTCGCGATACTCACTGCCTCGGTTTTCAATCTTCATGCATCATTTCTGGACCGTTCCATCTGGTCCACCTGAAAATCTTCTTGAAGGAATTATAAAAGTTTACAGAAAATTTATAATTTATTTCTTTAAATCGTTGAAATGATGTTTAAAGGAGAGATGAATTTTATATTTTAGATTCCTCCTCATTTACAATTGTTTATTCAAGTAATCAAAATTTGAGCAATGCACAATGCAAACGAGAGATGTACTATTAATCTAAAAGTTTAGTTATAATTTACTACAAAAAGAAGAAGATATAGAAGAATTACTAGAAGAACAACTACAAATTCTACTCTTAAAAGCATTGTTTGAGAAATGTTAGCATTATAGGTTAATTTAAAGCCTCGTCACTACTTAATTATTTACCTTTTTTGTTTTTCTTGAAATTTAACATTTGACACAATTATATTCATATTAACATTAATGATATTTCTTTCTTAGTTTTTTTTAATAAAATATTTTAATTCCATACTCATTTTAGTATGATATAAATTTACGATAATTAAAATAAAATATAACAATAGTATATATACTGATTTTGAGTCCTACAATAATTTTAATAATAACATTAACTAGCTAATTGTATGATTACTTTTACAGCACATTAGTTATTCAACACAACTAGTAATGATTATTTTAAAAACTACAATAATACTATAAACTGGCTCATAGTTTAAGCAAATTCGGCATTTGCATTTTATCTTAATGTTGGAACTAGGGGTAGCTGTGATAGAACTAGGGGTAGTTTTCATGATTTTGCGTCTCCTTTGGAGCATAAATTTTGTCGGTGCCGCGCAATAAATTACACAAATTTTGATTGACCAAAAAGTAGAAACAGAGCTGGGAACAGAAGATTGTTTTTTGTATATATGAAAAACTAGTTGATATATAAAAAGAAAAACACAAAGTTCATTGCTCTTAGTCTATCAGCAAGGAAAGTTAAATCGATAATGTTTAATGGTTTAAATGTTTCAAAACTGAAAGGAGCAAACAAAATTGTGTAAGCCTTAAAAGCCAAAAGACAAAAAAATTATGTGTTGTGCAGATCATCTTAAGTAAGATATGTATCACAAACTCAAATCACATATCTTAACAACCAACCCCCCCCCCCCCCACCCCAATACCTGCATCAAATTATTTTATATAATTGAGCTATCAAAATATACCAACAAATATACTCAAGGCATTTAAATTGAGGCAAACAAACTCAACCTAACTAATACATTGTATAACAAATCAATCCAGAAAAGAAACTTACCGTACTAGGCTGTGGACGCACGATGAACGATTGGGAGATCGGCAACGACCGCGAGTGGAGATGAGCGATCGGGGCTGGGGGGCTGCTCGCGGTGGGGGCGCTGGCCGCTGTCTCGCTGGGCACGCGCTGCTAGGCTCGGGATGCTGGGCGTGCGCTGCTGGGCGCGGGCTGCTGTGGCCAGTTGGGAGGTGCTCGTGCTGGCAGGCGCTCGGTGGTGGTGCAAAGGACGGTGCTGTCTAGAGTGAAGAGGAGAAGGGGAGAAGGGGAGAGGCTGCTGCGGCGGGAGGGAGGGAGAAAATTTTTTTTTGGCAAAAATGATCTAGGGTTCCAAAGTGGGGAGAAAAATATGGGCATCCACTACGGGCATTTTGGGGCTCGTAGTGGATGACCATATCTACTACGGGCCCAGAAATGCCCGTAGTGGATGTTCAATTATCCACTACGGGCCTTTAAAGGCCCGTAATGGATAATTGAACATCCACTACGGGCATTTCTAGGCCCGTAGTGGAAGTGCTTAACGACTACGGGCTCAAAATGCCCGTAGTCGTTAATTGATTTTCTACTACGGGCCTTTAAAAGCCCGTAGTATATATGTTTATTAAAAACGGGCCTTCTTTGCCCATAATAGAAAGCCCGTAGTGAAAAACCTTTTTTTTTTGTAGTGAGGATTTGATTTGATTTGAATCTTGTTTGTAGTTTGTTTTGTTTTGGTTTTATTTGATATCCCTCCGTAAAAAAAAAAAAAGAGATTAACTAAAAAATTATTAACTAAATATAATATTAAAAATTTATAGCCTACATTTACATCCACATCTACACCAATAATGTCAACTATCACTATACTCATTATCAATTAACCATAAATTCTAACAAATACGTGACAAATCGTGTAACATATTTATGCTCTGTTATATTACAGTTTGTCATGTATTTGTTATGTCATATACCATTTTATGACCGTTTATAATGTAACAACTGTTATGTAATATTTATAACAATGTATCATATAATATTTGTACGCCATGTAATATTTCTAACTACTCATGTAATATTTTATATGTATGTGAAGTTTTTAAAAAGTCACAATATACTATTTGTGCAGTTTATTGAGGTTTGTATATTGCTCATATGATTAAATAGATATTGGGAGGATAATAAGTACATAAAGGGTGGACATGTTTCATGTTACATGATAAATCTAAAAATGTCACCTTTTAGTTTGAAAATCTACAATATGATAAATATAAAAATATCATATTTTACTCCATAAATGTTACATGATAATTCTATACATGTTCCAAATTACATGATATTCAGTAAATATTACTTGGTCAACAAGAAATGTTACATGATTAACATGAAATGTTACATAATATTTGTAAAAAAAAATTATATTTATAAATAAAAATTACATGATAACCTATCATAAAATAACATGATATCCTTTTGAGAAATTACATGATAAGTTGCCAATAAATATCATGATAAGTTTCTATCAAGTTTCATCATAATCCGAACACATCTACATCCACATCTATAATTATGGAACCTACATTAAGAGCATCTCCAATGCTATTATGCACTTGGAGAAAATTAAGTGCCACATAAAATTTATATAGAAAAAGTTAAAAAAAAAACTCTCTCCAATATAATTATTTAACTTCAATATTAATATGATGTGGTAAAAAAAAGTTAGAGAATATTAAGTAGAGTTTCTAATTGTAGATATTCTTCTTGATATGCTGACTAGGATTTCTAACTTTTTCCACCAAAATAATTTTAACATTTTCTCAATACATTTAATTGTCATATTAAATTGGAGAGAAAATGTGACAAATGACTTGTGGTGATTAGTTCGAAATTACTATTTAGATACTTAGAGCATCTTCAATGCTATTATGCGTTTGAAGAAAATTGAGTGCCATATAGGATCTATATTGAAAAAGTTAAAAAATATTCTCCAATGCAATTATCTAACTTCAATATTAATATGATGTTATCCAAAAAAAGTTAGAGAATATCAAGTAGAGTTTCTAATTGTAGATATCCTTCTTGATATGCTGACTAGGATTTCTAGCTTCTTCCACCAAAATAATTTTAACATTTTCTCAGTGTATTTAATTGTCATATTAAATTGGAGATAGAATATGACAAATGGCTTGTGGTGATTGATTCGAAATTACTGTTTAGATACTTACATTGGAGAAGTGAATATGCATTTCTATAATTTTTTAACAACATAGATTCATATTATTTAGAAATATTGATGTGACACTATTTAGATACTTAAAATTATATATTTGCATTGGAGATGCTCTTATTGGAGAAGTGAATATGCATTTCTATATTGTTTTGACAAGTTAGATCCATATTATGTAGAAATACTAATGTGGCACTATTTAGATACTCAAAATACATATTTGCATTGGAGATACTCTAATATCTCATATCCACATCCAAACATTACAACTCAAAAAACATGTATATTCCTTTACGTTGCATAGTCTTAGCTTCTTGTGAAGGATTAACATCTTCAATACCTTTAGCCGAGAACACATAGAACACAAAAGAATAATCGAAAGCAAACATGTAAAATAAAATAATTCAATACACAAGATATAAATCCATAAAAATAACCGAGTAACTGACAGTTGAGCAACTAGAAATCATATCGGGTACGATATTTGGGCGGCTGGGTCTGTCTCTATGTAATTCGAGTTGGGTTAGTTATTGATTGGTTGGTGTGGTTGGATTGGGCATTGGATTGTGCTTGGGTAGGGTTTTGAGCAAATGTTTCATTGGTTGTGGTGTCAGAATCTTCAACCGGAATCATTGACGTCGACGACCTTTTTCTTCCTTCATGTCGGTTTCTTCGTTACGCAACCGTTAGCGGTGACTTCTTTCTTCTTCTCTTCTTCTTTTCTTCTGAGGCGACAACTTCTTTTCTTTTTCTCTTCTTCTGCTCTTTTGTTTTTGTCTTGTACGATATTTAACCAGCTCAATTTTTATTATATTTGATTTTCTAATGTGGTTACTATTTATGAAGATAATAAATTTTACTTTACTTTTTCTTGTTTGCGTTTTTGTTATGCAGAAAGTAAGAGATGAAGGCAGAAGTAATTGAAGAAAGAGTTAATGTGGCTGATTTATATGAGTTTTCGAGGTATAAAAAATGTACGAGAAATAATTAATAATCTAACTTAAAGAGGAGTGGAAACATCTTAAGCATATACTTACATTTATAAAACGAAAAAATAAATAATAAAAAAAACTTTTATTCGAGTTTTGTTTTCTCCTGGGGATGCTGAAGAAATTCTTGCGCTGCCTTCCCCTTCTTCCAGAGTGCAAGACTGGCTGATTTGACACTATGGGAAGGGAGGCTTTTTCTCTATTAAATCTGGCTACTAGCTTGCTGAAGAACTTGGTGCAGCGGGTTGCTCGGATTCGATGTCGCAGCGGGCTTGGTGGAGGTTCTTCTGAAAACTTCAAATTCCGGCTAAAGTGAAGAGTTTCCTTTGGCGTGCATGCCATAATGCCTTGCCTTCAGCTGTTAACCTTGTTGCTCATGGGATGCCACTCTCTCCGCTGTGCTGCAGATGCCACAAGTCACCTGAAAATGTCTCTCATGCGCTTTGGGGCTGTGAAGCTCTGAAAACTCTAAGGAAAAATTGTAGTTTTTGAACAAATACAAAATGTTTGTTAATTTATTCTTCTCCATATGGAGGCTATTTATAGAAAAATACAAAGTGAGAATCAAGTAATTGATCTTCTATAATCTCTACATCAATCACTCCTATAATCACTCCTACAATTAAGTAAAAGATTGTCAACTATATACAACAAGATTGTCAACTATATACAACAAATATCTTACATTAATAATAAAATACTCTAACACTCCCCCTCAAGTTGGTGCATAGATGTCACTCATACCCAGCTTGCTAATTGAGTCATGAAAACTCTTTCCATTAATGGCCTTTGTAAGGATATCTGCAAGTTGGTCCTTACTTGGAACAAAAAGAAGCTCGATTATCTTTTCTTCTAATTTCTCTTTGATGAAGAATCGATCAATCTCCACATGCTTAGTATGATCATGCTGTACAGGATTGTTAGCAATCTGTACTGAAGCCTTATTATCACAATACAGTCTCATACAATCTCTTTGGTGAAATCCCAAATCACTCAATAAATTCTTCAACCACAATAATTCAGTGATTCCTTGGGCAATCCCTCGGAATTCTGCCTCAGCACTAGATCGTGACACCACGGTTTGTTTCTTACTCCTCCAAGTGACTAGGTTACCTCCTACAAACGTGAAGTAACCAGAAGTAGATCTCTGATCATTAGCATTCCCAGCTCAATCAGCATCCGTGTATCCCTCGATATCTAGATGTTCATTTTTAGAAAACATTAATCCTCTACTAGGAGCTCATTTTAAGTATCTCAGAATCCGAAGGACTGCATCCATGTGGCTCTTAGTATCAGGAATTGGCTTAGTACACTCACTGCATATGCAATATCATGACGAGTATGAGATAGATAGATAAGCTTACCAACAAGCATTTGATATCATTCTTTGTTTGCTGGGGTTTGATCAGGGTGATCTGAACATTCACATAACTTGTGATTTTGGTCCATAGGTGCAACACCTCCTTACCCGACCCGCTTGGATCGAACCAAGGAGCGCTACTCGATTTCAAAACTTTTCTAAAATTAATTTATATGTTGAAAACTTTTGTAAAATCAACAAATATTGTTATATTTAAAATATTTTACAATGAACCCATCATTATTAGAAAAATTTTACTAGAGTTTCCTCTGAATTTTTTACTTTCCAAAAATCCTATTTCCAATAAAACTCAACCATATAATATCAGACACTTCAAACATTTATTTCTCAATCATTTGTGCACTCTTCCATATAGTGCGACTTCCTCAAACATTTTCAATAAAACAAAACATAATTACTAGTTACAAAACTTTTAAAAACATAAACTATTATACAAATATTTACAAAACTCATATATTACAACTTTATAAACTTCTGTATATGCATGCTGAAAATAAATAATTATACAAACAAAGTTTAAATAAAACTACCCAAGTAATGTGACTCTGAATTTTCTTCAGCAGCTATCACCTCTTCAGTCTTTTTCTCCGCTGATATCTCTATTACCTACGCGTGATAAAATCAACGCGTTAAGCAATAATGCTTAGTGGGTGTACACTAAAATATGTTCAATATCATATAAAACAATTGAACTAAATTTCAGAAATACATATTAACGTACGTATATTCATAAAACAAACATAATATTTCAAATACTGAAACTATATTAATTAAAACATTTTCAAATGTTTCTCAATTGAAATCTCAATAAAATTTCTTTATTTCAAAATCGTTTCATAGTTTTCAGTAATTCCATTTTTTTATTTCTTAACTGGGCATCTGATACACATAATAGGGTTTTACAGGACTGGATTACGGGTTTATACAGTCGAGTTTCCCATTTCAAAATGAAATGGTATCCCTATATACACAGTCGGTTTCTCACTTCAGAATGAAATGATATCCCTATTTGCACAGTCGGGTTTCCCACTTCAAAATGAAATGGTATCCCTATTTACACAGTCGGGTTTCCCACTTCAAAATGAAATTGTATCCCTATATAGTCATAATCATCATCAGGAGTATCAGTGCAGTACTGCTAAATACACCCAATTGACATGTCAACCTCTTATATCCATATTCCCCAATACATATATTAGGGTTATTACTCAGGGATTTTAGATATTGCAATTCATCAAAATACTCAATATTCAACAATTCAAGATATTCAAAACATATAAAGTAATAGAAAACGGAACATAACGCTAAATCTCGAAAATTAAAATCATTAAACTCAACATAAATCACATTTCTGTAATTCAAAATTATTTTCAAAGATTATTGACAAATAAATTTAATCAATACTCATAAATAACATGTGTACATCTACCTGAATACCCTTTTTTTGAAACTTTTTTTCTGGATTTTCTTTTTCTCTTCCTTTTTTTTCTCTTCACTTTCTTCCTTCTCTTTTCCTTCTCCTTTTTCTTCTTTTCTTCTTCTTCTTCTTCTTCTTCTTCTCCTTCCCTTCTTTCTCTTTCCTTCTTTCTCTTTCTTCTTTCTCTTTTTCTTTTTCCTTTTCCTTTCTTCTTCTTTTTCTTTCTTTCTTTCTCTCTCCCGGTCTCTCTCTTTCTCTTTTGCTTCTTCATGAAGCTTCCACCGCCTCTTATTTTCTTTTTTATAAAATTTTAGCTGTCGCGACCGCGTATTGCGATCTGTGGTCGCGTCACTTGGTCGCGGTACTCACTGAAGAGTTTTTACTGCCTTCATCGCGATCAGTCATCGCGGTATCTAGTCGAGATGCTCACTGGTCGATTTCACCATTTTTATCGCGATCACTGGTCGCGATCTTGGGTCGCGATGTCACTGCCCAAAATTCTCATTTTCACCACGAGCTACACACCGCGATCCCTGGTCGCAGTAGCTGGTCGCGATACACACTGGCAACATTTTTTTTTTCCTTTCATGCACTATTTCTGGACCACTCCACCTAGTCCACTTGTATACCTAAAAATTAATTCAAGTAAACACATTACATCATTTTCACATAATTAACAACAATTGAGGGTACTTTTCGTAATTACTGAAAATTAAGGATGTTACAATTCTTCCCCTCTTAAGAAATTTTATCCTCGAAATTTTACCTCAGTCGAACAATTGAGGATATTGTTGTCTCATTGTTTTTTCGCTTTCCTAGGTAGCCTCTTCTACATTATGATTTCTCCAGAGGACTTTCACTAGTGGAACTCTTTTATTTCATAATTCTTTAATCTCTCGGTCGAGAATTTTCACTGGTTCCTCTTTATATATCAGGTCTAGTCGTATTTCAATACTTTCAGCCTGAACTTTGTGGGAAGGATTAGATCTGTATCTCCTCAGCATCGATACATGGAATACATTATAAATCTTTTCTAATTCAGAAGGTAAAGTAAGTCTGTAGGCTAATGGTACAACACGTTCAATAATTTCATATTGGCCAATAAACCTAGGACTTAACTTCCCTTTTCTGCCAAATCCGAGTACTTTCTTCCATGGAGATACTTTAAGAAAACCTTTTTCACCGACTTCATATTCTATATCTTTTCTTTTCGAGTCTACATATGATTTCTGTCGATCAGATGCGGCTTTCAGTCTTTCCTTAATAATCTTCATCTTCTCTTCAGTTTGCCTGATCAAATATGGGCCTACTAACCTGTCTTCTCCCAACTCTGTCTAGCATGCTGGTGTCCTGCATTTCCTTCCATACAATACTTCATATGGTGCCATAGCTATGCTCGATTGATAACTGTTATTGTATGAAAATTCTATCAATGGGAGATAATCAACCCAACTCCCTTCGAAATCAATCACACAACTTCGGAGCATATCTTCTAGCACCTGAATCACTCTTTCTGATTGTCCGTCTGTCTGTGGATGGAAGGCTGTACTGAAACTCAATCAAGTACCCAAAGCTTCTTAAAATTTCTTCCATAATCTGGATGTAAACTTTGGGTCTCTATCTGATATTATGGATGCAAGCACTCCATGTAATCTGACTATTTCTTTTATATACAATTTTGCCAGTCGATCCAATGAATAGTCAGTTCTGACAGGTAGAAAATGTGCTGACTTCGTCAATCGGTCCACTATTACCCATATAGTATCATGTTTACTCCGGGTGAGTAGTAACCCAGTGACAAAATCCATCATGATACTATCCCATTTCCATTCAGGTATTGATATTGGCTGTAACAAATCTGATGGAACCTGGTATTCAGCTTTTACCTGTTGGCATGCCATGCATTTATTCACGAAGTCCACCATATCTTTTTTCATCCCAGACCACCAATACTGAGTCTTCAAATCTCTATACATCTTTGTGCTACCTGGGTGCATTGAGTACGAGCTACTATGTGCTTCTGTCAGAATTATCTTTTTCAATTCTTCATCGTTTGGAACGAATATCCTGTCTTTGAAACACACAATACCATCATTGTTTATTGTAAAATCCGGATGCTTCCCCTCTGGAATTTGTATACATATCATCTGAATCCTATCATCCTGATTCTGTTTGTCTACTATCTGCTGAATTAAACTTAACTTGCATCTTAACTCAGTTATCAAAGTATTGTCTAGATTCAATTGTAACCTAACATTCATAGCCTTTAGGGTGAATAATGCTTTTCTGCTCAGAGCATCTGCTACCACATTCGCCTTTCCTGAATGGTAATCAATCACATAGTCATAGTCTTTGATTAATTCCATCCATCGTCTCTGTCTCAGATTGAGCTCTCTTTGAGTAGACAGATACTTCAAACTCTTGTGATCTGTATATATATATATATAGCATTTCTCACCATACAGATAATGCCTCCATATCTTCAAGGCAAATACAATGGCTGCAAGTTCCAGATCATGTGTAACACCCCCTGACCCGACCCGGCTGGATCGACCCAGGGAGCGCTACCGGGTTTTCAAAACTTTCTCAATTCACTTCATAAATAACCATATAGTTTATAATTTAAAAACAGTTTCGAGTGAGCCCATCGAAATACACTTTTTACAAAAATTTCGGCAGAGTTTCCTTTATTTTTCGGATTTTCCAAAACCAGTTTTCAAATAAAACTCAAATCACAAACAATTCACAAAACACTTCAAATCGCAATCTATTCAAATGCGCACTCTGCCGTTTAGTGCGACTTTCAAACAGGTTATAAATCAATTCAATAACTACAATCCTTTTTGAAAAATACGAAACAGAAAACATGAAATAATTAATTACAACACATAATTACAAAATCTTCTGTATATGCACGCATATCTAAGTATAAATACTTATATAACAAACTACCCCAATGATGCTGTGACTCTGAGCTCTTCTCTGCAGCTGGTGCCTCTTCAATCTTTTCCGTTCTTAGTATCTTTGTTACCTACGCGTTAGAAACAAAACTAACGCGCTAAGCAAAACTGCCTAGTGGGTGTACACTTAAACATAAATGGTAATATAATATAAAACAGTATATGAAAATTCAGAAATCAAAAGTGTATATATAAACACTAAAGCTTAAAGCCAGTATTCTCATAAATAGAAATATCTATAACAATTGTTTTACATGTACTGAAACGAAGTAAACAAACATCATTCAAAACTTCCTGAAATTTCAGTTACATATCACTTCTTTGTTTCAACATAACTTTTTCTAATCATAAGATCTCAATTTGGCCCGTGATACACATAGCAGGGTGTACAGGACTGGATTACGGGTTTTACAGTCGGGTTTCCCATCTCATATGAAATGGTATCCCTATATAACAGTCGGTTTTCCATTTCACGAGGAAATGGTATCCGGGTATTCTCACAGTCGGTTTCCCATTTCACGAGGAAATGGTATCCGGATAAACAGTCGATTTCCCATTTCATGAGGAAATGGTATCCGAAATCAATAATCAGAGACATTATACATCACGGTGCAGTACTGCCATAAAGTCACCCAATTGACATGTCAATCTCCTATATCCAAATATCCCTATACATATATCAGGGCCGTTAAAACTCACAACAAATCGATTCTTTGGTTTCAGAAATCAACGAAGACCATTTTAAATCAAAATCCATAAATAAGAAAATCAAACAATAACTGGAAATCAGATTTTGAAACACACGATTTTATTCAACTTTCCACAATAATAAAATAATGCACAAATAACTCAACAATATATAAAAATGCAATACGAGTATATTCATAAATCAATACGAATGTATAAAATCCATAACTATATTTTTTTAACATACTAATCAAAACTTTTATCAAAATAAGTTCGGAATCGTGTGTACACCAACCTGGATACCGTTTTTCCGCTTCTACTCCTTTTTCCTTCTGGATTTTCCTTTTTTCCTCCTCTTTCCTTTCTCTTTCTCCTTTCTTTCTTTCACCTTTTCCTTCTCTTCTCTTCTTCTTCTTTTCTTTCTCTTCTTCTTCTCTTCTTCCTCTTCTTCTTCTTCTTCTTCTTTTCTTTTCTTTTTCTCCCTCTCTCTCTCGGTCTCTCTTTTCTCTTTCTTTTTCTGTAGCTTCCTCGACAAGCTTCTCTTTTTTTTTATATTTTTCGGTCGTCGCGACCTGTGGTCGCAGTGACCAGGTCGCGGTACTCACTGGACCAACTTCACCACCTTCATCGCGAGCACACGTCGCGGTATCTTGGTCGCGATGGTGGTCGCCATGCTCACTGCCCCACTTTCATCTTTTCATCGCGAGCAGTTTATCGCGATCTGTGGTAGCGGTGACTGGTCGCGATGCTCACTGCCAAGAATCACCATTTTTCATCGCGAGCTGTGGTCGCGATGACCAGGGTCGCGATACTCACTGCCTCAGTTTTCAATTTCATGCATTATTTCTGGAACGTTCCATCTGGTACCCCTGGAAATCATAAAAATAAACATACATTTAATTATATTTACACCCCCTCCAATCACAAAATTTATTTTCACATATTTAAATTTAATAATTCGAAATCCGGAATGTTACATCATGTATCGGATAATTCTGTTATGAGTTTTCAGCTATCTGGATGCATATGCAATCACCTTGCCTTCTTGCATCAGTACACAACCCAAACCATGGTGTGAGGCATAACTATAGATTACAAAATCTTTACCTGAAACCGGCTGAATCAGGACTGGAGCCTCAACTAACATCGTCTTCAATCTGTCAAAAGCTGCCTGGCATCTGTCATTCCATTCAAATCTGACATTTTTATGCAGTAGCTTAGTCAACGGACTTGCTATGGATGAGAATCCCTTCACAAATCGTCGATAATAACCTGCCAAGCCTAAGAAACTTCTGACTTCTGCAATGTTCTTTGGAGGCTTCCATTCCATAATTGCTTCAATCTTTTTGGGATCTGCCTTAATACCCTCTGCTGACACAATATGGCCCAGAAAATGCAATCTCAGCCAACCAGAACTCACATTTACTCAGTTTATCATATAGTTGCTTCTCCCTCAGAATCTGCAATACCATTCTGAGGTGCCTGTCATGGTCCTTTGTCGTCTGTGAGTATACCAGGATATCATCAATGTACACAACCACAAACTGATCTAGGTATGGTCAGAATATTCGATTCATAAGATCCATAAAGGCTGCAGGTGCATTTGTCAGCCCAAATGGCATTACCACAAATTCATAGTGTCCATACCATGTTCTGAATGCTATTTTCGGAATATCAGAATCTTTTATTCTCAAGTGATGATACCCCGATATGAGATCTATCTTTGAAAAGACAGTAGCTCCTCTCAACTGATCAAACAAATCATCGATTCTTATTCTTGACAGTAAGTTTATTCAGCTGCCTATAATCGATGCACAGTCCTCAATGACCCATCTTTCTTTTTCACAAATAACACTGGAGCTCCCCACAGGAATACCCTAGGTCTGATAAAGGCTTTTATCTAGCAATTCTTGTAACTGTATCTCCAGTTCTTTTAGCTCTGCTGATGCCATTCTGTAAGGAGCTATAGATACTGGTGCAGTACCTGGTACCACGTCAATCACAAACTCAACTTCTCTCTGAGGTGGTAAACCAGGAAGCTCCTCTGGAAATACATTTGGAAAATCACACACAGTAGGTATATTCTGAATCGTAGAAGCAACCTTTCTGGAATCAACCACTTGTGCCAAATGAGTTTCACAACCCTTTCTGATCAGTTTACAAGCTATAGTGGCTAAAATAACATTAGAGAGAAATTCCCTCTTTTCACCCACTAATGTGACTTCTGTGCCATCGGCTGTTCTGAGTGTTACTCGTTTCAAATTGCAGTCGATCACAACCAGATATCTAGACAACCAATCCATGCCCAAGATTACATCAAATTCATAGAATGACAGTTCCATCAAATCACCTGGAAATTCATACTCCTGAATCCGAATAGAACAATTTTTGTACACTCTATTCACAATCACACTTTGACCTATCGGATTACTGACTAGTACTTCATACTCAGTGGGTTCAGTTTTCAAATTTCTTTGTTTCAATAATATATCACATATATACGAATGAGTAAAGCTTGGATCTATCAATGCAATAGCTGTAGTATCAAAGATAGAAATTTTACCAACAATCACGTCTGGCGCATCCTTGTCGTCCTGAGCCCTAATACCATAGGCTCGTGCGGGGGTATGAGTATCTGGTCTTGCCACTGATTCTGACACCCCTTTGTGGTTACCACCTTCAGTTCCTGCCTGACTGGGCCTCCTACCTCTAGAAGTAGTAGGAGCAGATCTCTCTGGTTGCTGAACAGGAGTAATCTGGTTTTTCGGGCAATCTCTGTAAAAGTGGTCACGAGATCCACACCTGTTACAGGCTCCTGTAACTCTCCAGCACTCCCCTGGATGTCTCTTTCCACAATGTTCAAATAGTGCTGAGGCTGGTCTCCTAGCTGTACTCCCAAAGGTACTTGCTATTGATGTTGCAAACTGACCTGGTCTAGCTGTGGGTATGGGCCTCTGTGACTGTGTCGGACCACTATAATGCGGTCCTTTAAACTTCTTACTTTGTGACTGATATGAGCTAGACTGCCCTGATCCCCTTCTCTATTGACTTCTGTCATCTGGCATGTTCTTCTTTCTTGATTCTTTCAATATTCAGGGCTGCTAAGACTAGTCTGGTAAAATCTTTAAATTCAAATGCGGCAACATGTAGGCTGATATAATCATTCAGTCCGTCTTCAAGCCTTCTACACCTGTCCGCCTCTGTGGCCACCATATCTCGAGCATATTTACTCAACCTGAAAAACTCTCTTTCGTACTCTATCACTGTCATTTGTTTCTGCTTCAGATTGATAAATTCTCTCTTCATATTATCTAAGTAGATGCGACCGACATATTTTCTTTGAAATTCCCTCTGGAACAGCTCCCAAGTTCTGTCTTCCAACCGCACTGACTGTATAACGAAGGTCCACCATTAGTAGGCATCCTCCTGTAGTAGGGATACTGCATACTTTAAACTCTCTTCATGTGTGCAATGCATCTGCTGTAATATTCTTTCTATCCGCTTCAACCAGCATTCCGCAACAGATGCATCTTCATCTTTTCGTCCATGAAAGTCTGTCGGTCTGTACTTGGCCAATCGTTCAATGGTTGATCTTCCGAGCGCTGCTCTGGCCACGTTCTGAAAGAATTCAGCCATTTGTTGCATAAATACTAGCTAACCCTGAACTTCTGGTCCAGCCACTCTTAGGCTTACAGATTCTCCAGAGGCTCCCCCAGCTACACTGGCGGGACTTTCAGGTCTATCTCTATTTTCACTTCCTTCTATTTCTTTTCCTATATAAGACAGAAGAGAGATATACAGATTAGAGTCACATACTCCTATAGGTGTCTTTATACAATGCATGCATATACAGAATATTACTCTTTTAGTCCAGAAATGCCTAAACCAGGCTCTGATACCACTAAAAATGTAACACCCCCTGACCCAACCCGCCTAGATCGAACCAAGTAGCGCTACCCGATTTCAAAACTTTTCTAAAATTAATTTATATGTTGAAAACTTTTGTAAAACCAACAAATATTGTTATATTTAAAATATTTTACAGTGAGTCCATCACTATTAAAAATATTTTGCCAGAGTTTCCTCTGCTTTTTTGACTTTCCAAAAATCATGTTTCCAATAAAACTCAACCATATAATATCAGACACTTCAAACATTTATTTCTCAATCATTTGCGCACTCTTCCATATAGTGCGACTTCCTCAAACATTTTCAATAAAACAAAACATAATTACAAGTTACAAAACTTTGAAAAACATAAACTATTATATAAATATTTACAAAACTCATATATTACAACTTTACAAACTTCTGTATATGCATGCTGAAAATAAATAATTATACAAACAAAGTTTAAATAAAACTACCCAAGTAATGTGACTCTGAATCTTCTTCAGTAGCTATCACCTCTTCAGTCTTTTTCTCCGCTGGTATCTCTATTACCTACGCGTGATAAAATTAACGCACTAAGCAATAATGCTTAGTGGGTGTACACTAAAATATGTTCAATATCATATAAAACAATTGAACTAAATTTCAGAAATACATATTAACGTACGTATATTCATAAAACAAAATAATATTTCAAATACTGAAACTATATTAATTAAAACATTTTCAAAAGTTTCTGGATTGAAATCTCAATAAAATTTCTTTATTCCAAAATCGTTTTATAGTTTTCAGTAATTCCATTTTTTCATTTCTTAACTGGGCATCTGATACACATAACAGGGTTTTACAGGACAGGATTACGGGTTTATACAGTCGAGTTTCCCATTTCAAAATGAAATGGTATCCCTATATACACAGTCAGTTTCCCACTTCAGAATGAAATGGTATCTCTATTTGCACGGTCGGGTTTCCCACTTCAAAATGAAATGGTATCCCTATTTACATAGTCGGGTTTCCCACTTCAAAATGAAATTGTATCCCTATATAGTCATAATCATCATTAGGAGTATCAGTGCAATACTGCTAAATACACAATTAACATGTCAACCTCTTATATCCATATTCCCCAATACATATATCAGGGTCATTATTCAGGTATTTCAGATATTGCATTTCATCAAAATACTCAATATTCAACAATCCAAGATATTCAAAATATATAAAGTAACAGAAAACAGAACATAACAGTAAATCTCGAAAATTAAAATGATT